>CM057458.1:129885000-130255000 GCA_016271365.2 Neoceratodus forsteri
GACGACGCTCGGAGAAGGTGCTAATGGCTTAAAGCGAGAGAAAAAGGTGCACACAGACAGGTTTAGCCACTTGCTGATCAGGTGATGTATGCTTTCCAAATTGTTTAAATATAAAGTAATGCTTAACTCTGTAGGAACTCATGGGGCAGAGTAGGTAAGTGAAGGTGCTGGGACTTGCAAGCCAGACCTCACAGGGGAGCTGTAAGACATAGCTAGACAGACCAGGGCACCAGTGCATGGGTGCACCCAGCTGTAAAGGCTAGGCAGGCAAGAAAAAGATAAGAAAAATGAGTATGGAAACAATAATAGGTCATTTTCTAGGAAAACACCTAAAGGGGAAACCATACTAACCAGTGCCTGATGATCAACAGGCACAATTGTATTTTATGAGTATGGAAATAGTAATAGGTTGTTTCTTAGGGAAACCTAAAGGGGGGAGCATACAAACCATGATCAACAGGCACGGCAGTATTTTAAATAATAAAGAAAGAGAAACTAGCAAATACTGTACAAAGTCTGTGATAATATAGCCAGGTGGTAATTTGTTAACACATGAGACTTTAAAAAAAAAAGAAAGCTGTATGAACAGTAAGATGTAATAATCCAGCTACAGTAAAAAAATAGATAGTTTAGAAATGCAAATAAGTCAAGAGCCAAAATCCCTGCAAGAGAAAAACTAATAACTAAAGTTATAGTTTGTAAAGGTACAGGGAGACCTTTGTTTTTTTAGATAGGGATAATTCTCTTTTATTGATTGCAATATAAACTATAATACAGCTTCTGTAGCACGTTTGTAAAATGTAAATGTCTTAAAATCTAAAAAAAAAAAACACGTTACAGTGTGCTAACTCCTGTATAGGAGCAGTTAAAATGTAGGAGTAAAAAGTCAGATATTGACAAGTCATACTAACTTAATGCCCAAAGACCTTGCCTCTTCTAATGTTAAAGAGTTTGATTCTAAATACTCTTGGTATGCTGTGGGGTGGACTAGAGCAAATGCTAGCCACTTGTTCTTCTGTAATTGCTACCATGACCAAACAAACCACTCAGGAGTTGTTTAACATAATTAATAATGTTATCAGTAATACTAGCATTTCTGAAGGACAAAAGATTCTCATTAAAAATGATGTTGACATACTTTTAAATATGGTATTCAAGTGTCCTTGGATAAAAAATGTTTAAGTTAATTACATGAAAAGTTTTTTTATTTCCTGTGCAATGTAACATTAAGATATTTTTAATATCAGTAGTGTTCAAGGCCACTACAAAAATAACTGGGTTTGAGCGACCCTTGTATGCACACTATGTGACCTTTTGCATTTCATTTGACCTTCTTGTGTTGCAGCCAACACAGTCAATCAACATTTAACTGTAAGCAAAACTTCTTTGTTTAAACTCAGCTGACATTTTGTCATGCTTAGGATAAGAAAACCCAGGGACGCTTGGCTTCTTTTATCCTATGGAACTAATCTTGTATTACAGTAGTTGAGCTGTCTCTTAGAAGCTCGGGGGGAAGGGGTAAGCTACCCTTCCTTCCTTCCTTCCAGTGTAATGTACACAAAGGTTGCAAGGTACATTGCTATCTCCCCATAGGGGTAAATACCAAAAAATGTGTATTTGATTCTTCTTCAAAAACATATATTTCAAAAATTAGTTAAGCTGGAGTGGGAGTTGTGTATGTACTTCCACATATTCATTCTTTTGATTGTCTTTTCAGCTTTCTTAGCCCATTTACAAGCTATATTTGTTTCATGTTTAAAATGTATTTTATGCATTATGCTCAATACTAAAATTGTTCTATTGCAAAAATGCTTATGTTTTCTAATTGGTTCCACATACGGACTATTGCATAAATCAAGTCATTATTACCTCTGCAAGTGTAATGTTTTAGCAAAATTACATCTATTTGTACAACTTTAAATCAACTGAAAAGGTCTAGTCAGTTTAAACTCTACAATCAAGCTTATTGTTTCTACTTACTATGAAGTAAAGTCTGGGGTAGGGGCAATCCCCTAACTTCAGCAAAAAGATTCTTCTTCAATTGACCTTCAAGCAAGATATCCATTTTCTTCACTGCTGTTTATTCCAAACATGGCTGATACTTTATGCAAACCTATTGCTTTACTATGGACTGTTTATGGACTATTAATCTGTGTGCCAGGGTGTAATCAACTACCACAACACAAATGCCATGCCAGTGTGTGTGTGGCTACTCAATGCACAATCTAATGCACCCCTGACCAGTGCAGTGTGTCTGCTAATCAGCCAGCCAGCAATATGAACACTGACTTTTCTAAATTGGTATGTGGACATACTTAACAGCTGGTCTAGCAGCTGTGCCTCAAAGCTCAAGACTGGATCACAGCAAAGCTACATGGACTACAAATAGACAAATGTGTTTCTTGTTATAAACAGAGCCACACCAAAGGACAATGATGTTTATGTGTTAACTCTGTCCTACTGTTTTTGGGGTAATAATAGTGTTTGTAACTATGCTAGTTTAAGCAACTCATGTTTTGTAGTTTCAAATGCCATATACTTAACTGTAACACCAACCAAATGCCCAAATGTGACAACAGGGCCAGAGAGTGGACTTAAATCAACACTTATTGATCAAATGCTTGTGAATAATATAAAGTACGTAGTGGGATGTACATGCTCAAAGAAGTTGCATTGTTGCATAAATAATAATTAGGCAATATTGAGCCAAAGGGGGGCTTGTAATAGGGGATAAAGAAATGTGTCCCAATATTTTAGCCTAAACCTCATTTTGGTCTAAAACATAATGTGTTTGTGTAATTAATATTGATCTATGAAGCTGAATCATATTAAAACGTGTAAAGCTACAAGTTTAACTAAACCACAAGTTGTAATATTAAAATGTTTTTTAATATTTGTACTAATCATTTGAGTAATAAAAAACAGGTGTCTTAAGTGTCTGCAAAAATAGAAACACAGGGATAGAGTTTAAATTACCCTTTTGACTATTATTATCAGGAGGACAGGCCAGAATAAATGCCTGTATGCACATTCCTAAGTGCAAACCTATTTCTTCCTCCTAAGACCTTAGTAACTGGTAATGATAATTATTACTATCCTTATATAGTAATATAATTTACACTATCAATACATTTGTGCTGCGCTCATGCAAGAACTAAAAAGAGAATTGCCTTTCAAGTTAATGTTTATATTTGTCTGTACCAATCATAGACAACCATAGTACTGTCTTCCACTATATAAGCAAGCCACTATACACTGTTAGTTTGAAGAATTAAGAATGAAGAATTAAGAATTAAGAATGAAGGATGCATCACCTGTAATATCTCACTATGATTATTGTTATAATCATTAAATTCTTCCGCCATCAGTACTGTCTCCATTCATCTCCTTTCTAAGTATTTGTAATTGATAATTTACCAAGAGTAATTTTTTTACCCACCTTTACAAAGACCGAGCACCCCACAGCATGACACACCCGGGCTAGCTCCCGGAACCTAGCCTGGATCTCAAGCACACTGTTCCCCTCTATGTCATTCGTGCGTAGGTGCACTAAGATGACCCCACAATCCTTCACCAGGGTGTATACTAGGTGCTTTTCTTCATGCACAGTCAGGCCAGATATACTCTTGACCCTGACATCACAGCACTTCCCCTCTCCCCCTTCCCTCTTAATATCCCTTATCATGGAGTCCCCCAGCAGGAGCATCCCCTAACATTCTCCTTGTCCTTTGACCCCCTTCCCTACATCATCTGCCCCCCCTTGCTACCACTTCCTTTCCTCTGGCCCCACCAACCATTCTTTTTCCCAGCTGCTATACTCCCCCTTTTCTGGTTCTGCCTCCTGCCTGGCCTTTCCTCACCTGAGACACTGCCCTCCATGGCTCCCACTGGGTCTAACCCCTTAGATCTACCCTGCACCTGTGGCCCCTCCTTCCCCACAGGCACCCCTGTTACTACTCCCTCCTTGCCCTGTTCACTATTCCCCCCTGGACTGGGTGCCTGCTGTCCCCTTCCCCCTGGGCATCATGCTCCCTTCTTGCCACCTCCTCATCTTTCTTTTCCTGGTACTCCCAGCCCCTAGATCCTCCTCTAGTGCTAGCTTTGGCTCCTTCCATGGTCCGGAGGCCATCTCCCCTAACCCTTCCACCCTAACCTCCTCATTAACCTTCTTTCCTCTGCTGACTGCTTCACCCATTCTTCTTTTGCAGACTGCTTCCCCCTTGTCCCCTGAGGGACTCTCCACCCTGGTGTCCACCAGTGGTGAATACCTGTTTGAGACTGGAATCCCTTCCGTTGTCTGCAGACCACAGATCCCCTCCTGTGAAGCGAGTCCCCTTGCCATGGACCTATAAGGTCTTGCTGCCCAGCTGCCTGTAACTCCCACCCTTTGCCCTCCCGAGCCCTAACCCCCGCACAGTCCCCCTGGACCCTTCTCCCTTATCTGCTCCAAGTGCCGGTCAGCTCTCACATGAGTTCTGTTGGCTCCCTATCCTTCTACACCCACATTAGCAGCCACCCTCCCACTGTCTGTAGCTCCCACCCTCTAGCCTCCACTGCTCTGACCCCCACACAATCCCCTGGGCCCCTTCCCCATGTCTGCTCCAGGGCAAGTCCACCCTAGCATGAGCTCTGTTGCCCCCATCCTTCTACCCCCACATTTGTTGACACCCTCCCAACCCAAGATTCATGCCTCCCTGTGCTTGTGTTCATACTCTTCACCCAACTGTCCAGGGCACACCAGAGTCTGCATGACTCAGCCTCCAAGCCCATTAACCTAGCACAAATAGGATGGTGCCCTAGTCTCCACAGGGTACTCATGGCTATTGCAGCTCCGCAGCCACTGCAACCCACCAACCTGGTCTCCCCCCATCCTTTACCTGGAAGACCACCCCCCATGTGATCATGACCCTGCACAGCCCAGCCACCTCTGCCAGGCACCCCATAATGCTCCTCCTGCACCCTATACTAATTTCCCCCAGCTCTACCCCAACTTCTTCCAGCCATCCTGCCCTTGCTTCCACTAGTGTATTGCCTACCTCACCACCCAAACTGCCCTGTTATGTTGTAAGAGTAACCAAGACCAGCCAAGGAGTGGAAATGTGCTGCTTGACTGGCTACACAGATGCCCCCCTTAGGAACCCAAAGTGTCACCCAGCCCCTAAACAGGACACATGTTAAGACCTAAGAACCCCTGCTCTGCAAATTTCAAATCTCCCTCCCTGCAAAAAGAAGACAACCCTGTGACCCTAGCATCAACAAGTCCCTATCCCTGTGATAAAAGAAGGCCCAAACACGGTGCCTGTAGCTTTAGCAGCAACAAGCCCTCATCCTAGTGATAAACAAACAATATGGCAATTAGCCTTGACAGGTTCAAACACATTTGCAACAAGAAAGAAAACTGTTACCAACCCAGGCAATCTGCAGTAGATAATTTAAACAAGTTTAGGCACATTTGCAGCAAAGAGAAACAAGAAGAAAAAACAACTTAAACCAACCAAGGCAATCCGTAGTCAATAATTTAAGAATTGCAAGATTGAAAAGTTAAGAATTTAAGGTTTTAAAAGTTTTGATAATTTAAGCAGTAAAAGTTCTTTTAGTTGTCAGGAGTGCCTCTCTTCTGTAAATCTTGCAGCAAAATCCTCTCGAGCCACCAGTGATTACCCCTTTTGTGTGAAATACAGTATGGCTCCCTTGGGCCAACCCCAAGCCACCAGTCTGTAAGCTCCACCCACCTCCCACATTTAATAGCAGACAGGGTTGGGTGGGTGGGTGGGTGGGACAAAAACCTCCTTCAACACAAATCCTGGTTTCCACTGATGTGGCCGTCCGGCACTCCTCCACCCAGCAAGAGCTCCAAGTCCCAGTGTCCGCTGATGTGGCCACCTGCTGCTCCTCCACCCAGCAACAGCTCCTTGCGACTTGATGAGACCTGGAGTTGCGGTCCAGCCAAATGGCTTTTAAGGCCTGGCTGCAAACTCCAGTCTCACACCACTGGTCCTGATTGGCCAAAAATCCTCCTGCTCCTGTACAATAGTAGTCACAGACATTGCCAGCTATTTCCAGATATTTCACAAAATTTCTGAAGAGTTCCTCTCTGCTTCCCCTACTGTGGAAATGCACAAAGCTAGAGATATTTCTGGAAATATCACAGAAATTTCTGGAAATAGCTGGCAGTGCCAGTGGCTGCTATTGTAGCTGTGCCAGCCCCAATTGGCTGGTGGCACCCTTGTAGTGAGTCTCAGCGTAGCCACACTGTTCCCTCTCAGCCACCCAAGTCTCCTGCTGCCAGAGAGGCCATGCTGCTCCCTCAAGCCCACTGATTGTGAGCCTTGGCCGAAGTTCTGAAAAACCTCCTCCAACACAAGTCCCGGTGTCTGCTGATGTGGCCGCTCACCACTCCTCCACCCAGCAACAGCTCTAAGTCCTGGTGTCTGTTGATGTGGCCGCCCGCTGCTCCTCCACCCAGCAACAGCTTCTTGTGACTTGACGAGACCTGGAGTTGCCACCTGGCCCGAATGACTTTTAAGGCCTGGCCACAAACTGCAGTCTCGCACCACTGGCCCTGATTGACTGAAGATCCTCTTGCTCCTGTAGCTGTGCCAGCCCCAATTGGCTGGCATCACCTTCGTAGTGAGTTCCAGTGTAGCCGCACTGTTCCCTCTTAGCCACCCAAGTCTCTTGCTGCCAAAGTGTCCGTGCTGCTCCCTCAAGCCTGCCGATCGCGAGCCTTGGCCGAAGTTCCAAAAAACCTCCTCCAACACAAGTCCCAGAGTCCGCTGATGCAGCCGCCCACCACTCCTCCACCCAGCAACAGCTCCAAGTCCTGGTGTCTGCTGATGTGGCCGTCCACCGCTCCTCCACCCAGCAACAGCTTCTTGTGACTTGACGAGACCTGGAGTCATGGCCCAGCTGAACAGCTTTTAAGACCTGGCCACAAACTCCAATCTCACACCACTGGCCCTGATTGGCTGAAGATCCTCCTGCTCTTGTAGCTGTGCTAGCCCCAATTGGCTGGTGGCACCCTCGTAACAAGTCCCAGCATAGCCGCACTGTTCTCTCTCTCGGCCATCCAAGTCTCCTGTTGCCAAAATGGCCATGCTGCTCCCTCAAGCCCGCTGATTGCGAGCCTTGGCCGAAGTCCTGGAAAACCTCCTCCAACACAAGTCCTGGTGTCCACTGATGTGGCCACCTGCTGCTCCTCCACCCAGCAACAGCTCCTTGCCACGGTCGAGGTTCTTAAATAAGTTACATATAATAGTACTTAAGAAACTAAGAATAGGTTCGGGAAAAGAAGGGATAAAGAGTTAAGAAAGGAGGGAGGCTCTATGAGGAGGGTAGTACAGAGGGAAGGGGGACTGGAGCAGAGTGTGGCGTGGGGGAGGTGGGAAAAGGGGACAGGTGCAGGAGGGAGGGGAGATGGATTTGAGCTGGTGTTTGAAAGCTGGCAGGGAATGGGTGTCACAGAGGGAAGTAGGTAGTTGATTCCAGAGGTGGGGGAGGTGGTAAGAAAAGGTTGAGGAACCACTCATTGATTGCCAGTGGGGGATAGTGTCATCGAGGCACAGGTCATAGGCAAAACCAGGAGCAGTTCTAGAATTCACAAAAAGTGTTTATTAGTACTAGCAGTAATATAAAAAGATAAAATTGTTTGGAATAACTATTTACAGAGACAGAATAAACAGAGAAGATCCATCTGAGTTTTCCTTCAGTCTCTGTGTGTTGTGTCTGTGTCTTCCCCTTGCAAGAAATTGCAGCTCTGTTTTTATAAGCCTTTGCAATCCCCCTCCTTAGCAAGCATCCTGTTTTTATGTTTGCTTGCACATATGTGCAAGAAACATAGCGCCACCATACGTGTTTTTGTAGGTGTGGCACCCTCGTATCCAATGCCCTGATCTATTTTGTAGGCATGGTCGCATCACACCAGTGAATGTCCGAGCTGTCTATGACAGCATTTCAGATGCAGTGGCATACAGTTGAAAGAGAAAGACAGCTACAATCAGGGGTGGTAACGTGTAGGCAATTTTCATACTGCCATGGGTCAGCATTATGCAAATTGCTTACAGTCACCACTGCTGATTGTAGATTGTCAAACTGTACACCACTGCATCTCCTACCAGCATGATGTGCCCCCCATTTGTTGTGTGCAGAGGGGGTGCCCAATCCCCCTTGGCTCATGCACACTCCTCCCCCAAGCACACAGTATGTCTGACATGGGTGCCCAATCCCCATTGGCTCCAGTGCCCCCCAAAAAACAAACTTCCAAGTGCCACGCTGGGCACCCACCCCCGCATGACAAAAGTCCAGTGTCCTCATGTGCTCCCCCCTGTATGGCCAATGGGGATGCCCAATCCCCCGTTGGCTCCAGTGCCCCCCCAAGCAAACTTCCAGGTGCCATGTTGGGAGCCCACCCCAGCATGGCGAAAGTCCCATGTCCTTATGTGCTCCCCTTCCCCACACTGTATGGCCAATGGGGGTGCCCAATCTCCCATTGGCTCCACTGCCGCCCACCAAATAAACTCCAGGTGCCACGCTGGGAGCCCACCCCACCCCAGCACGGCACAAGTCCCACGTCATCTTTGTTGAAAAAAAAACCCTGTAACAAAAGAAAACAGTCCCTTGTTGACACTCTCTTGCCCCCCTCACCCAACCCACGCCACCCTCTGTGTACCCCACCTCCCCACACCCCCATCACCGCATACTTACCTCCTGAGGCCTGGCCGATTATCTTCGGTGAACTGGGAACATGTCTGCACTCTTCAAAGCCAACCACGAACTGAAGAAATGCTGGTAAGCTGTATAATGACATAAATAGTTTTTTTTTTCAACTTTGGTGCATATCTCAGTCATTTTTTTGAATTTTTGCACCAAATTTTCAACTTGTGGTTCTCGGGGCCTTATCTCCTGAATTCAGTGACTGTCATCTGGTTATTTGGTCCTGAAAGGTGATTTTGCGGTCACTGCGTGGAATCAACTTTTGGGACCGATTAACAAAATGACAGTGTCACAGTTCATGAGGTAGGCCCCCAAAAACCCTATGCTGAAAATTTGGTGAAAAAATTCCCCAAAATGACTGTTTTAAGAGTGTGCATTGCACAATTCCTACGCACACTCATAACTTTGAGAACTGTTAATATTTTCACTCCAGATTTTCAACATTGGCATTTTCCACACCTTCTTATGAACAGTACAGCTGTCACTTTTCAGATCCTGGCCAAAATGTGTTTTTGCACTGCCGGCGCAGAATAGTGCAGTCGCTGTGTGAAATCAATGTTCGGGACAGATTAAGAAAATCACAGTGACACTGTTCATGAGCAGAGGTTCTAAAATGCTTATGCTGAAAATCTGGTGACAAAAGTCCATAAAATGACTGTATTATGAGTGTGCCTTACATGGTTCTCGCACCCTCATAACTTCACGAATTTGTAATATTTTCACTCCAGATTTTCAACATTGCCATTTTTTCACACCTACTTATGAACAGTACAGCTGTCATTTTTCACATCCTGGCTAAAATGTGTTTTCGCACTTCCGACGCAGAATAGCATGTTCACTGTGGGAAATCAGTGATCAGGACAGATTAAGAAAATCACAGTAACACTGTTCATGAGCAGAGGTCCCAAAATGCCTATTTTGAAAATCTGGTTCAATAACTCCCCAAAATAATTACATTACAGGTGTGCATTGCGCAGTTTCTATGCACACTCGTAACTTCAGTTTTTTTAATATTTTCACCATTACCATTTTTTACACCTCCTTATGAACAGTACAGCTGTCATTTTTCACATTGTGTTCAAAATGTGTTTTCACACTTGTTGCGCCAAATGGTGCAGTCACAGTGCAAATTCTTCTTTTGGTTAACAAACTGATAGTGTCACTGTTCATGCAGTGGGATCACAAAAAGCCCATGTTGAAAACTTGGGGGTTAAAATACCAAGAAACGCCCAGGGCCTTAGGGTTTCCAACCATTACACCCTACCCTGTAGGGACTGACAGGCATCAGGGGTGTCACTTGGGATTGTCAACAGTAATGCTCATGCCATTCCACCCCCCCACCCTGCAACCAGTGTCAGGCATCGAGGTGTGCCTTGGACTCCTTGGCCCAAGAGTTCACCCCATTCTTTTATACTGCACCCATTTCAGTGTATTTCCTTATGGAATGAGTTGAGTGTAAAACCTGAACACCCTAAGGCACACCTCGACAATTGTAAGTGTCTTCAGGGTAGGGTAGGGTGAATTGTCATGACCGTCATGAGCGATGATCCAAAGGCACACCCCAATGCCTGTCCATCTCTGCAGGGTGGGGGTGGAGTTGGCGTCAGTTCAATACATCACTGCCATTTCTATACAGCAAGGTCAGCTCCCAGGGTGGGGCCGACCAAACGAGCAGACATGAAAGACCGTTAGGCTTATTCTGCTGGGATTTTAGTATGTTAGTATCTGTCTAACTCCTGCACTTCCACTGCTAATGCCAACAAGCAAACATTTGGCATTGACAAATGCTTGTTTCTAAAATGTTCTTGTATGTTTTAGGCAGGTGCAGCAAGAACGCAATGTTCCAGAACTGAGGCCCCTTCTCCATAGCTTCTGAAAAAGGACTTAAAAACTGCTCTCAGGTTAACCCCTTGAGTTCCCAATACCTTTTTGCAGTCATCTCAAACTATAATTATATACATTACAACAGTAACACTATATAACTTCTAAACAAAGGGGTCCCAATATCAGTTACATTTCCAATAATAATTTGCATATAGTTTTAGACCAGCAGATATGCAAGAGAGGAGAAAAGACAGAACAGCAAGAGAAGACTGAGAGACAGTGAGAGGCAGAGACTTGTGAGACTGTCGGGGTGATCAAATCCTAGGTCTCATGAGAAAATTTGGTTGCGCAACCAGACAGATAAGAGACAGGAAAGGAAAGAACAGAACAGATCCCTGCATTCAAACTCTCCGTAACAACTGGGACAGGGTCCTATTCAATCCTGTCACACACACACACCCTCCTTAAAAGGGAACCTGTTCTATCAAACAGGTTTCAAAAACTTTCTATTAATTCTCTAACATTAGCTTCTAACTTTCAGAAATTAAACACATGTGCAGTACCCTTTTTTCTATAACAGTACAGCAAACAGTAAAGTTAAACTCTTACATCTGTTTTTCAACCTTCAGAACCCTCAACTCCTGATCCATATCGTGACAGAAAATCAGCACTGACATTCTCTTTCCCAGATTTGTTCATCACTTTAAATTTAAATGACTGAAGTGCCAGGTACCACCTTGTGATTCTGGAATTTTTATCTTTCATTTGATTAAGCCAACAAACAGGACTGTGATCTGTTACAAAAACAAAGTCAGTTAGTTCCTAGCAAATAAAACTTAAAGGAGAAGACTCCTGAATATTTATGATTTGGATATGTCTGATGTATTTATTACACATTACATCAAGTACTGTACATATATTAATAAGAGATCAGTCATTTCTTCTTTTGCTACACATATCTAGAGTTTGAGGCTCTGACACAAAGTAGTAAAATGTCATGCAAGCCTCCATTTACATGCAAATTAGTTACTTGTAATACAGCCCCTCCCGTTCCATGATGTCACTACAGCTACAGTGCAGAACAAAACATAAGGGTATCAATGCTGTCTAGGGTTGCCACCTATCTGGTTTTTGACCAGATAATCCGGATTTTAGGGTCCTTATCTGGTCATCTGGTTTTGGTTACATGCAGTCTGGTTTTGGGCCATTTTGAGTGCTCATGTACTCTTAAAACTGATGTATCAAATCATTCACTGTTTTGGCTGCTTTACATGTCCAGGTTCTGCTGTCAGTCATTCAGACCTGCCTTTGTTTGTAAAACCAGACTGTCTGAGAGCTGTAAAGTATGGCCATTAAGATCATTAGCAGTAAATTAACCTATTCTTTTCCACTCTGAATTTTAAGTATGGTCTTTTACTGCTATAACAGGAAACAGTTTTTACACCTTTATGTGCTCTCATGTGTTTCTTTTTGTTTGTTCTATATTATGATAAGTTTTAAACCCATTTTTGTTAAATTAATAATCTAACTTTTATTGCTTTTATCACTACATTTGCTGTACTTTTTTGTATTACCTGAACATTCCATGATATTAGCTACACTTTGACAGGTCATTCAGATAAACAGCATGGAATGGTGTATCTGAAATTGTGGAATGTCTTAGAAATATGAAAAGAAACAGCAGTAGCTGCTGAGGTAAAGGGGAACACAGTGCAGTATTAAGGGTACCACAAGCACTGATAATTAAGTTATCAAAAATTGGTCAAAGAGTCAGAATACATGGCTGACATGGAAAGGAAAATGAGAGAGTGTTTAACAGAGGGCTGAGCTTGGCACATCCAGCAGATCTGAGTTTGATTCCCATAACCTCCACTTAAATACTGTGTGACCCTGAGCAAGTCACTTAACCTTCCTGTGCTCCTGGGCCACTCCTGTAAAATGGGTTATGTGGCCTATGGGAGGTAACCTGGTTGCCAAAGAATAAAAATAAATAACTGAATAAATAAATCAAATAAATAACGGTATAAAAATAATTTCCTATCACTAGTAATGTCTATTCCAACATTACAAATGGCTTTGGAGGAGGAGTGATATACTCGCTAGTCATAAAAAAAGGGTGGAACCAGAGGCAGAGTTTTGGCGTGGTTTCTGACCCAGTATTTATCTCACCCAAAGGTGGTAACCCTAATGCTGTCTAGCCTGATTTTAGTTTGTTTGCAATGGCTTAAGGCAGTTCTGTCATGCAACTCACACAGGGAGTAGTACTTGTAGCCTTAATACTGTATGTGTAGAGCAAATAATACATCTAATAGAATTTCATTCACAGGAAACAAAAGCTGTTTCTTTGTACTGCTCATTTCTCTCTGTGAGACAGTTGTAACATGTTGTGGAAAGCAGTAGACTGAATCAGTCGATCAACCAATCAACCAACCAATAAATCAATCGAGCAGTCAATTAGTCACTCTGTATTGAACCAGGTATACACCCTTGAGAAGATTCATTACAAGGTGAGCCTGGGCAGTTTGCCAAAGGATCACACAAGACTGACTTATACACATCCCCTTTCAGCAGCCTGAAAGTGGAGAGCTAGATCATTTACTTTATAAAGTGTATTGTTTTACATTTCAAGTTCTCCTTAAATCTAAGTTTCTGACTGGAAATACCAGGACACAGAATGCATATGACGTGGGAAGAGTGAGCTAAGCAAAGCACTGACAGTGTCAGTGGCTCAGTAGGTAGCACACTCACTTCTGAGGCCGGGAGATCAGAGGGCTGTGGGTTCAAGTCCCACATCTGGCACTTGGGTTAATATCCCAGTACTGACATTGTAGTGCATCATGAGAGGGGTGCTGCACTTCTGAGGTGCCATCTTTCAGATGAGACGTTAAACCGAGGTCCCATCTGCCTAGATTGGTGGTAGTTCAGGTGGATATTAGAGATCCCATAGCACTTATCAAAAAGAGATGGGGAATTTCCCCAGTGTCCTGGCCAAATTTCCCTCTTTCACTAAAAAAAAATACCACCAACAGCTACATCTGGTTCAAGGTCAGTTGGTAATCATCTGTATCCCCCTTCCCCAGGTTGTGCCTGAAAATAGGCAGAGTTAGAGCCTTGAGATGGAATTTCTGCCTTGAAACATTGGAACCTATTTGTTATTTTTTGTAATATACGGATGTGAGGAATTTTTAAGTTATTACTTGTGCCTGATGTACAGCTCTGCAGTCTGCAGAGTTAGTAAGACTCCCGAGTGTTGTTCATCGCGCCTCACTCGCAGCCACCCACTTCTGCTCCCGCTCCCAGTCCCATTCCGCTTCTTTCTCTCACAAAAAAAAAACCAAAAACAAAACACGGTTCACACAGTAGTCAATCGGTAATCCCAACGATACTATTACGAGGACAGGAAGTATACTATTACGGGACTAACTAATATATTACAAGGATTTTTTTTTGTGTATTTTGGGGGTATTATTTTCATTATCCATATATTACACTGTTGTAAATTACCATCTGTTCTGAATGTCTCCTTCCTCGGTGAGAGTGGGTGACTTGTCCCTAATGATACCGTTGTAAATGACCATCTGTTCTAGATGCCTCCTCCCTCAGTGAGAATGAGTGACTTGTCCCTCAGGATACTGTTGCAAATGACCATCTGTTCTGGATGCCTCCTGCCTCGGCAAGGGTAGCTGACTTGTCCCCAAGGATACCACTGTAAATGACCATCTGTTCTGGATGCTTCCTTCCTCAGTGAGGGTGGGCGACTTGTCCCTAAGGTTACTGTTGTAAATGACCATCTGTTCTGAATGGCTCCTGCCTCTGTGAGGATAGGCAACTTGTAACAAAGGATGCTGCTGTACATGAGCCTAGGCTCACTGGTCTGTTCTTACCATCAAAAAATGGTGCTCGGCACTCTGCCTGTGGGCAGAAGTGGTAAAGCCGTAGCACTGAACAGAGTCTCGGCCGTAAGCCACTAACCCCTCTCCTTCATTGTGAGCACCATATTTTGCCAGCCTTTAACTGTTGAGAGGGGGGACAGCTCAGGGGTAATATGAGAAAGCATTTTTTCACAGAGAGGGTGGTGGACGCATGGACCAGCCTTCCTTAGGAGGTTGTGGAGTCTAAAACTGTGGGAGAATTCAAGAATGCATGGGACGGACATAAGGCAATTCTTGTAGGGGTAGGAAGAAATAGACTGTTGGTTAACTAGGATCTGCAGCTTATCCTGTAGGTAGGGAAATGGGCAGACTAGGTGGGCCAAGTGGTCCTTATCTGCCATCAAAGTCTATGATTCTATGTTTGTCTAGTGCACTTACCCGGTCAACAAAAACTAAATAAAAATAAAAAAATAAATACAGAGCACTACAAACACCGAGACTGATTAGTTTCTTTACCTACAACAGCTGAGGTGTAGCTTCTGATTTGTGAGGGACATCCTACTTCAAATGCTGGCATTACAAAGCGGGGGGGGGCAGCCACAGCTTATCCTTAGTACCTTGAAAGTGAAGTGCTGTAGCTCTCACATCACTGCTAATGATTTATAATGGGACTTGGGGCACTATTAAAGTCATGGACCTGAGGGGCCATCACAGTTTCCAAGGAGGTTAGGGGAACTTCTTAAGGATTAGGATTAGGATTAGGAGGCAGTATAGCACACTGGTTTAAGGCTCTGAGCTGCAAACCTGGAGACCTGGGTTTGAATCCCACAAGCCCCACTTGCATACTGTGTGACCTTGAGCAAGTCACTTAACTTCCTTGTGCTCCCAGGTTGCACCTGTAAAAAAGCTTTCATCTTAGTGTGTCTCTCCTGGTAAAATAACAAAAACAAAAAAAAAAAATTAGAGAGTAAGAGACTCTAGTAGCATTGGAACCAGAGTCCCCCAGTGCGTGTGCTTTAAACACTAGATTATCCTTCTTTCATATGCTGCAGCTGATGCTTTTCTGGTAACCTATTCCTTGTTATAGCTGAATTCTTTATTGCCTTATTGCTTTACAGCAGCCATCCAATCACTGACTGCTTAGTTACAAAGGGAAAGGGGCATATTTGCAACGTTGTTTCTCACTGCTGGTGTCAGTCAAAACAGAGAATGCTAACACACACACACAACATAATGCAACAGCTGTATAATACCACTTAAAACTCTTGTTGTACCCAGAGTCATTTATTGGGTAAATTGTTTTTGCTAACAGAAACAGTGACACAACACATACAGGCACTTCCTTATATGAATACTGTATATATCTCAAATCAGTGCTGCATCACACTCACATGGTCCTAGTCCCTATCAGACCTGCACTTCAGGATGTGCATAACACTTATAGGTTCCTCCATTACTCAAGTGAGAAACCAAACATTGTGGGTTTGGTTTACTGATGGAACAGCATTTAGTGCAGCACCATTATCTGTTGCTCTGATGACATCATCCTCCAGCAACATTGATGGTAAAATGGAAGACAAACACATTGATAACTTATGGGGGCTGTATATTTTTATTTATAATCTAGAGTTGGACAGCAATAGGACTGCTGGCAACTGGAGGAGGCACACAACAGTTACACAAGGAGTTGGGAAATTATTGGTGTGAAACTATGGGAGACTTCCCCTTTAAGGGACTCCATGGCCTACTTTGCTGCTAAACATTCCTTTTCGATAGTGGAGTACCTTTTCTCTCTGTCATGCAATTTCCCACTTATGTACAGAATAGGATGTTCCGTCCCATCTATATTTTGACTCAGTACTGCACCTAGGCCTACCTCAGATGCATCTGTTTGTAGCAAAAATGGTTTCTCAAAGTCTGGGCTTTGTAAAACAGGGGCTAAATATAATGCAGCCTTTATGGCTTGAAAAGCTTCATCACATTCTGGGGTCCATTTCACATTATTTGGGTACCATTGTTTTGTGAGTTCAGTGAGGGGGAGTACCTAACTCAGCAAAGTTGGGAACAAATCTCTGATAATAACCAGCCATCCCTAAAAATGACCTGACATGTTTCTTTGTTTTAGGGACAGGACTGTTAGCTACAACTTCTATTTTAGAAATTTCTGGCTTAACTTCTCCATTTCCCAACACAGAGCCCAAATATCTGGTTTCCTGTATGCTCAATGCACATTTGGTAGGATTAATAATCAGACCTGCATTTTTGATAGCTTGAATAACTGCTCATAGGTGTCCCAGGTGGCTTTTCCAGTCTGGACTATACACCACAACATCATCCAGTTACATAGCACAATAACCAGTGTAAGGGGATAAAATTACATCCATGTACCACTGGAATGTAGCTGGTGCACCATGTAAACCAAACAGCATGGTGGTGAACTGATAGAATCCAACAGGAGTGGCAAATGCAGTTTTGTCTCTGGATTCTTTAGCTAAAGGGATTTGCCGGTAACCCTTGGTGAGATCGAGGGTACTGATATACTTTGCACTCCACAGTCTGTCCACCAAATCATCTATTCTAGGGATAGGATAACTGTCAAATTCTGACACTTGATTTAAGTTTCCTAAAATCAAGGAAGATTCTAACACCCACTTCTTTCTTGTTTACAGTTACCATTGGAGATGACTAAGCACACCTCGACTCCTATCTGATACACAATTCTTTCATTTTTGTATTTCCTTAACCACAGCAGCTCTTAACTGCTCTTTTTTTTTTTTAATTTAGTTGTTTAACCAGGTATAGCACACTAAGCTGAAAGCTTTTTTACAGGAGTGATCTGGGAGCACAAGGAGGTTAAGTGACTTGCTCAGGGTCACACAGTATGCAAGTGGAAGCTGTGGGATTCGAACCCAGGTCTGGTCTGCTGGATATCACCAGATTTGCAGTTCAGAGCCTTGAACCACTGCGCTATACTGCCTCCTTGTAATGCTCTGGTAACCTCTATGTCTTTTGCCTAATGGGCAAGCATTCCTTGGCATTATTATGTGCTCGACCCCTTTTGCTTGGCCTGTACTGTTGTAAAAGTACTGTTAAATGTCTTTAGCAAGTTACTAATTTCTGCAGTTTGTTTGGGGGTTAAAGCAGCAGTACTACGAAATCAGGAAGTAAGCTATTAAAATTCTGGTTTTCAGCTGTAAGCTTGCGGCCAAAGTTCCAGTTTCCATACCTGTAAACATATTTTTCCAGTCATCTTTAGTTTTTTAGATATTTGCAATTTATTTGAATTGTTGTAGTGCTACAACAAATATGGTGGCTGACTAATTTTCAGCTGCCCTTTTCCTTTAGGTCACATCATGTCTTTTGACAACAGCAGAGGGACCATCTGCTGACCATTCCTGGTGTCCCTGCAAGTCTTCACATGTGCAGTTGGCAGCAGAGGGGGTTCCAGTGCAACATGCTTAGTGGCAGAATTGTAAACAAAAGCAGAGAATAACTGAGCAAATTACTTGGCGATAGAGTGGAGGCTGTTCAGAGGAGGGCAACCAAAATCGTGCAAGGTCTGCACCAGAAGACATACGAGAAGAGACTAAAGCAGCTTAATATGTATACCCTTGAGGAAAGGAGGGAGAGGGGGGACAAGATAGAAACTTTCAAGTCTCTCAAGGGAATTAGCAAGGTACAAGAGAGTAGTATCTTTCAGAAGAAGAGATGTGCAAGAACAAGGGGACACAATTTGAAGATAGAGGGAGGACGGCTCAGAGCTAATGTTAGAAAGTATTTTTTCGCAGAGAGAGAGTTGTGGATGCATGGAACAGCCTTCCTGAGGAGGTTGTAGAATCAGGAACAGTGGGAGAATTCAAGAATGCATGGGACAGGCATAAGGCAATTCTAATGGGGGGCAGGAGGAAGTAAGCTGTTGATTAACTAGAATCTGCAGCTTATCCATCAGGTATGGAAATTGGCAGACTGGGTGGGCCAAGCGGTCCTTATCTGCTGTAAAATTCTATGTTTCTATAGTACAATGCTGGTGAGAAAGAGTACCAGGTATATGATTAGCAGGGCACATGGAATAAACTGTCCAAAAAGCACAATTTTTTTCCCGTAGTACTGCTGCTTTAAGGAAACATTCACCTTTACAGCATTAGCAGTATAGTTTGTTCCAGTCTATCATAAGCTACATCAATATCTTCATTATCAGTTTCTGGTAAAACTAGCAAAACAGCTTTTGGTGTTTTTTCAGCCCATTTCTTAAGGAGGTTAGCATGGTATATCTTAGTAGGATTATTCCTGTCAGGGGTCTCAATCTCATAGTTAACTGTGCCAGTACATCTAAGCACTCTGTAAGGCCCTTGCCACTTCATTAACAGTTTATTTTCTGTTGTGGGTAACAGTAGCAAAACCTTTTCACCTGACTCAAAAACTTTTTTTTTTTACTCCATGGTCATAATATACCTTCTGCTGGTTTTGGGCCTCTTCCTGATTACTATGGGCAATTTCAACATATTTTGCCAGCTTCTTTCTTAGGGCACACATATAAGACATTGCAGATTGTTTCTGAATGGGGTTATCTTCCCACGTTTCTTTTATCACATCCAGTGGCCCTCTTGGCTGCCTACCATACAGCATTTCAAATGATGAAAACCCCGTCGATGCCTGTAGCATTTCTCTGTACGCAAAAAGTAGGTACGGCAAGTATTGGTCCCAATCTTTTCCTTCCCCTTTTACAAACCTTTTTAACATGTGTTTTAGGGTTTGGTTAAAATGCTCAACAAGACTGCTCATCTGAGGGTGATCAGTGGGAGGTTCATATGGCAGTGATACCTAGTAGTCTGTACAGCTCCTTAAGTAATGCAGCTTCAAAATTATTACCCTGATCAATAATCATTTCTTTAGGTATGCCCACTCTGCTGAAAATTTTTGCAAGCTCTGCTGCCACTTTTGAAGCTGTGACAGTACTCATTGGAATTGCTTCTGGGTACTGAGTAGCATAGTCACATACTACCAAAATGAATCTATTACTCTTTTTACTTTTGTCTAAGGAGCCAACTACATCCATTGCAATTCTCTCAAAAGGCACATCTATCAAGGGTAGGGGCACCTTGTCTTTTTTAGTCACAGGGGCAACTTTCTGACACTCAACACAGGAACTGCAACAGGTAGCAACATCTTCATGAATTCCAGGCCAGTAAAATCTCTATAGCAATCTAGCAAGGATGCGATCCCTCCCTGAGTGACCAGCCATAGGACTATCATGTGCTATCTGTAACAACTCTGTTCTATACTTCTGTGGTATAACCAGTTGCTCTGTCTGGTCCTGTGTCTGAGGTTTAACCCAAACTCTGTACAGTAGTCCATTACATTTTTTAAACAAAGGTTCACCCTGTCTTGATTTCACCCCCAGCTGCTTAAAATATCCCTGGAGAGAAACATCATTAGCTTGTTCTGAAAGAAAATCACAATCAGTGATCAGTTTAGTTTCAGCATTTTCATATGTTAACCCCTTACATCCATCAGTTATTTGTTGCCACAGTTTCTTCAGGTATCATCTTTCTTTCCTGGATTTCCGGATCTTGGAACTGTGCTCAAACAAGTCCAAATCAAAGTCTCTGAAAGGAAAAGTGTCCCCACCGTTTGAGATTTTCTTTCCCTGAGCTCTTGTTACCACTGCTGCTGAAACTGCAGGGTTCAGTTCCACTAAGATTAACTCAGTAAATCCTGGACAGTCATTTCCAATAATCACAGGTACAGGTAACTTAGGTACTACCCCATTTTTATTTGGTGCGACATACCCTTAATGATCAGAGTCACTTTGGTGGTGGGATGGTATCGAGTGTCCCCATGGATGCAGATGATACCAGTACCTGGTCCTTTTGCATAGTGTTTTCCTAGCACTTCATCATGCACTAGGGTCTGTCTGCTTCCCGAATCAATGAGTCCCTTTACAGTCTTATCCCCCACCTTCACATCTGTTAAATCCTTGCTCCAATTTGCCAAGGACAAATCTGCTCCAGTGTCACTCTTCTTATGGCAGTTTCTTGCAATATGACCTGGCTTATTATAGTTATAGCAAATAACGTCTTTGGGCATAGATTTGTTACTCCCACCAGAGTTCTCATCAGATTTGGAGTTTAAATGGGAAAAAAGAGTATCTTACTGGTGCTTGGCTGTTACCTAGCTGCTATGGCATCTGTCTGGCCATTTGGTAGTCTTTGGCCCAAGAAACAGCATTTTCCCCACTTTCTGGTCAGTGTTCCTTTACCCAAAACTGCACATCTGTAGGCAGGATGTTGATGAATTACTCCATTATAAATGTGTCGATGATCTGTGTGACTGTTTTGCCCTCTGGTTGGAGTAATTTTATCAGGAGTTCTCTGAGTCAAGTGAAGGCTTCTCGAGGATAGTTGACTGAGTTGTACTTCAGAGATCAAAATCTCTCCTGTAGGTCTCTCCTGAGATGTCAAATCTTTTCAGGATTTTGCTTTTCACCAGGTCATAGTTTTCTGACTGTGCAGTGTCCATATTACTGTAGGCAAGTTGGGCTTTACCTGTCGGGTAGGGTACCAGTCTGACTGTCTGTTGTTGCTTTGGTCATTGGCAGGCTGTGGCAACTCTTTCAAAAGTTGCAGGTATGCCTCGAATTCATCCGAGGGACACAACTTTGTAAGTTTAGTGGCTTTTAAGTTGCTTGTATTTTGTTGCTCATTTATATCTGTGCCAGATCCTTTGCCTTTGATAGCTTGCAAGACATCCAGCCATCGCTGCTCCTGTGCTACATCTCTTCTCTCCTCTGCTGCTCCTGTCACTGCATCTCCTCTCTTCTCTGTGTCTCTGTCTCTTTTTGTTGTATAGCCCACCATCTGAAAAAAGCAGTCAGGCTTTCAGGTTTTGTCACTGCCTCTTCTTTTTCCATAACTTGTGCTGGCTGTACAATCTCAGCTTGGACTTCTGTCTCCGCTAGTTTGGCTGCCATTCTCCTGGTAACCACTCCTGGGCTTGCTGCTATGAATCCATACCTTTCTTTGTGCTTCCCTGGTACTAGGTAAAGTACCTACGCACAAAACTCCTGGCTTAGAGTATGCATGGCATAATCCCACTTAGGCTGACACCATCTGTCATTGAGACACAGATCAAGAAGCATAGGAAAAACCAGGAGCAGTTGTAGAATTTGCAAAAAGTTTTTATTAGTACTAGCAGTAACATAAAAAAAAAATTGTTCAGAATAACTATTTACAAGGACAGAATAAACAGAGAAGATCCATCTGAGTTTTCCTTCAATCTCTTTCTGTCTGTGTCTGTGCCTCCCACTTGCAAGAAATTGCAGCTTTGTTTTTATGTCTTTGCAATCCCCCTCCTTAGCAAGCATCTTGGTTTTTTTCTAAAATGTTCTTGTATGTTTTAGGCAGGTGCAGCAAGAACACAATGACCCAGAACTGAGGCCCTCCTCCATAGCTTCTGAAAAAAAGGGCTTAGCAACTGCTCTCAGGTTAACCCCTTGAGTTCCCAATAGCTTTTTTCAATAATTTCAAACTATAATTATATACATTTAAACAGTAACACTATATAATTCTAAACAAAGGGGTCCCAATATCAGTTACATTTCCACATAATGATATGCATATATTTTTATACCAGCAGATATGCAAGGGAGGAGAAAACACAGAACAGCAAGAGAAGACTGACAGACAGTGAGAGGCAAAGAACTGCGAGGCTGTTGTGGTGATCAAATCCTAGGTTTCACGAGAAAATTTGGTTGCACAACCAGACAGACAAGAGACAGGAAAGAAAAGAATACAACAGATCCCTGCATTCAAACTCTCCATAACAATTGGGACAGGGTCCTATTCAACCCTGTCACAGATGGCAAAGGAGTGGGGATGCCAGGATCTAAGGGAGTAGGATGGATTAGCAGCAGGGGAGAGGAGGAAGGAAAGGTAAGGAGGGAGAAGGTTAAACCAGTATTTTGACATGATTGTAAGTGAGTGGGCATACCACCTGTGGGAGAGGGGGGAGAGACTCAGAAAAGAGAGAAGTGCATAGTGATGGTTATGCGGTGGGGAGTTAGTGGCAAATCTGCAAAAGTAGTTAAGCATGGTGTCGAGCTTAGAGAGTGAGAGGCAGATGATTCTAAGGTGTAGATAATGTCCCCATAGTCAAAGAGAGGGAGGATTGTCTTGTGTATTAAGTCATGGTGGATATGTAGGGGGATAGTGTGTTTGTTTTGAAAGAGCACGCCTAGTTTGGGGCACTGTTTCGAACAAAGGGAAGCAATATGGACTGAGTAGTTGAGATTTTGGTCCAGCCAGAGGCCGAGGTATTTGTACGAGGTAACGGTACCTAGAGAGGAGGTATCCAATGTGGTGAATCTAGGGGGGAAGGGAGTTTAGCCAGTTTTTGGGGAGAGCCGAAGATCATGGAGCCCATTTTTTTAATGTTCACTTTTGGGTTGTTGTCGTGGAACCAAGCTAGCATGCGGACAAAGTTGGACTGAAGTGATAGCTGGATAGAGTCGGTTGAGGGAACAGAAATGTAGAGGATGGTGTCATCCATGTCGAAGTGAATGTTTGAGTGAAAGCAGACTGAGGGGAGGTCAGTAATGAAAAGTGAAAAGAGGATGGGGCCAAGGATGGAGCCCTGAGGAATGCCAGATAGGATGGGGGGGACGCCGGGTGGCCTATTATGACAGGCTGCTGAAGACCACTGAGGTAGGATTTAAACCAGAGAACAGTGGAGGATGCAAGGCCCACAGAGTGCAGTTTTTGGAGGAGGTGGGGGTGGGTGACCATTTCAAAGTCCCTTGCGAGGTTAATAAATATTACTGATGTGAGGTGGCCTTTGTCCATTGGGTGAGGATTGAGTCTGTGACGCAGAGAAGGGAGGAAACTGTGGTGTGTTTTTTCCAGAAGCCAGATTGATAATCTGAGAAGAAGTTGGATGAAGAGAGAAATTCAGAAAGTCTTTAGAGAAGTATGGATTCCTGTAGCTTTGCCAGGGAAGGGAGCAGGGAAATGGGGTTGTAATTGCCAGAGGTTGAGGGGTCACCACCTTTGTGCAGCGGGATGATGTTGACCAACTTCCATTGGTTCAGGACAGAGTTAGTGAGGAAAGAGAGGTCGAGTACGTGGGGGAGGCTATGGCTGATGCGCAGAGGTGCAGGAGTTTGGGTTGAAGGCTGCCTGGACTTGATTTGTGCAAGTTAAGGGTGCTGAGGATGAGAAAAGCATTGTGAGGGGTGGTGTGGTGGAGGGTAAACCCATTTGGGGGGAGACGAGGGAAGTACTGGATGGTCAGGTAGTGCACAGGGTATGAAGAATTGATTTACAGTTTTGGCGACTGAGGTGGGGTCAGAAACAGAGGACCAATTTTGCACGAGTGTGGGAGTAGGTACCTGGCAGGAAGGGTTGAGAAGGGATTTGACTCTGTTCCAGAAAGATGAGGGGTCTAGGCAGGATGAAAGGTTTGATTTGAAATACTCAGATTTTGCTTGGTGTATTGTTTTTGTGCAGGCATTTCTGAACTGGTGATATAGGTGGAGATCAGTGGTGGGCTTGGAGAATTTAAATTTTGACCAAGATTTGTCACGCGCTTTGCATAGTGATAGGATATTGGGGGAAATCCAGGGACGGTGGTGATGTCTGACCCTAGTGGTGCGGAGAGGGGCATGGAGGTTCCAGATAATAGTAAGAATGGAGGAGAAATGCATAAGAGCTTGGGTTACATCAGAGGCAGAGAAGACTGGGGACCAGTTTGCAGAGTTTAGGTCTGCCAGGAGGAGGTGGGGAGTTAGATTGCAGGTAGAGCAGAAACTGAAATATAGGATTTGGGAAGGTGAACTTTCCTGGTGCAGTAAGTGAAACAGTGGTCACTGATCATGTCATTCAGTACACCTACAGCAGATATTCATTGGGGATGAGAGGAAAAGATCCAGTCGAGGAGGGTATGATTGATGGAGAGTGGGTTGTAGTGGGTTGGTTCATTTAGCAGCTGAGAGAGATTGAGTGATTCAACAGAGGTTCTGGTGTGAGAGGAGGTGGGGGAGAGCCAGTCAATGTTGAAATCCCCCAACATCAGCAGTTCACCATCCTAGGAGAGGGAGACCATTGAGCTGAGGCACAAGAGGAGGGATTCAGGAGCTGGTTTAGGAGCTGCGTAGAGGGTGCCTATGCAGATAGGGACAGTGGAAGCAAGGGTGAGACTGGCAACAAGAATCTCATAGAATTTGGGGGCTGTTATTTGGAAGGGAATGGAGCAGGGGAATGAGCTATGGACATATATAGTGATACTGCCACCCTGTTTACCACAGTCCTGGTGGTAAAGTGTGATGTTAGGGAGGGCTAATTCAGTGACTGGGGTGTAAGAGGAGAGCCATGACTCAAAGACACAAAGGATATCTACTGGGTGTTGGGAAAGCCACAGTTTTAGGGCATCCATTTTGGGTAGGAGGCTTTAGGCATTGATGTGGAAAATTTGGAGGCTCTTTTGGGAGGGGGACAGGGATTAAGTTCAACATTGCTGGAGATCAACAGGAGGAGTAGAAAGGAGTACAGGAGGTGTTTCTTGAATGTGAACAGTAGAAAGAGGGGATGCGGGTTCTGGGGGTGATGAAGGGAGAGAAGGAGGGATATGTGTTTTGTTAGGGTGACTGGGAGGAGATCTGGGTGGACGGAGGGGTTGGCTGTGTCGGTGAGCATGTGGAGGAGGGGCAAGTGACAAAGGAGGATTGACTCCTGGGAGGCATTTCTTGTGGGGGGGGGAAACTGTGAGGGGGTGGGAGATGCAAGAAGGAGGAACATCAGGCATGTGACATATAGGGCCATTTTGAGGGAGTGGGGGTGTGGAGGGAAAATTGGGAGGGTAACTGCTGTAGACAGAGGAAAAGGGTGAGGAAAGGGGGCCCAGACAGATGAGGGTGGTAGTGCTGCAGGAATGTGGGCTTGCTTAAAAGTTTTGGGAGCTTTGTGATTATGAAGGATAGTTGGTGACACTTAGTGGGAAGAGCTAATAAGGTGCTAATGGGCACTTAGGGTGTTAGAATATCTGACAGCTATGTGGTCACATGACCAGGTGACCCTATAAGAGTCTATATAATTTGTGGAAATCCATTAATTGGAATTTTCACCACTAACGAATATATTTATTTTGATTAATGTTGCTATTATCACCAGTATCACTACTTGATGAATTATTTGATAATAGAAGTGATGATAGAAATGAAATTATGATACATTTTTGTATTATGTGGGTGTAAACAGTTGATCTTTTTTTCTATTGTTTGTATGTTCATGTTTCATTAATGAGGTGGTGGTATTTAAAGGGACACAGATCCCATGACTCGACCACGAACCCCTGATAAAGAGTTTCCAGACCCAAAGCGCCAGGGCCATTGTGGACATCTGTGTGTCCACTGGGACTCTGACAACCTTTTGAAATTCACAATAAAGCATTTGGAAAGCAGTATATGTTGTCGTGGTCCTTTTTCTGGAGAGTGCAGGTATTTGGATTTTTCTGTCCGAGACCCTATAAGAGTACAGTCCACCAAGGATGGGAAAGTGGGGGGTAGGCAGGGACCAAACACTTGCAAGCTCAGCATCTGACTGGAGTCCTGGCTGCACGGAGGAGCACGTACCTATTTGGTGCTGATGGGGAGCTTCTGTGTGGCAAGCAACCACTTCTGATACTGCCTTTAGGGTGGGTGGTCGGGGTAGCTGCAGAAATAAGCAGATGGGAACAAGGGTTATATAGGAGCAGGCAGGGGGGGTAGAAAGAAGAAAGCTTGTGTTACAGAGAGCTACACAAGCTAGCAGGCACAACTTAAAAGAATTAAGGCACAACTTAAAGAACTGCTGCTACTGTAACTAGTATTAATTCTGTTAAAAACTGCTTTTTTGACAAAGTCTGATATAATGACTGCTCAGATTGTTTTTTTTTTTGTTATATTCACGTCATGTTTTTGTTACATTGTTGTATTTAGCTAATTGTTATGATTTCTTTTGGACGTGGAACCTTTGTAAATGAGTCTGTGACTCAAAGGTATGTCAAATTCTGAGACTGAAATAAATAAATAAATTAAATGTGTAGTTAACAGACTAAGAATTGCTATAAGCACTGAGCAAACATTCTGTAATACAACAAAGTCCCATAGCTAAACTCTCACAGCTGTAAACAGTGGCCAGTAATTCAGGAAAAAAGGCACCTCGTTCAAAACCACTTGCAGGCACACATCATCTGACTGGAGTCCTGGTTGCAGGGAGGAGTGCATACCTGTTTGGTGTTGGCAAGGAGCTTCTGTGCAGCAAGCAGCTACTTCTAATACTGCCTTTGGGGTGGGTGGTCGGGGCAGCTGTTTGGTGCTGGCAGGGAGCTTCCATACAGCAAGTGACCACTTCTGATGCTGCCTTTGGGGTGCATGGTCAGGGGTAGCTGTTTGGTGCTGGTGGGGAGCTTCTATGTGGCAAGCGGCTACTTCTGATGCTGCCTTTGGAGTGGGTGGTCAGGGGTAGATGTCCACCCTCCAGTGTCTGTTCTGAACATTTATTTAGCTCTGCTGGGGATGTTGTGAATGATAAATGAACAAGATTAACACAAGGCAATGTGGAGAAACTAATGTTCTTGAAAGTTAACTTGCCAGACCTTGGCTATATATGTGATGCTGATCTTGAAGAAGATGATACTGATAGCAATACCTGTGCTGCTTCTGTGGATTAAAAGGGAACTGTCATCAACAGGATTTCTTAATGTCTGAAAGCCCATAAAAAGCTACTTTGATTGAGCAATTGTGTTTATCTGTGGGTCTTTGCAGTCCAGACTTATGCATATGTAAATCAACCTGTCATTAAGGGCTGGTGGCAGCCATATGTTTTGGGCTACTGATGGGAAATGATGTCACTGAGGGTCTAGGTCCACCTTTGACTGCATTTAATCCAATAGGTTAAATAGGGAATTGACTGTTTTATTAAGTGTGTTTTAAGGTGTTATTACAACACTTTCTACATCTATGATAATTGTTCTGTATGTGCATTGAAACTAGTGAGTTATCACCTTTACATTTAAAACTGTTAGTAA
The DNA here is from genome assembly GCA_016271365.2 of Neoceratodus forsteri. NCBI lineage: Eukaryota > Metazoa > Chordata > Ceratodontiformes > Ceratodontidae > Neoceratodus > Neoceratodus forsteri. The sequence continues at coordinate 129,912,468 of CM057458.1, forward strand.
AAATAATCTATCTTCAAGATTGCTTTAACCTTTAGGATATACAGTACTGCCAGTTGAACATGTCAATACAGATTTCTGGGGCTGCCGCAGCATCACCTTCTGTCTTTTTCCATTCCCTCTCTTACAGTCTTTTCTCTTACAATTTTGTGTGTGAGCTTGGGTCTATAAGACACAAATATGGCTACGTACTTACTGGCCTGGCATCATGGCCTCCCTGTGCTCCCACAACACACCTGGGAACAAGCTGTTGCTCAGTGTGCCTTTCCTGGACAAAGACAATAAAAACAATCTGAGCATGTGTTATGATTCTGAAACCATGCTCTTTCTATCCAGATTTGACTTGAAAAGAAAAAAATAGGACACAATTACTATCGATGGACAGCATTGTTAAAACATGCATAATCTGAAATGCATTATTAAGAGAGTATTTTACTTCTTTTGAAGTTAAAAGTATAACAGTTTCTTACTGAAATACTTTGGATGGAATATGATTTTGTAATTACAACACTTTCTACATTTATAATATTTGTTTTGTATGTGCAATAAAACTAGTGAGTTACCACATTTAAATTTCAAACTGTTAGTAAACATAAGGGAAAGGGGACATTGTTTAACCAGAAAAGGCACACTAAGCTGAAGTTTGTTTCCAGGTGTGACCTGGGAACACGAGAAAGTTAAGTGACTTGCTCAGAGTCACACTGTATGCAAGTGGGGGCTGTGGGATTCAAACCCAGGTCTCCAGGTTTGAAGCTCAATGCCCTTAACCACTGTGCTCTACTGCCTCCTAATAATCCAATAGAATTCTGGCATTGTTATGGTAAAAAATTCCATTCCATCCAAAGTATTTCAGTAAGAAACTGTTATACTTTGAACTTCATCAAAAGAAGTAAAATACTCTTTAATTAATGGTGATCATTTTTTTACATACAGATAAAGACACTTATCTCCAGTTACAGACTCCCAGTTGATATTTGTGGTTACAACCAGGAGGTTGTAATCAACACCTGTCAATCAAGTGTCACCACAGAAAGCTAACTGGTGCATAGTTTCACTGTGGGCAGGCTGACCATCTTGCCCAATATGGCGGCTCCATTACCAATCATCAGTACCAGCACTCAAGCTTTGCCACACACTGTTAAGACAAGTAAGATTTTAAATATTTTTAAATATCTATCTAGTTGATCCTGCCTTGAAAAAGAAAAAAAAAATTGGGTTGATCCTGCCACTCATACCCATCGAGCGCATCTCACATTATGCAGCAATGCTGACAGACTGCGACTTTCCAGAATGTCATTACCACTGAAATGTAAAAAAGTAAAGAAAAAAACAAAACGGAGAGACAGGCAGTGTGTGTGTGTGTGTGTGTGTGTGTGTGTGTGTGTTGGGTGTGGGTGTGTCTGTCTCTGACAGAAGTGCTGCACTATCTGAACTGTGCTGAAAGGGAAAAAAAATATCACCATTAATTAAATAAAATAATACGTGTGTGTGTGTGTGTGTGTGTGTGTGTGTGTGTGTGTGCGCGTGTGTAAAAACCAGAATTTTACACACACACTCAGTGTGCAATGCTTTATAAACCACACATACACACACCCACCCATATATTATTCTATATTTTAATAATGCATTTCAGGTTATGCATGTTTTAACGATGTTGTCCCATCTATGTGTTTTTGCAATTAATAAACAAGTAATTGTGTCCTATTATTTTCAAGTCAAATCTGGATAGAAAGAATATGATATTTTCAGAATCTTAACACATGCTCAAAACCCATTCTGCTGGATGAGCGAAGCTTGTTCATAGCTGTACCACCAGCTGATAATCAAAAGCTACACATTTCAGGGCTGGCCCCATGATGCCAAGCCAGAATGTATGTAGCCACATTTGCATCTTGTAGACATGAGTTCACACCTGAAATTGTAAGAGAAAGGGCTGCAAGAGATGGAATGGAAAAAGATAGAAGTTGGTGCTGTGGCAGTCCCAGAAATCTGTGCTGACATGAACACAGCCAGGGTTTAGAAATCCTGATATGGGGCCTCAATACATGTTGGCACCACAGAGCCAGCCCTGAGATGTGTAACTTTTGATGATCAGCTGGCAGTATAGCCTAGATGTTAAAGCAATCATGAAGATGGATTATTTTTACTAACAGTTGGAAATGTAAAGGTGGTAACTCACTAGTTTCAATGCACATACAAAACAATTATTATAGATGCAGAAAGTGTTGTAATAACACCTTAAAACACACTTAATAAAACAGTTGATTTCCTATTTGACCTGTTGGATTAAATACAGTCAAAGGAGGACCTAGACCCTCGGTGACATAATTTTCTGTCAGAAACCCAAAACATATGACTGCCACCAGTCCTTAATTACAGGGTGATTTTACATATGAATAACTCTGGACTGCAAAGACTCACAGATAAACACAATGGTTCAGTCAAATTGCTTTTTATGGGCTTTCAGACAGTAAGAAATCCAGTTGATGACAGTTCCCCTTTAAGTGACACATCAGCTTTAAATTTTCAAACTGGTCTGGTTAAAAGTAGATATCTAGGACTTGCCTGCCTTTGGACCACTTCATCATCATCCCCAGGGTGGGTGGGAGGTGCACCCAGTACATCACGTCATTGTACTGGTTGCAGCTGTGGCAGACAAATCCCTGATCTCACACACAGTCACTTTCTCATTCTGATGAGATCTTTTTATCTTCATCTTTATTAAGTAATCAGAAGTACCTTTGAGTCAGACTCCTTTATAAAGGTTCCACGTCACAGAAATTAAAGAACAGAACAACATTTCAGAGTAATTCAACAAGGAAATCATTTACCTAAATGCACCTAAGAATAATTTTTTGTTATATGACCATACTGATACATGCTGCTAGCTCCATTTTTTCCCTCAGATAGTAGTGGTAGTAGCAGTGGTGAAGTAGTCTTTTTGGATTGCCTGGTGCCCTTTGACATTGGTTCATGTTGCGTTCCACACCAAGACCCATTGCTATGCTAAACAGAATTGGTGACATACAATCACACTGACCCCTTTTACAAAAAGTCAGACTCAGGAGACTGGTTTAAAAAAAGTAGAGATATTGGATTTGCCTGCCTTTGGACTACATCATTGTCATCCTGGGCGTGGGTGGGAGGTGCAGCCAGTACATCATGTAATTGCACTGATAGCAACTGTGGCAGACAAATCCCTGATCTTGCGCGCAGTTACTTTCTTATTCTGACAAAATCATTTACCTAAATACACCTAAGTAAGAATAATTATTTCTTATATAACCATATTGATACATGCTGCTAGCTCTGTTTTTTCCCCAATTGTAGTGGAAGTAGCAGTGGTGAAGTGATCATTTTGGACTGACTGGTGCTCTTCTTTCACATTGTTTCACGTAGCGTTCCATACTGAGACCTGTTGCTGTGCTAAACATAATTGGTGACATACAAACACACTGACCCCTTCTACAAAACAGTCAGACTCAGGAGACTGGTTTAAAAAAAATAGAGATCTGGAACTTGCCTGCCTTTGGACCGCATCATCGTCATCCTGGGGGTGGGAGAGAGGTACAGCCAGTACATCACGTAATTGCACTAGTAGCAACTGTGCCCTATTCTCACACACACAGTCACTTTCTCATTCTAAGGAGATCATTTACCTAAATGCGCATAATAAATAACCACATTGATAAATGCTGCTAGCTCTGTTTTTTTCCCTGGTAGTAGTGGTAGTAGTAACTAGTAAGAGTGATGAATTGGTTACTTTTGGACTGCCTGGTGCTTTTCTCTTATATCACTTCAGGTTGCATTCCATACTAAGAGAGAGCCTTTGCTGCTAAACAAAAAAACACACATGGTGCCCGTGACTGAGAAATAAAACTAGTAAACTATACAAAGTACAATTAAACACACTATCCCCTTCTAAAAAAATCAGACTCAGGAGAAGACTATTTGTAAACTAGAGATCTGGTCTGGGACTTTCCAGTCAACACACTCACATTCTCATTCTTTTCTAAGCAGTCAGTTTTAGTAAATGTGCCTTAACCATATTGATCTCAGTGCTGGCTGACTACTTTTGGTTTTCCCCTGATTGTAGTAGGCAGGAGGTAGTAGAAGAATTGAAGTGGTAGCTGGCTGACTGGCTCTTTCTAACTGGTTGCCCTCTGCTCTGGCCTGGTGCTGTTTTTGTGTTCCTGACTTCTTCTTCATTACTTAACTAAGACACATTCACACTGGTGCCTGTACCTGTTGAGAAATAGAAATCACTACTCTTAATAACTTATACACAGTATTAGTATTACTTTCTTAAATGTCAGATACAGAAGAGTGGTTAGAGAACGTTCTCTGGGAGTTGCCTGCTGTTTGGGGAAAAAAAAAAGTATGTGGTGGGTGACTGTCAGAGTTACGTGGTTCACACTGGTGCTTTTACTTCTAAGTTTTAAGGGCTGATCAGAGTTCTGGGAAAAAAAATCATCATCATCATCATCATTTTAGAGGTCGGTGCCAGTTGTACGTATTACAGCACTGGCACTTCCAGTAAGCTCATCCACAGTTACATCGTTCACTCCTTCTCATCTCGTTTCACTAATCATGCTGTTTATTACTACTAAACAGTGATTTCATTGTTTTTTTCTACAAGTATATTGATTAAAAACAGTTTAAAATGATTTTGTAACATACAGTTACCATAAAACAATAAAGGTTATAAAAGGTTCAGTGACATTGCAGATGGACTGGAGCGTAAGGTTTGTCTGTTTGCAGATGACATCAAGATCTGCAACAGAGTAGATGATCCAGATGGGGTGGAAAGAATGAGAAGAGATCTGGATAAACTGGCAAAATGGTTGGAAGAGTGGCAACTGGGGTTTAACGCAAAGAAGTGCAAGATCATGCACTTAGGGAAGAGAAACCCTGAAGCCACCTGTAGGCTGGGAGGGGAGTTGCTGGCAGTCACAAGGGAAGAAAGAGACTTGGGCATCATCATCACAGATGACCTGAAATCATCCAAGCAGACAACTAAAGCACTAGGTAAAGCTAGGGGGATGTTGGGTTGTATTAGTAGGGGTATCACAAGTCATAAGAGGGAGGTAATAATCCTTCTTTACAAGACACTGGTTAGGCCCCAACTGGAGTACTGTGTGCAGTACTGGAGGCCACACCTTCACAAGGACATTAACCAAATTGAGGCAGTCCAGAGAAGGGCAACCAAAATGGTGCATGGACTGCATCAGAAGACATACGAGGACAGATTAAGGGAGCTCAATATGTATAGGCTAGAGCAAAGGAGGCAGAGAGGTGATATGATCAAAACATTAAAACAGCTTAAGGGCATTAACAAGGTGAAAGAGTCTAACATGTTTCAATATAAGAAAAACAGCAGGACAAGAGGACACAGCATGAGACTGGGGGAGGCCGATTAAGGGGTAATGTGAGGAAGTTCTTTTTCACAGAAAGGGAGGTGGATGCATGGAACGGCATACCTCAGGAAGTGATGGATATGAATACAGTGCAGGGCTTCAGACAGGCATGAGATAGGCATATTGAGCAATACAGATGAGTATAAATAGATAGGCCATTGACAGAGCAAAGGCTGATGGCACATTCATAAGGTAGAAAAAGAAATGGGCAGACTGGATGGGCCTTGCAGTCCTTACCTGCCATCAACTTCTATGTTTCTATAAGGTTCTGATAAAGATTGTTTTGCTAATCAGAACCTTTTAGAACTTCAGAACCTTTTGAGATTCTCCCATCCCTAGTTTACCCCCCCAACCACAGACACATACACATGCATTCTCAACTCCACTGTGGCACCCAGGTGGTGGTAGTACAGTGAAAGTCACAGTCCAGCCTCCCAAGAGAATTCAAATGGAACTAATGAATGCAGCCATTTAATAGGGCAGATGTGCCGGCACACCTAAAGAGAGATTGTGTCCTTATTTAATGAGAAAAAATGGGACTCTCTGAAATACCTACTGGGTCATAATGTCATATGCTTAATAGCGTATGACATTATAGCTAACCTGAAACAGCGCTGTCTATGACACCGAATGGTGCAGTAACGCATATACTGCTGTACGCGGTATTGCACCATTCACACAATCCCAGGCAGAGGATAAGACCTCTGCTGGGTGTGGGTTCCACTGAGCAGCTGCTGCAGCTCACTGGACTGAGCCACAGCAGCAGGAACTCAGGCGCTCTATCTGGGACTGGGTTTGATTTCTGGTCCCAGACATTTTATTTTTTTCGCACATTGTGCACTACCCAAGGTAAACCCCCTCCGGAGTTGATAATCCTTAGTGGGGGGTTCAGGGTGCAACCCCATATGGGGGAGTGGGGGTGGGCATCCCCAGAAAAAGACTTATGCTGCATGGCAGTAATCAGGCTGTATTGGCAGTGCAAGATCATGTGGCATAATGTCTTGCGACATTATGACCCCGTGCCTCTGAAATATTGTATCTTTTGCTGTTCGGCTTGTGCAGAAATGAAAGCCCTTTCCTGCAGCCAGTTTTTACTTAAATCCTTTTTAGATCCAGCTCATTTAATAATAAAACTTAAAATAGGGTCATGGTTAAGCTAGCACCAAACTGGTGGCAAACTTTGCCTATGAAGCTGAACTCAACATTTTTTTAACACAAATATTTACTTGTAACAATCACTCAGGAGTGTAGTATGCATATTTATGGAACACATACAAACAGAGGTGAGAAAGAAGTAAGAGCCTCAGCTGCAACTTGAACCCAGGCCGCCCGGAATACCGTTCTCATTGCGCTAACCAGCTGCGCCACTGAGACAACTGGAACCTGGGTTGTCCCCAAGCATTTGCATTTGAGAAAGAGTAATGTGCTCGGGAACAGCCCAGGTTCCAGTTGTCTCAGTGTATGTGTTCCATAAATATGCACACCACACTCCTGAGTGATTGTTACAAGTAAATATTTGTGTTGCCATTGGGTTGCGCATTTGAGAAAGAGTAATGTGCTCGGGGACAGCCTAGGTTCCAGTTGTCTCAGTGGCACAGCTAGTTAGTCCAATCAGAACGGTATTCCAGGTGGCCTGGGTTCAAGTCCCAGCTGAGGCGCTTACTTCTTTCTCACCTCTGTTTGTATGTGTTCCATAAATATGCACACCGCACTCCTGAATGATTGTTACAAGTAAATATTTGTGTTGCCTCGGGTTGTGCATTTGAGAAAGAGTAATGTGCTCGTGGACAGTCCAGGTTCCAGTTGTCTCAGTGTATGTGTTCCATAAATATACACACCACACTCCTGAGTGATTGTTACAAGTAAATATTTGTGTTGCCTTGGGTTGTGCATTTGAGAAAGAGTAATGTGCTTGGGACTTCCTAGGTTCCAGCTGTCTCAGTGATGCAGCTGGTTAGTGCAATCAAAATGGTATTCTGGGTAGCCTGGGTTCAAGTCTCAGCTGAGGCACTTATTTCTTTCTCACCTCTGTTTGTATGTGTTCCATAAATAAGCACACTGCACTCCTGAGTGAGTGTTACAAGTAAATATTTGTGTTGCCACTGGGTTGTACATTTGAGAAAGAGTAATGTGCTCCAGGACAGCCCAGGTTCCAGTTGTCTCAGTGATGCAGCTGGTGAGCGCAACTGGAACGGTATTCCCGGGAGTCCTGGGTTCAAGTCCCAGCTGAGGCACTTACTTCTTTCTCACCTCTGTTTGTATATGTTCCATAAATATGCACACTGCATTCCTGAGTGATTGTTACAAATCTCAATAAATGTCTCATTAAGTCATTCAAGCTTTCATTTCTTGTACAGCTGTATGATGTTCTTTATCTGATAGTATAGGAAATCCTCCTTCTATTAATAAATCTGCCTCACATTGGGCTCTCAAAAAGGAAATCAACTGGTCAGTTTAAAAAAATATAAAAGTTTTGCTCCTCAAAATAATTTGTACTTTTTCTGGTGCCAACATTTGGAAAGTTCCCCCACATTCAAGAACATCTTGCCTATAATTTAAGCATTTTCTACATCTTTGCTGAGTCTGAAATAAAAAAAATCAGGGTAACTAAATCAAAAAGTGTTATAGGTAAGAACACACTTCCTTCTAGAAACCTTGATCAGAAGGTCTCTATCCAAGTCAAAAGCAAAGCTAATAAAAACTGTAAATGTTATATTAGTGTCTGTTGCTTAAAGATCTCCTTAGGAAACTATTTTATTTTCACCCAGCTGCACCCCAGAAGGACCATTAGAATTTTTTTGTGCGTAGACTAACGGCTTTTGTGATGAATGGAAGATTATCAGGTGGTAGTTTGAAGCCTTTAACAAAAATATCTTTACCAAATGTCTTACATGGTCAAAACTAGAGTCCAAACTATTAGGAAGCCCAGCAAATCTCAAATTTTTATATTTCACTTGGTTTTCCAAGTTTTCCACTTTCCTGTAACTTTCTTTAAGGGTAGCAGCATTTGTGGCTTCTAATACTAGGATTCTGTTCTCCAAACTATTAACTTTAGAACTGTTAACCTCAGCCTGTTCTGAATTACTAGCACAGATTTCTTTTGTTGATTTTATCTCTTTTTTGTAAAAAATTCAGTTTTACATTCAATACAGCTTGTGTCCTCTCCTGCTTTCCAACATTATAAGAATTTGGTCTATAGACTTTCCTAAAGAATCCAGGGTGTATCCAACAGTAAAAGGTCTAGAATGGAGATTGGGAGAAATCTGTGTGTGTTTACTAACTTCATTCTCTGAAGAAGCAATGGCCAAAGCTGAGATGAGGCAGACATCTTTTGCAGTTTGAGTATATGCCGTGCTACCTGGGAATCCCTCTCAGAACCCACTTTTTTACTGAACTGACTTGTAGGAAAAACTACAACAGCCAGATCTCAGGGCTGAACTGAAATTTTAAATGTTTTAACACCCAGCTTTGTCAGTGTGTCAGGATGAAGTATTAATGTTTGCTGAAACTGAGAACTTCTGGATTCCACAGGAGATGTTGATGTTGTGTGATTTCTGGTCAGGAAGAATGTCATAGGAGCAGCTGAGCCAGTAAGCCCCCCCCCTCTCCGAGGGCTGAGTCCTGGATGAAGAAGAAATTTCTTCTCAAGTGATCTAATACTTGGAGAGGTAAACTCCTCACTCAAAGAAAATGAAGCTCTGCTCTTCCTCTTTTCCATCATCAAAACCAGGTATTTTCAAATGTTTTTATGAGGTTTAGCAACGTTTATTCAAACACATTTGCAAGAGCTCCCTCAAAGTGCTGCTGATCCAATGGCGGCAATCAATATTGATTTGTTTTTAAGATCTTTCTAGAGAATCTGTGAGCAATTTGAATTGGGCAGGACTTTTTGGGCGATTCACCTGTTGCCACTGCTTACAGGCAAGGGATTAGAAGCTTTTCCCAGTATGGAGAACGAGGGCTGCATGTACTATGCTACTATGATAAAGTGCAAAATGCCTTGCTAAATCATTTTGAATTAACTCCCAAGGCCTATAGGTAAAAATTTAGAGGGTTAAGAAAGGCACTGGGCAATAGCTATGCTGAAACATGTGTGCAACCAAGTAACTCAGTAGAACATGGGGTAGACGGTATACATGCTTGTTCCGTAGAGGAAACAAAAGATTTATTTGTTCTGGAACAGTTCCTAAAAACTGTACCTGAGGAACTGAGAATATGGTTGTTGGATAGAACTCTGGGCTCTGCGAGAGAAGCAGCCAAGAGGGCTGATCAGGTCATATCCAGCCAACCATCCTCTCATCGCAAAGGTGATGGGCAGGGGCACTGGAAAATAACACCCACAATTTTTCAAAATACCTACAATTTTCACCATTCTTTGCACAAAATCCGCAGTTTCTTGCACTGTCTTAATTTTTTTCCATACAGCTTTTTAGCCACCCGATTGTCACCTATGCCTGCTTTCAGGCCTCGGTCATCTGTCTAATATATGTCAAGCTCCATATAGCAGACTGTCCCTCTCAGGAAAGCTTCTCCCCACAGCCAAACTCCCTTACAGTATTTACTAACATTTTTAGCAATTCTCCAATTAGGCCACTATATTCACCCTCCATAGAGTATAAAGTATATTCACTGCAAAAAACTCTGTTAATGCATTAGTTAGGGTTCATAGCACAGTGACAAAAGTTTGGAAATGTGCTGTTAGGGTTCAATCCCCTAACTCCGCATACCCCCCCACACACACATGTGCAAGCAGGGGAAGGGCCAAGGCAACACAACCAACCAGAGACAACCAGCATCAGGTAAAACACACAGTTTGTCATCCACAAAATATATGATAGTGTATGGGGAACAGTTGACAACAGGGCTATTCTTTCACCGAGTTGGCACTATGACGACGGATTACCTCGAGAGCGCAGCTCGAGAGGTAATCCGTCGTCATAGTGCCATCGAGGTGAAAGATGCCCTGTTGTCAACTGTTTCCCATGCACTTTTCTTTATAGTGTATGGTGGAATGGAGTTTTTTTGGGGAATCACTACACATGTTTCTGCTTCAAAACATTTTTACTGGGTTACTAGAAGGAAAAAAATAACTTTACATTTTGAACGTTTTCACACTTGACATTTTAACTGTTTAAGAACTTTACATTTTTAACATTTTAACTCTAAACATTAGTACTGCCGCTGACATTGCTGCTTTTGCTATGTGTCCTGTCTATGGAGTGAGCCCTAACTGTCAAATGCTGCTCGAGGACACAGTGTGTGACGTGCGCAGTGCAGTAGAAAAAATCATTCTGCTGCTCTGCGAACATCACTAGTGTAGGAGAATAACATTTCAACAGCGATGGATTTCGGTGGAGAACGATGTTCCACCATACACTATTAGTTTATTGGAAATGAGAGTTTGGATAAGTCTACCAACAGCCATTGGATGTTTGCAAATTTTTTTCTGATACAGTGAGTCAGCCCTAATAAAAAATGGTAGTAATAATAAAAGTAATGTTTTGTAATATAGTTTACAAGTAAGATGTAAAAGCAACACCTGTAACATCCAAAGCTAACCATAACATACTGCTAATGAGTATTTCCAGGTAGCACAGCAGTATGACAACATGTGATGCTGCTAGTTTCATGCCTGAGCAGTATCTGAAAAGTAGTATGTATGTGTCAGCTCTATTCTGCAGCTAGCCAATTGTTAAATTATGACACATAGAAATCAATATTTTGAAAACGTATACAGACTTCGTCTCATTGTATGAAGAAGATATGCCAGCAATAATGTGTCATCATACTGTGCTGGCAGTACAGAGCTGATCATACTGTATTTGGTTTTTCATTACATAGTGTTATGTGAAATCAGTACAGTGTTGTGATTATTGCACTTACAGATGTGACAGAGTGGTATAGTGTCTTACAATCTTGCATATGTGTGTGTGTGTGTGTATGTGTGTGGGGTGGGGGTGGGGGAATGCGGAGTCAGAGGATTGAACAATAAAAGCACATTTCCAAACTTTTGTCGCTGTGCTATGAACCCTAACTGATGCATTAACAGAGTTTTTTGCAATTAATTTCCCTTCTTTTTGAGAAAGTGTAATGTAACTGGTAACTGGTATGTGTTAATGGGAGCGTGGCCCTCCAGGCCCTGCGCTCCCTTCACATTATCCATTTTATTCATAATGATAAGGATATGTGGAAGTGCGGACCCTCTGGGCCCTGCACTCCCACTCACATGTAAGTACGGAACCAGACAGCAGCCCTATAGGGCAAGGAACCCTTGTATTTATTTATTTATTAGGTCACCGGTTTACAGACCTTTGAGTCATAGACTCATTTACAAAGGCACCTCGTCAAGAGAGCAATGCATCACAGCAAACAAACAGTACAGTACATAACGCTTAGATTAAAAAAGCAACCAATGTTACAGGCATTCACTGGTGGTACACGCTTGATAATAGGTAGATCACAGTAGTCATAATATAGGTCCACAAGTACCATGTCAGGTAGCAACCAGAGATATTTTATTACATTAGTCAGCAGATGTTGCATGATACCCTAGGTATATACAGCAAAAGTAGACAGGGCAGACCCAGTTTAGGGGTGAAGGTAAGGGGCGGGCGGGGGATTATGTGCAGTTGCAGCAGTGAGTGCTTGTCAGATGGCTTCTGAGGGAGACCTTGAAAGGACCAAGCTTAGTGGAGTCAGCTATATTGGTTGGGAGGGAATTGAACCAGGAGGGATCCCAATAGCAAAAAGATCTCTGGGCCATGGAGGTCTTTACCCTGGGGACAATAAGGGAGGTTTTGACAGTGCTGCAGGTAGAGACTGAGGGGGAGGCACACTGCAGGGAGGTGGTGACCATGGGGGAAGAGCCCTAGCAGGGTCTTTTTTACAAGAAGGCAGGTTTGGAAGTGGAGTCTTTCTTCAAGGTTGAGCAAGTTGGTAGTGGAGTACAGCAGGCATGTATGGGTGCACCTAAGGGCTCCCAGCATTAGCCTGCAGGCCTTCTTTATAGAGAGCTGAATTCTTGCAAGCTCAGTGTTGTCGGCTGCAGCATAGATGGGCAGCCCATAGTCGATTAGCGACAGGACAGAGAAGGTGATTGCCAATCTAAGGGCCTGTTGTGGTAGGCAGTCCCTATGGCAGTATAACAGTCCAATCCTGACATTGGTGGCAGCAGAAAGGGCATTGATATGGGAATGGAAGGAGATTGCCAAATCAAAGGTAATGCCCAGATACTTGTAGGAGGAAACCTGCTCAATGGGGTTTAGTGTACTAGGCAGTATCATGAGAGGGGCACCACTGGCTTTGCTTTGGCAATGTGAGAAGAGCATAGCTTTGGTCTTTTTTAGGTTCAGGACTAGCCTTCGTGATGTGAACCAATGCTCAGCTCTATCAAAAGCTTGTTGGAGGGTGGCCTGGAGTGTGTTGGGGTTGGGGTCAGCGGCAAAGAGCACAGCATCATCCATGTAGAGGAGGATCTTACTTGGGCAGGCCAAGGGGAGGGAGTTGAGGTAGAGACTGAAGAGGAGCGGGCCTAAAATGGAGCCCTGGGGAACCCCAGAGTGGACAGGTCATGTTTCAGATAGAGTGCTGTTGATTTTTACACACTGAGTTCTAGCAGAGAAGTAGCTGGTGAACCATGCAAGGGGGCCGGGGAAGAAACCAAGGCATCTGAGGGAGTCAAGCAGGAGAGGATGGCAAACCATGTCAAAGGCCTTGGAAAGGTCAATGAACACGGCACCAGCAGGACTTCCGGCATCAAGAGCAGAGTGCAGGAAGTTGGAGAATTCAAGTAGCACAGTTGTGGTGCTGTGACCTGCATGAAAGCCATGTTGTTCAGGGCACAGGATATTGTGCATGGCCAGGTATTTGGCAAGCTAGTTGGCAACTACTTTTTCAAGGGCCTTAGAGAGTGGGAGGAGGATGGAGATAGGTCGATAGTTACCCGGGGTCACTCGATCACCACTTTTCAGATGGGAGTGATAGCAGTTTTCCATGTGCTGGGGAACTGCCCCAGGCACAGAGAGCAGTTGAGCAGCTCGGTAAGTGGGACTAGGATAGCATCCAATGTCAGACGAAGTAGCCTAGTGTCCAGTGGGTCAGTGCCGGGGTTATTACTACTAATGGCTTTTCACAGAAGGGGTCTAGTCTCCAATGGGGAGATGGTACGTAGGTAGAAAGGAGGTCTTTGGAGAGTGGGCAGCATTGCTACTGGGATGAGGTCAAAGAAGTTACTGGGCAGGACTGAACTCAGGTCTGAGAAAGTGTGGTTTAGGCAGTCTGCAATACCAAGGGGTTCAGAGCAGACAGTTCCATTAAAGGAGAGTTGAGAGGGGGGTGGGGAGTGAAATTTCCCATTTAGCTCCTTTACATTATCCCAAAAGTTTCTAGCTGACCCCCAGGAGGAGAAAAGAGTGGATAGGTAGCACTGAGCTTTGGCCTGTTGAATGGCCCAAGTACACTTATTGCGCTCAGCATTGTATGCTTGCCTATCAGTTGGCTTGCCAGATTCCATGGCAATGTGCCATAGGTTGTCTCTCATTTTAAGTTTGTGAAGGGGGGGTAACCCAGGGCATGTTTTGCTTTTTTGTGCAATTTCTAACGAAGGGAGCATAGAGGTCACAGGCAGTGTTAAAAGTGCGAGTGAAAAAATCCAATGCCTCATCTATGGATGGTGCAAGCCTGATTGGGGACCAATTCAGTTGTGAGAGGTACAGTTTAAGATGACGCAGGCTGCCTGGGAGTAGGCGATGTTGCTGGGTGGTTTGTGGTGCAGGTCTACTGTTGGCAGAGGACCAAGAGAATCTGACCGAGGAGTGGTCACTAAGTGAGTTGGGAAGTACACTGATATCGAGCACCCTCTGAGGGCGGTTGGTAATGGTGATATCCAGGAGGGTGCGGGAGCCAATATAGGGGTTGAATCTATTTAGGATGGTGACAAGCTGGGACATGTCAAGGGTGGCAAAGATATCTCTGGTTTGGGAGGCCATGGCAGAGAGCCAGTTGATAGTCAGGTCACCAATAATTATCTGGGCCATTTTGGGTGGTAGGCCAGAGAGCTAGTCAGCAAGTGCCTGAATGGTGAGGTCTTGCTTTCTGGGGGGAATATAGGCAACAGTGAGAAAGAGTGGGCCCTTACCAGGGTTGAGGGAGATTTTTAGTGTGAGGGCTTGCGCCTGGTTGTCAAGCTTGGGTGGTGGAAGTGCACGTCCAAGGAGGGAGTCACGCATAGAGACAGCACAACCACCTCCATGCTTACCCACCCGATCTTTGGATAACCAGGTTTCGACGAGTGCGACAATGTCCGGTTGGTGCTGAGTAACCCAGCATTGGAATGCAGCAGCCTTCTTAAGGAGGCTGCAAATATTCATAAAAGCTATGCAGAGTCCTTGAGCCTGGGAAGGCTTGTTCATAAGGTTGGGCGTGGGGCCAGGGTTTGGATGAATGTTACCTGATAGAAGCAACAGGAGAGTGATTAGGTGCACCAAAGCATGGTAGTGATTGTGAGCATCTCCCCTTGTGACTGGACATGGGGCCAGGTGCTGGGGTGCAAGGGGTGGGTAGAGTATGAAGGGTGGGAAAGGCATTGAGGAGAAGAGACCAAGGTATGAGTGGGAAGTAAGAGGTAGCAGGGGTGGAAGTGTGGGGGATTGTGTCACTAATATACCAATATCTCAGCAACTGTAGCAGTTACAAAAAAAATTAAAGTGTCATTGTAATCATGACAGTGAGATATCTATGCAAGATAAATTGACTGAATCCATATCTCACATCGTTTATGAGATACAGGCACCGAAATGCGCTGAAAAGGCACCCTTGGAACCCTTGGAACATGTTTTTTGCCAATATCTCTGTAACCGTAACAAGTAGGAAATAAATTCCACTGCTGGTGTAATCAAAGGTTTCCAAAATTATTTCTGCAGATTAGCTCACCTGAAGGTGAGTTAAGCTGCAGGTAGCAAAAAATCTGTATCTTGCTTCGTTTTCGAGATATGGGCACCAAAAAGGCATCATGGATGCCGCAACGATATCCTATGGGAAATTTCTCAACTTCAGAACACTATAAGATTGGGTCCCTTGAATGTTTTGGCACTAAACCACCAAAAGGCACATCTGTGTGATCAGGGCTTGCCACCCTGCAAACTTCAGCCCAAAAGACACAACCATTTTGTTGCAGGAGAATGACAAAGATTTGCAGTTTTTTTGGCAAAGTTCTTCCGCAAATCACGAAAGTTTTGCAAAAAAAAAGCACAAAACTTTCACATTTGCAAAAGTTTCACAGACGTTTTTTCCATGAGCTACAAAAGTACTTTGGCTCTCAGTTTTAAAACAGCATTTCTGGGGGGTTATACCCCCCAAAAAAAGATAGGGCTGGCATCCTCAGGACCTGACTAGGTAAGCCCAACAGTCAGTGTTCACCTAGAGGGTCCTAATTTTAAATGCCAGTCATTTTTCTCTCTCACTAATTGAAAACAAGATGGTGGCAGCATGAAAGTAAAAGGGCCATTTGCGAAAGGAAAATTGCATTTGCGACACTTTCGTGAGACACATATATTTTTTCCTAATTGACTATAATGGGAAATTTGTTTTTTGAATAACTTTTGAACGGTTTAATATTTTTACACCAACTCTTTGAAAAGCACATCGGTGACCCAGACTACATCTTTCCTGAAGAGTTTGGACCAAATAGACAAATCTTGCAGGCTGTGGGCGCGAGCAAAGAAATGCGCAAAAAGTAAATTTTTTTGCGTTTTGTTGCATTCTATAGCTCCACAACTGTACATCCGACCATAACACAACTTGCCACATACAGAGAGCTATGATACCAGACAGCACGTGCAAAATGTCAAGCAAATCTGTTGTACGGTGGCAAAGTTATTAAGGTGCAAAATTTGAAGTTTAACATTAAAGTACTTACTCAACCCTGACTATACTGGTGCTACCACGCCAGTATAATAATACAACAAAGATGTCAAGTTCAGCTTTTAACCGCCATGGAAGGTTACTCATAACATTTTAAATTCCAGGCCATTTTTAAGGCTAATCAGCTCATCTTCCAATCCTGTGTAGTACACTAATATTCCACATTACCTGTTGCCACGGCCAAATGATATGTGCCTCTGTGTTTTATTTGGCCATTTAACATGGTCCAACAAAGCCTTTACATGGCCTTTCAGAGAGTCTGGCGACATCTGTTCAGCCCTTAAGCACATCTCAATGGTGGTATTTCACTTAAAAAGTTTAAAAGTACCTTTGTGGAAAGGAGTCATATTACCTTACTGAGGCTTCCAAACCCACATGGGGAAACATCAGCAACCATGGAAAAAGTGTTTATGCTCAAAAGCAGTCTTTTTCCCTGCCAGCAAGGGTCCACTGTATCTTGAAAGGTACTTCAAATCCTCATTTTAAAATAAATCCATTTGGGAGTCCATCACTCTTCCAGGTCTTGTCTGGTTTGCCATCCTGATCCAGCACTCAGTAACAGGGACGCTGAAAGAGATGAAATAAAATGCTCTTCTGAGCGTAGCATTAAACTTGCATATGAAAGACCTACCAGCCCCATAAGCAATAATGACATTCCTTTCATAAATAAAGTTGAGCATACAGAGTCATGACATTTTCACATCAGCTTCTCCGAGGTCCGCATTCCATTGTGAGGATCCTTACAAAGTTCACTCAGCACTACCGTGCATTGTTTAAAATCCAGTCCTTTCTCTCAGAGTTCAAAGACACCTGTTATAAATTAGTTTAATCAATGCGGCAAACTCCAAAATACATAAAGCTAGTTTCCTATTCAGGAAAATAGAACTTTTATCTTCGGAAGACAAGCAGACATGTTTATCAATAGACTAAAGGGTTGAATTTAGCTTGGCAGGGCGAGACGTAACAAACACGGATAAATTCATTATCTCCACCATTGTGGTCAAAGCTCCACATTTAAAAAGCAGCAGTAGAGTAATTTTGGGCAAGCTGTCTCATTATAGCTCAACAAATATCGGACTAGCTTCCAAAAAGGATGCCAGTAACTGATAGCCTGCACGACCATTCTGTGCAAAAGCCACTTTGCTGCTTTCATGCTCATATAGCAAAGCCACATATTCAGCAACTGTTAACAAAAATAACATCAGTTTCATTTATAATAAACTTATCTGACTCCTTTTGTATTCGGTGGTTTGAGGAGCAAAAACCGTCTGGGAGCAAAGTGGCTGGGAGTGGAGCGGCACCATGGCCATCTTGCCGCTCCTGTGTGTGTGTGTGTGTGTGTGTGTGTGTGTGTGTTTGTGTGTGCATGTGAGCCTGTGTGTGTGATTACATCTGCCAGGCTGAATTGTCCTTTCCCACCTAGCAACTTCCTTATTACATGACTGCACCTCTGAAATTTATCCCAACGGTTTTATGGCATCTTCTTGTCTTACTGTCAGAGTATGAGAACCCCATCCTTGCAAACTCCCTCACATTCTTTTATTACTTTGCTTATTTACTAGCTACTTAGATGCCTCTGTGGGAAAAGTGACACCATCACACCAGGCACGCTGTATTCACTGAAGATTTCCCAGGATAGTTGCTGGGACATATGACCTGAACTCTATTTTGTCCACCCCATGCTATTCCAGTCATAGAAAGAACTTATATGAGAATAAGCAGAAAAGAATATAATTACAAAAACAAAAAGAGATTTCATTCCCGTCACATCTCCCCTCCCCTCCCCTCCCCAGAAAATGAAGGTGTGTCTCTTTTGGGCAGCCCCTAAAAGACACTGCCATTTATGTAGGGACTGGGATGTGCCTAAAGGATCATGCCATGCACCTAGCCCCATTTAGACAACCCATTTGCATTGGCATTTTGTAAACCACTGTGGTTCTGGATTGTCATGTTATATGACTGTAATTCCAAACTACAGTGCAGTAATTTAGTATTTTGCCCACTAGTCGTATGGAGCCAGATCAGGGGATTATGATCCGTGACCTCAGTGTACTCCCACCGATACAAATAATGCTGTAGCTCTTGAAGTGCCACACCACCATGAGACACTTCCTCTCAATTGTGGTATATGCCTCCTCCCCAGGCAGCAGCTTCTGGCTCAAATACACTATGGGGTGCTCCTCCCCCTTCAGTGTAACGTGGCTCAGAACAGCACCCAGCCCATTTAATTTATTTATTACTTTGTTAACCGGGTAAGTACACTGAGCCAAAGGCCCATTTTCAGGAATGACGCAGAGCCAAGAGCGTGTGATGCTCTAGTGATGGCGGACAATTCAGAGAGTGCTCTCGGTCTGAAACCTTAATTTTATTTATTTAAACATCTTCATGGCAAAACCAATTGAGAAAAAGGCATTAACATTCATTGGAAACTTCGGGGGAACATTCTTGCCATAAATCCAGAACTGTCATCAGGTTTTAGTAGGCGTATTCAGTAACGATAGCCCTCAAAATGTCAAACGGGGCTAATGGCAAAAAACAACCATCTGCAGCAGGAAAAGCACCCACGGAGGCCACAAAAATGGCAGGTGGGTCAAACAGCAGTAACAATACTCATGCAAGTAAAGAAGGCATTAACCAACGAAAAAGGATGATGGCCAAATTAAAAACCAGCATGGATGAAATAAAAACCTGCACCTCTACACTCAGGTCAGACACAGATAATATAGCAAATAAGTTAACAAAAAAATGACAAGCAGTTATTTACATTGCAAAATGAGGCGGCCCTACTTAAAGATTTAGCTGGGACTCAGGCTAAGCAGATTAACTTCCTGAATAACAAAATTGGTGATATTGAGAATAGGGGTCGCAGAAATAACTTGAGGATCCTAGGTGTACTCTAAGGCTGGGAAGGGAACAATATGCCTGGTTTCCTTCAAAGATTTATTCCAGAATTGCTTCAATATCAGTGGCTATATCCTTTAGAGACAGAAAGGGCTCACAGATCACTGGGTCCCAAGCCACAAGTAGGAGCCAAACCTCGATCAATAATAGCTTATTTTTAAAGGTTCTCAGTCAAGGAACAAGTACTGAAGTTAACCAGGGAAAGGAAGTCTTTGTTCTTTAATGGGGAGAAAATATTATTTTTTCAAGATTACTCAGGGGCTGTAATGGAAAAAAGACATGAATTTTATGAAGTAAAACAAGAACTATTAAAAGCTGGTGTGCAGTACCATTTTAAATATCCTGCTACATTAGTAATAAGGGAACATAATGGCAGTACTATTTCTTGTTCAACAGTAGCTAAGGTTTGGGAATATCTGCAGTAGGACTGGAGAGCCATAAGGATCAGCTAAAACCTATCTCTAAACCCCAGCACAAGCAGTCTTTTCAAAATCATCATGTGATGTTTTGAATGGAGATCGCGCTAGCTATCTGGCGCAAGACATGGCACCACGAAAAAACCAGCACATCGAGTTCCAAAGCTCTGCTTTAGATAAACAATCTCTCGAGTACACGGGCTGTTCATCTGCTTACCTGAGTCTTTCAACCTCTAAACAAAGGAATGATTGAAACATGGAAACATAGAAACAGAATTTGATGGCAGATAAGGACCGCTTGGCCCACCCAGTCTGCCCATTTCCCTACCTAATTGATAAGCTGCAGATCCTAGTTAACCAACAGCCTACTTCCTCCTACCCTCAACCCTTAGAATTGCCTTATGTCTGTCCCATGCATTCTTGAATTCCCCCACTGTTTTTGACCCCACAACCTCTACAGGAAGGCCATTCCATGAATACACAACCCTCTCCGTGAAAAAATACTTCCTCACATTACCTCTGAGCCCCTCTTCCGTCTTCAAATTGTGCCTCCTTGTTCTTGTGCATCTCTCTTTCTGAAAGATGCTACCCTCTTGGAATTTGTTGATTCCTTTGAGGTACTTTAAAGTTTCTATCATGTCCCCCCTCTCCCTCCTTTCCGCGAGGGTGTACATATTAAGCTCCTTAAGTCTCTCTTCATGTCTTCTGGTGCAGACCCTGCACCATTTTAGTTGGCCTTCTCTGGACTGCCTCCATCTTGTCTATGTCCTTGTAGAGATTGGGTCTCCAGAACTGCACGCAGTACTCAGATGGGGTCTCACCAGCTGTCTGTACAGAGGGATAACAACTTCCTGTTTTCTACTGGTGATGCCTCTTCCTATACATCCCAGTATCCCCCAGCCGTCCTTACTGCCCTCTCACATTGCTTGCCCACCTTTAGGTCATCTGATATGACTACCCCCAGGTCCCTATCCATTTTTGTTGTTGTTAGTATCTCACCCTCCATAGTGTACTCTTCCCCTGGGTTTTTGTTTCCCAGGTGCATTACTTTGCACTTCTTAGCATTGAATCTAAGCTGCCATACATTTGGCCATTCCTCCAACCTTGCCAAGTCCCTTCTCATCATTTCCACCCCACCTTGTGTATAAACCCTGTTGCAGATCTTTGTGTCATCTGCAAAGAGACATACTTTCCTTCCAGTCCCTCTGCAATGTCACTTATAAAGACATTGAAGAGGACCGGTCCTAGAAGTGAACCCTGTGGTACCTCTCTTGTAACCCCCCCTTTCTTCGGAGTGTTTACTATTACCCTCTGTGTCCTGTTGTCCAGCCAATCTTTTACCCAGGCTACCACCCTGGGACCCACTCCCAGGCTGGCTAACTTGTATATTAATCTTTTGTGTGGGACAGTGTCAAATGCCTTGCTAAAGTCTAGGTAGGCCATGTCCACAGCCCCTCCCTGATCTACTACTTTGGTCACCCAGTCAAAGAAATCTATTAGATTTGTCTGACATGACCTTCCTGCTGTGAATCCATGCTGCCTTGGGTCCTGTGCCCCTCTGGCCTCCAGGTACTCAACAATTCTTTCCTTCAGAAATGATTCCATCATTTTCCCTACCACTGAGGTCAAACTAACAGGTCTGTCGTTTCCAGCCTCTGCCCTACTTCCACTTTTGTGAAGTGGAATCACATCTGCCATCCTCCAGTCCTCAGGTACCACCCCATCCTCCCATGATTTGTTAAAGTGGGTAGTCAGTGATGTCACTAGTTCTCCTCTTAGTTCTTCTAGAATTCTGGGATGAATCCCATCAGGCCCCATTGCTTTGCCCACCTTCAGTTTTAAGAGTGCTTTCAGAACTCTTTCTTCTGTGAATGGGCTGGTTATCAACCCCCCTATCCAGAGTGTTTCTGGTTTAGGTACCTCCCCTTCTTCACTTGTGAATACTGAGCAAAAATATTTGTTTAGTATCTCTGCCTTTTCACAGTCACCCTCTGCCCACCCCCTCCTCTTTATTAAGCCTCACTATCCCTCTCTTGGTTTTTCTTCACTCCCTGATGTACCTATAAAAGGTTTTATCCCCCTTCTTAACTGAGTTGGCTATCTTTTCCTCAGTTTGGGCCTCTGCTGTTCTAACTGCCTTCCCTGCTTCCTTCTGCTTTAACTGATGCAGTTCTCTGTCTTGCTCCTTTTGTGATTCCTTGTACTTCCTAAATGCTGTCTTTTTCTCCCTAACCTTCCCTGCCACCTCCTTTGAGAACCATAGTGAAACATAGAAACATAGAAGTTGACTGCAGATAAGGACCACAAGGCCCATCCAGTCTGCCCATTTCTTTTTCTACCTTATAAATGTGCCATCTATCTTTGCTCTGTCAATGGCCTATCCATTCATACTCATCTGTATTGCTCCCTTATGCCTATCCCATGCCTGTTTGAAGCCCTGCACTGTATTCATATCCACCACTTCCTGAGGTAGGCCGTTCCATGCATCCATCACCTTTTCTATGAAAAAGAACTTCCTCACATTACCCCTTAATTGGCCTCCCTCTAATCTCATGCTGTGTCCTCTTGTCCTGCTACTTTTCTTACATTGAAACATGTTAGACTCTTTTACCTTGTTAATGCCCTTAAGGTGTTTTAATGTTTCGATCATATCACCTCTCTCCCTCCTTTGCTCTAGGGTATACATATAAGCTCCATTAATCTGTCCTCATATGTTTTCTGATGCAGTCCCTGCACCATTTTGGTTTCCCTTCTCTGGACTGCCTCAATTTGGTTAATGTCCTTCTAAAGGTGTGGCCTCCAGTACTGCATGCAGTACTCCAGATGTGACCTAACCAGTGTCTTGTAAAGAGGGATTATTACCTCCCTCTTCCGACTTGTGATAACCCTACAAATACAGCCTAACATCCTTCTAGCCTTACCTACTGCTTTAGAGGTCTGCTTGGATGATTTCAGGTCATCGGTGATGATGATGCCCAAGTCACTTTCTTCCCTTGTGACTTCCAACACTTCCCTCCCAGCCTATGGGTGGCTTCAGGGTTTCTCTTCCCTATGTGCATGATCTTACACTTCTTTGCATTAAACCCCAGTTGCCACTTTTCCAACCATTTTGCCAGTTTACCCAGATCTCTTCTCATTCTGCCCACCCCACCCCATCTGGATCATCTACTCTGTTGCAGATCTTGGTGTCATCTGAAAACAGACAAACCTTACCCTCCATTCCATCTGCAATGTCACTGATGAAGATGTTGAAGAGGACTGGCCCCAGGACTGATCCCTGAGGTACCCCACTTGTGACTTGCATCTCTTCTGACTGTACACCTGAAGTTGAACCCTGGGAAGATGGAGGTGATGGTTTGGACCCAGGCCGCTGGATGGGGGGCCTGGCGCAGGCTGCCCCTTAGGATTGCTACTTGGGGGCGCTGAGCTTCAGGCCTCTGAACAGGTGTGAGACCTAGGGGTGATGTTGGATGCAGGGCTGACACTTCGGACACAGGTGTCGGCTGTCGTTAAGTCATCTTTCTACCATCTGAGAAACATCGCTAGGATCAAGCACCTTGTTCCGTCCGGCGACCTGCCTACATTGATCCATGCCTTTGGGACCTCACGTTTAGATTACTGCAACTCGCTTTACTTCAGACTACCAGGGGTTGATATCTGACGCTTGCAGCTGGTGCAGAATTCAGCAGCCCGGTTGTTGATGGGGATTCCTAGATCTTCCCTATCACACAGGTGCTGCAGGAACTGCACTGGCTGCTGGTTCAGTGGCGGATCACCTTCAAAGACGGGTTACTGACATATAAAGCCCTACACGGACTGGGCCCTGACTACCGGAAAGAGCTTCTGATTCCTTATCACCCTGAGCGACCACTCTGCTCGGCTGATGAGGGGGTGCTGGAGATTCCGAGGGCGATTTTAAAATCTGCTTGGGCCCAGGCCTTTATGTTCACACCCCCTTTCCTCTGGAATTCTCTACCCTGTTAGATTAGGAAGTGCACGATCGTGGGGAGTTTCAAACAGGCCTTAAAAGCATTTCTTTGGAAAAAAGCATACGGTAGCGATGACTGTTGATGTGGTTTGTACTGTTGATTTTAATGTGATGATGATTTTGTTTTATCTGTTTTAAATTGTTTTAACTGTACTGCGCCTTGGTTTTTGAAAGGCGCATTATAAATAAAGCATTATTATTATTATTATACCATTTACCACCACTCTCTGTTTTCTGCCCATCAATCAGTTTGCCACCCAGTTGACCAACATCTGACTCACCCTGAGCCTACCCAGCTTATTAATCAATCTTCTATGTGGAACAGTATCGAAAGCTTTGCTGAAGTCAAGGTAGGTGACATCAACTGCTCCCTCTTGGTCCACCAATGTGGTTACCCAGTCAAAGAAATCTATGAGATTAGTTTGACAGGACCTTCATTTTGTAAACCCATTCTGTCTTGGATCCTGTGCTCCTATAGATTCAGGTGTTGCACTATCCTTTCCTTAAGGAGCACCTCCATAATCTTGCCCACTACTGAGGTAAGATTGACTGGTCTGTAGTTCCCTGCCTCCTCCCTGCTACCACTCTTATGGAGCGGGATCACATGAGCCCTTCTCCAGTCTTCTGGGACCTCTTCTGTGCTCAGAGATTCACTAAACAGTTCTGATAATGGCTCTGCTAGTTCCACCCTTAGCTCCTTTAGTACCCTGGGATGCATGCCATCAGGTCCCATTGCCTTGTCCACCCTGAGCTTATCGAGCTGTTGTAGGACCCTTTCTTTTGTGAAGGGACTAGTGCTTACCTCCCTTCCCCCTGTGTCCATGAGCTGTGGGCCCTGCCCTACCTTCTCTTCAGTAAATACTGAGCAGAAGTATCTATTCAGGATACATGCTTTTATTTTTATTTATTTATTTATCAAGTCTAGGATAGATGCTTTTACATGGTCCTCCTCCTCACACACCTCCTTATCTCCTTTGATCTTAGCAATACCCCCTCTGGACTTTCTCCTTTCACTAATGTATCTTTAGAAAGTCTTGTCACCTTCTTTTACTGTCTGTGCTAGTGTTTCCTTGGTTTGAGCCTTTGCCTGCCTTACTGCCTTCCCTGCTTCCCTTAGGGAAGTTTGGTATGCCTCCCTATCTCCATCCCGCTGTGTTCACTTATATTTCCTGAAGGCCAGCCTTTTGGCTCTGACCTTTTCTGCTACTGTTTTTGAGAACCAAAGTGGTTTCCTTCTTCTTTTGCACTTTCTTTTCTCTCTTAACACAATGGGATATTGCTTCAAGTATTGCATCCTTAGTGCTTGCCCACTTTGCCTGTACCCCCTCACCTGTATTTCTTTTGCCAGGGCTAGCTTAACTCTGCTGGCCATCTTATCAAAGTCAGCTCCTCTGAAGTCCTATATTTTTGTCTTGGAATGGGATGATTTAGTTCTAGTGGCCAAATTGAACCATACCATGTGATGGTCACTAGCCCCCAGATGACCTTCTACCTGGAGATCTGTGATCCTATCCCTGTTAGTCAGTACTAGATCTAGGATAGCCCGGTGTCTTGTGGGTTGTTGTACCAGTTGTTTGAGGCCTTTCCCCTGCAGGGAATCCACCATGTGTCTAGTTCTGGCAGATGTTCCTGCTGGTATTGACCAATCTGTATCTGGCATGTTGAAGTCTCCCATTATCAGAACCTCCCCTTTAGCTGTTATGTTCTGTATATCTTCTAACAGTAATGTGTCTATGTCCTCCCCCTGGTCTGGGGGCCTGTAGACAATGCCAGTTCTTATGGCTGTCCCATTTCATGTTTCCAGGGTGACCCACAGTTCTTCTGGCTTATGTGTATTCTGAATTTCTGTAGATTTGATATTTTCATTGACATACAAGGCCACTCCACCCCTCCTTTTTGCATCTCGGTCTCTTCTGAACAGTACATAGCCAGGTACTGAAGTCTCCCAAGTGTGGTTACTGGTAAACTACGTCTCGCTAATTGCTACTATGTCCAGTTTAGCCTCTGTCATTATTGCCTGCAGGTCTGTGATCTTGTTTCCCAGACTGCGAGCATTTGTGTACATGATTTTCCATTGGCCAGATTTCGGTGTGTTAGTTGTTGGGTGAGGTCTGGCGTTTCCACTGTGCATCATATGGGGAGCTGGACCTTTTTCCTTACCTGATGATACAAATGAACTGCAAACATGCTGAACTCCTGTTTGACCACTAGCTGAGGGGGGGAAGGGTGTTCTTCCCATTCGATGTATGGGGTGCTGCACCCCTCTCCCCATTTGCTAGTTTAAATATTCTACGAAGATGTCAAACTTCTGCCCCAATGCACTGACTCCCTCCTTAGTCAGATGCAGTCCATCAAATTTAAAGAACTTTCGCTCCCAAAACTGTTGCCAGTTCCCTACAAATTTGTATCCTTTTTCCTGGCATCATCCCTTGAGCCACATATTTAGCTCCCCTATCTCTCCTTCTCTGACCTTCCGTCCATCTGCTCCCTCCTCTCCCAGACTGGTATCAATTTGTTTTATTTGCTTCACACAAAGGCTTGTTGCCTTAGTGATGGCAGTTTTGATTATTCTCCATTGTTCTTCCACCCCTCCTTCCTGCCCATTTGCTAGTGCAATCCTTAGGCACTCACCCATTTTGGCAAAGTCAGCCCTCCTAAAGTCCAGGACCTTTGCCTTTGTATGGCTTGACTCTACTGCTGTGTTTGTCGTGAACCATACTGTTCGATGGTCGCTAGTTCCTAGATGGCTACCCACTTCTACATCTGTGATCCTCTCTCCATCTCCATTTGATTGTCAGGGTAATTGGTCTCCAGGGGTCCAGAGGAAATTAAAACCATTCCAAAGGCAAGCACAAAGTTACTCCAAGTTCACCATTACTAATAAAAACTATAAAAAAATGTAGTCACAGCAGAGAGAGCCCTACTCACACTAACGCTTCCTCACCACGCAACTTGGAGGAGCAGGAAGTGACTGTGATGGTCACTGAATTGTGTGCCCCAACTACGACAGCCTCTGCACAATTTGTGGAAGAGGAACAAAAGAACAAAGCAGCTGTTCAGAGTACACTTCCTATACATTTACATTCATTGGCTCAAAGAGCATCACTGGGAACTTGAATGGTCATCTCCTAATAATATTGCAAGGTACTGGCTGTGCAGCTCCTATTCTTCAAGCATTTTGCTTAGGGAAAGCTTAAAGGGATTCGCTAACTTAGCCCCATGCACCACACAGTTTAGTGCCTTACCTACTGGAAATGCTTCTGATTTATAGTTGGCCAAAAAATATCCATCAGCATAAAAGTAAAATCGCTCATAAAATTATCCCCACAGGGACACAGGCACTTCCCGGTTTTAAGATCCATCCTCACGCTACCCCACGTGCAGCCAACTTTATGACATGATCACAGGGAGAGTGCAGGCACGCGCTCCATTATAGACTATGGGGGCACCTTTACAATCTTTTTTTATATTATAATGGCCATTTGATAATGAAATGTGGGCACTGATTGACTAATGAGGGTCTCATTAGTTGACCAGTTCCCATGTTTCATTACCAAATGGCAATTATTATATAAAAAATTATTGTAAAGGTGCCCCCCTTAGACTACAATGGAGCATGTTCCCATGCTCTCCCTGTGGTCACATCATAAAGTTAGCTGAGCGCGGGGTGGCGTGGGGTTGGATCTTAAAACTGGGAAGTGCCTGTGTCCCTGTGGGGATAATTTTTTGAGTGATTTTACTTTTATGCTGATGGATATTTTTTGGCCAACTATAAATCAGAAGCATTTCCAGGAGGTAAGGCACCAACCTGTGTGGTGCACATCTACCTCCATTTAGCTTGGTGGATCTCTTTAAGTAAGTAAGCTGAACATGGAAATTCAAATGAACAGCTATTTCTCTGTCAAGTATTATGCATGCTGTGCAGGGGATTTTCATTTGTTTACAAAGTATTAATAAAGTTGCTGGACATCTGCATTTCATATTGGGCGTTGCTAATTATGAGGGCATGCAGCTGATAATATATCACTCATAATTACAGGCTAGAGAACAGGCTATATTTCATGCAGAACTGTTGGTTCTCAAGGCTGAATGGTATTGTGGTTAGGCCAAACTCAGACTATAATATCAAATACTGTCAGAAATAGTATATGGTATGAAAAGTGAAGTTTATAAGTGTTTTTTTTTTTCAAGAGTTTCAAGACTTTCCTTCTGTTTGGCTGTTAACCCTCTTCTCCCTCCTGCAAGGTGTCAATGACTGGCAATTTTCCCCTTGAGCTTGGGAATGCTCACAGATGTCTGCATATCTAATATTTTATTTACTGATCTTGCCCCCCCATTTTTGTTCTGTCTAACCCAGTCTTCCTGAAGGCATGATTGGTGATAGGTTACTTTTGAATGCTAGGGCGGTCTCTCCGCTTACATACTGTTTCCTGGATACGTGCTTTGTGGGGCAGTAAAGTGCTAAATGAAATCTTGACTAGAACGCTGAAAGAAGGTGTCAGGGAAGAGTATCTTGGAGCAAGGGAAGCCTGGTTTGCACAGATAGATCCCACAAGACACTGTTCTAGGAAGAAAGTTTCATGTGCATTTATGGGTAAGGTGACAGGGTGATCTGGGCAGTCAGGTGTACCCCTCATCAAACCCCAGATTAGAGCTCTAACTACATTTATATTTCTATATCTATATCAGAAGAGTACCAACCCAGCCTGGGTAGCCAGGCTTAGTTGGTAGATCCCAGCAAAGCCACCATCATTGAGTGCTCAACTGATGCTCATATACAACTGTCAGCAGGTGCCTTAGCATATTTTGGTACAGTCCTGAGTGGATATAGACTCCCTGTGGTTGTTAGTACTGGTCACTGATGGTCAAAGGAGACTGAAACAGATGAAAAGGGGCTTAGCAGATACATAATGGAGCTAGACTGTGTCAATCCTGGCAGTATCTGGGAGTCTCTGCAGTCTTAAAGGGATACAGTCCCTCACCTGTTACTGGTTAATAAGCTTCCAGGAATGGTTATCTGTTATTGTTAATTAGGTTGTTGTTGTGAAGTTGTTTTGAATACATTTTTTTTAAAACATAATGTGGTTTCAGACTGGGATCCCCTTCTCACCCTCTTTTTTATTTTTGGTTTAGTCTCATTGTTCCGCAGGTTAACTTGTCACCTTGGATTATTGATCCAGTGAACTAAAAGTACTGAAGTAGATCTCCACCCTACCCCCCCACACAATTTTTTGGGGGGTTCTTATGATTATTACTGATTTTCTGAGTAAAATCATTTAAACGAGTTTATGTATTACCTACTGGGTTGATATTTTCTAGTTATAACGATTATTAACTGTTTGAGTGCTTTAGTGTTAGATATTTATTTCTTTTTTTCTATATATTCTGTTAGGTGAATTTTACTGTCAAATTAGATACAGGATTTTAAAGACTGGATACAGGTTATTTGATATTATATAGGTTAATTGACATACAGTAGTTACCGCCTTCCTTTTCATCTATACTTCTGATAGTTGCTCATAAGGAGGTAATTGCTTACCAGACTAAGTGTTACAAATGTTAAACTACATACTGCTATACATATCTGAATATACTGTAGATTAGTGATAAGAGTTGAAGCTGATTGTGTGTAAATGTATTAACTCAACAGTAATGTATACATATCTCAGTAAGTGATTACACTATGTCTTCTAATAGCATTTGTATCGCCTCGTGGAATGTTAAAGGATTAGGATCACCTATTAAAAGAAAGAAAATTCTGAGTTACCTACAGAAGAAGAGAGTAGATATAGCCCTCCTTCAGGAGACGCATCTTCTACCAGAGGAAGCAACAAAACTAGTCAGGGCGTGGGTGGGGCAAACCGAATACAGCTGTTTTTTCTCAAAAAAAAAGAGGCACCTCCATATTGATTAGAAAAGGGGTCTCCTTTTTTAATAGTAATCATATAGGTGATCTGGAAGGGCGCTTTCAGTTTCTGGAGGGTACTTTAAATGGGAAAAAAGTGGTCATTTGTAATGCCTATGCCCCCAGTAGAGACCAGAGCAATTTTTTCAATGAAATTGCTCTTCAGTTAAGTTTGTACAGTGATTTCTAGATCATATGTGGGGGAGATTTTAATGAAGTGCTCGATCCATTCCTTGACAGACCCAGTGCTAGGATATAGCAGCTGATGCCAAGTCCCAGAAGGGCCCTGGTTAGTTTAAAAGAAGACCTGAGGTTGATAGATACTTGGAGGTCACTTCACCCAGATGGGAGGGACTACTCTTTCTACTCCTATAGACACTCCTCATGTAGTAGGAAAGACTACTTGTTAGTGTCCAAGGGGTTGAGTATGGCTTTGTCCTCAGCAGATATTAAAAGTGGTGTGATCTCATATCACGGCATGGTGACAGCACAACTTTATTGTGGACAGGGATTTTAGTTCAGATAGGCATTGGAGGCTCAGCACATCTCTTTTGCAGGAAAAAGCTTTTTGGGAATTTCTTGAGGGGGCCGTGTCTGAATATTTTGAGAGCAACGATGATGGACACATATCATATGCTATTCTATGGGATGCCTTTAAGGCATATCTCAGGGGGAGAATAATATCATTTGCATCTCACGAGAAAAAGAATGCACTTAAGGATTTGGAAACAAAAGAGAAGAAACTTAGAAACATAGAAACATAGAATTTGACGGCAGATAAGGACCGTTTGGCCCACCCAGTCTGCCCATTTCCCTACCTGATGGATAAGTTGCAGATCCTAGTTAACCAGCAGCCTACTTCTTCCTACCCCCACCCCCTAGAATTGCCTTATGACTGTCCCATGCATTCTTGAATTCCAGCACTGTTTTTGACTCCACAACCTCCTCTGGAAGGCCATTCCATACATCCACAACCCTCTCTGTGAAAAAATACTTCCTTAAATTACCTCTGAGCCGCCCCCTTCTATCTTCAAATTGTGCCCCCTTGTTCTTGCGCACCTCTTTTTGAAAGATGCTACCCTCTTGGACTTTGTTGATTCCTTGAGGTACTTGAAAGTTTCTATCATGTCCCCCTCTCCTCCTTTCCTCGAGTATACATATTAAGCTCCTTAAGTCTCTCTTCATATGTCTTCTGGTGCAGACCCTGCACCATTTTAGTTGCCCTCCTCTGGACAGCTTCCATCCTGTCTATGTCTTTGCGGAGATTGGGTCTCCAGAACTGCACGCAGTACTCCAGATGTGGTCTCACCAGCTGTCTGTACAGAGGGATAATAACTTCTTGTTTTCTACTGGTGATGCCTCTCCCTATGCATCCCAGTATTCCCACAGCCCTCCTTGCTGCCCTCTCACATTGCTTGCCCACCTTTAGGTCATCTGATATGACTACCCCAGGTCCCTTTCCATTTTGTTGTTGTTAGTATCTCACCCCATTGTGTACTCTTCCCCTGGGTTTTTGTTTCCCAGGTGCATTACCTTGCACTTCTTAGCATTGAATCTAAGCTGCCATACATTTGACCATTCCTCTAACCTTGCCAAGTCCCTTCTCATCCTTTCCACCCCACCTTGTGCATCAACTCTGTTGCAGATCTTTGTGTCATCTGCAAAGAGACATACTTTTCCTTCCAGTCCTTCTGCAATGTCGCTTATAAAGACATTGAAAAGGAGTTAGAAATTGAGTTTAAACAAGGGAGGAATAGGACACAAGCCAGGCTTCACGAGATTATGGTGCTCAGATTTAAAGTTAACAAGATATTCTCTGCATAGACTGAATTTGCTCTGGCTATTACTAAACAAAAGTTCTGGGATTCGGGTGAGAAGCCAGGCAAACTACTTGCTTATAGACTTAAAAAAAGGTTTAACCAGAATCTGATTGCAGGGATAAGAGATAAACAAGGCAGTATTAAAGTGGCAAATCAAGATATTCATAAAGTATTCATGGAGTTCTATAAAGAATTATACACTAGCTCTGCCACAGCAGAGTGTGATCATTTTGTCTGATTTCTTGGGCACCACACTTTTAACTGCCATGGATAGTGTAAATAGAGAAGCTTTAGATAGGCAAATTTCAATTGAAGAAATATCCCAGATTATCAAAGATTTACTTAATAATAAGGCCCCAGGACTTGACGGATTACTGGGGGAACGTTACAAGGCAATGGGCCCCCTGATTCCTATGTATTTGTGTAAAGTGTTTGCTGAAGCATTCAAAAGGGAAAAATTACCTGAATCTCTCACCAGAGCTTTCATCACCTGATTCCTAAAAAAGAGGAGGACCCCTGACCCGTGAGAATTACAGACCAATATTATTGCTGAATGGAGACTATAAGATCTTGGTGAAGTTTCTGTCCCTTAGAATCCGCACCTTGTAACTAAAATGGTAGGTGGGGAGCAGGTGGGTTTTGTCCTGGGCAGGTCTGGCATGGAGAATGTTAGGCGTCTCCTCAGTGTAATATTTTCAGCTAAGACGGCCAAAAAGCCTTTAACTGTTCTATCTATAGATTTTGTTTTTAAAGCTTTTGACACCCTTGAGTGGGACTATTTATTTAGGGTTATCGAGGTATATAATGTGGGGAAAGGCTTCATTCAGTGGATTAAGACCCTTTATAGTGCTCCCATGGCAGAAGTAATAATGAATGGGAAAATATCATCCTCATTTAGACTGTATAGAGGGATGAGACAGGGATGCCCACTTTCTCCGTATTTGTTTATTCTGGCCTTAGAGCCACTTATTAAACTTATCCAGTCAAATCCGAACATTCAGGGCTTCAGAACAGGTCTAGTAATTAATAAGACCTTTGCATACGCAGATGATTTACTATTTACTTCATCGCATTTTGGCAATTCCATCAGAGAGCTTAAAACAGTACTTCATCAATTCTCTGGCTTCTTTGGACTTTCAGTTAATTGGAAAAAAACACAGGTGTTGCAGGTTTTTGATGGAGGTCGACTAACGGGAGGGATAATATTCTAGAGAAGGAGTGTTGGAAAACGGATTCTCTTATGTACCTAGGACTGAGAATTCTGATCAGTATTCACACTATAGTGGATATTAACCTAGATCCTTTGTTGAAGGAAATAAAGGATGACCTGGGGAAATGGGCCAAGTTATCCTTATCCGGGGGAATTAATTCCGTCGAAATGATGATGGCCCCCAAACTTTTTTATCTATTCCAGAATATTCCATTAGTGTTTGGCACCTCTAAATTTAAGAAAATTACATCTATGGTTAGAAGTTCCCAACCTATCCCTTTCAAAACTCAGGTCCCATTGGTCACAAGGTGGTTTCAGATTCCTAGGTGGGAGACATATCAGCTAGCCTTTCTTTTTAAACAAGCTGTATTTTACCTTTCAAACAACATGAAGTCTTGCTGTATTCTGACAAATGCAGTTAGCCTCAGCCTTTAA
This sequence comes from Neoceratodus forsteri, assembly GCA_016271365.2. Lineage (NCBI taxonomy): Eukaryota > Metazoa > Chordata > Ceratodontiformes > Ceratodontidae > Neoceratodus > Neoceratodus forsteri. The sequence goes on from CM057458.1 coordinate 129,945,477, forward strand.
ACTGCCCCGGAAAACAATGGGTTAATTTTTCTATGCAGGGCATAGAATGTTGATCTCGAGTTCGGTCAATGTCTCTGCCTGTTGTATTTTGAACTGCAACTGCCAGATTCTTTACTCTGCCTCACTGAACAGTCGCTCCAGAGATTTCTCCTGCAGCTCGGTTCGAAGTCAGTTGAAGTGTCAGTTTTTGGTCCGTTTCTACTGAAATTTAGTTTCCGCATAGTCGGTTCAAGTCTCTGTCTGTGGTACCATGAGTACTAGATAGGTTTTGTTCTGTTTTCTGTGTGGAACTTGTAAAAAGTGTGGATCGGTTTGGCTGAACCGATAGTTCAGGTAAATTTTGTGTTTTACTTTAGTGTGTGGTTACTGGTCCATATCGGTTCTAAAAAAAATGGGTTTTAGTATGTTTTTTTTCCAAGACCCGTGACATGGTCAGGAACTGATAGGGGAGTCTTGCCATGCAATTGCCGAAAAAAGGGTACATTTGGTTAGGTTGGCCATGTCTGAGAAACCCAAGAAAAAAAACGGGCCCACTGGGTTTCAACACTGCAGTGAGTGTGGGGAGGTCTTTGCTAAGGCCGATCCCCACACCACCTGTGTTTAGTGTCTGGGGTTTGACCACCTCGATTCAGACTGCCAAATTTGTAAACATTTTCCCAAATCTACCCTTGAAAAGAGATTAGGTAGACTGAGGGAAAAAGAGGCCGAGAAGTCCGCTGACCCGGATGGCTAGCCGGTTCAGTTCCGACTGAACCAGAAGGAGTGCCCTCTGACCAGGGTGATACTTCTTCAGGCAAAAGGAGATCCGATCCCAAGGGGTCGTTTCCAGCAAAAAAGAAACACAAAGAAAAATCATCCGGTTCGGATCCAGAATCTCATACTCCAACCGCTGAAGAAATAGCCAAAGTGATTCGTATTGTGGAATCGCTTCGCCCGGTTCCGACTGATCTGGCACCTTTTGGCAGGGGCTCGGTTCAGTCGGTTCCCCTGGTTCACGATTATACCCTGGAAGAATTTTATGAACTGGAGTTTGAGGAGGAAGGAGAGTTGGAAGATGAATATGGTGATGGTGAAAGTTTGGATGTGCCTATTGATCTGGACATCTCCCCAGACAGACCTTCAGGTGTTTCTCCTCCTAGACTTTCTGAGTCCCCTTCCCACTTTATGTTTTACAGAAAGGCGGCTGAGACTCTCCAGCTTCCTGTGGAGGAGGCAGTGGAGGATCAGTAGGAGACTGACTATGTAGAGAGGATGGACATCCCAGAGTCCAGGAGACTGTCTATTCCCCTCCACAAATCTTTTGGGAAACAGACACAAAAAATTCTGAAGTCTCCCAATTCCATACCTCCTGTGGATAGAAGAATGGACAAGAGGCATACTCTTTCAGGCTCAGATATGGAGTTCCTTTATCAGCAATGCAGCTGTGTTGGGGTTGTACAGGCTGTTGCCTGCGATAAGGCAAACATTCCCTTGGCATCACACCCCCCAGACAAGGACTCCAGGAAGATTGATGCCATGGCAAAAAAGCAGTACATGGCATCTTCCTTGGGACTCAGGCAGGCAAATTATATGGCCTATACAGCCAGATACCAGAAGTCCAGGTGGGACACTGTACTGGCACTGGCTAAACAGGCTTCTCCCCAGCTAGCCAAGGAGCTGGAGGAGGTGGCTGCAGATGGGATTGAGGCATCAAAAGTTCAGTTTCATACTGCTGTGGACTCCAATGATGTGTCATCAAGAGTCATGGCTACATCTGTGGCTCTTCGGAGAATGGCTTGGCTCAGATGTACTAGCCTCTCACAGGATACCCAGGCTAAGGCCATGGATTTTCCTGTAGTGGGTAATTCTCTGTTTGGGGAGCAGACAGAGAATTACATGAAGAAAATGGACGACTACAGGACCACTTATAGGAGTGCTCAGGCCAAGGAAAGGTAGGCAGCTCCTCAAAGGCAGCAGTCTAGGGGCAGGGGCAGGCCTTTTCAAAGGCCTTTTTACCAAGCACAGGCCTCTTCTTCCTTTTTGCAGAGGGGGTTCTTTAGAGGGAGAGGCAGAAGGAGGATGAACAGGCCTGCATCCACCCCTCAGCCTAAAGCCCCTGCCAAGCAGATACCCTGATGGGTCTGCCCAGGTCGACTCTCCTATCCCAGTAGGGGCCAGGTTGGCTTACTTTGTCCAGGACTGGATGTCTATCACATCAGACAAGTGGGTCCTGGAAGTAGTAAGCCAGGGACTGGTTCTCAGCTTCAAAAAATTTCCAAAGATAAGAGCCAGATCTTTTCCACTTGCAAATCTTTCGGAAACCCTTGCCCTAGAGGTAGAGGTTTCTTCTCTCCTAGCTTTAAGAGCTATAAAGAGAGTACCTACCCTACACTGGGGCAAAGGACTGTACTCCAGGTACTTCCTGACCCCAAAAAAGACAGGAGAGTGGCGACCTATCCTGGACTTAAGATATCTGAACAAACATCTTTTAAAGCCAAAGTTCAAGATGATAACTCTGGGAATAATCCTTCCCTCTCTAAGGCCAGGGGACTGGCTAGCCTCCCTGGACCTCAAAGATGCCTACTTTCACACTCCCATCAGGTGCTCCCACAGAAAGTACCTCAGGTTCGAGTTGCCCTCAGGCCACTATCAGTTCAGAGCAATGCCCTTTGGCCTAACCTCAGCTCCAAGGGTTTTCTCAAAGTGCCTGGCAGTAGTTGTTGCCTTCCTAAGAAGACAAAATATTTCCATTTTTCCATATTTGGATGACTGGTTCATAGTGGGCCAGTCTCCAGATCAAGTCAAGTCAGTCCTGCAAGTGACCCAGCAAGTGCTCACTTCTTTAGGATTTCTTCTCAACCTACCAAAGTCAGTTCTCGAACCAGTGCAGCTCCTCACCTTCATAGGGGCAGAGCTGTATACGGTAAAAGCAAGAGCCTTCCTTCCCATGGAAAGGGTAAGAGCTCTCATGGAGCTGGCTTCTTCATTTAGCCTTCAGGTGTCTCGACCAGCAAGGCATTTCCTTCAGCTCTTGAGCCACATGGCAGCATCTACAGCAATGATTCAAGGCACAAGATTCCAGATGAGGGACATTCATTTCCACTTGAGAGCTTTTTGGTCCCAAAGAAAGGATTCCCTTAACAAACTAATCCCAGTGACTCGAACTCTGATCCAAGCCCTGCAATGGTGGCAGGATCAGCACAATTTGAGGCAAGGGGTTCCATTTGCCACTCAGTCTCATTCAGTGGTCCTTACCCCAGATGCTTCCCTGCTGGGCTGGGGAGCCCATTTGGGGGACCTCACCACCCAGGGACTGTGGTCTCCTCAGGAATCTCTTCTACACATCAATCTCTTGGAACTCAGGGCAGTGTTTCTGGCACTGCAAGCTTTTTCCGAGTCGGTACAGAACAAGGTGGTTCAGGTCAGAACAGACAACACCACCACCATGTGGTACATCAACAAGCAAGGAGGCACTCAGTCTACGGCCTTGTGCACAGAAGCAATGCAGTTGTGGTCCTTGGCTTATTCCCTGCAAACCTCTCTGATAGCAGTTTACCTTCCAGGGAAGGACAATGTCCTAGCAGATGCACTGAGCAGAATATCTCAGGGCCATCACGAATGGGCCCTGGATCCTCTGGTGTTGAAGGTGATTTTTTCAAGATGGGACACTCCAGAGAGAGATCTTTTTGCAGCCCCAGACAATCACCAACTTCCTCTCTTTTGTTGCAGACCCCAGGTCTTGGGCTCAGTCCCCCTGGATGCTCTGATTCTGAACTGGGAAGGGAAATTTCTGTATGCTTTTCCCCCTTCCCTCTCCTGTTCAAAGTTCTAGTCAAGATAAGGTCACAACCTTGCAAAGTGATTCTGATTGCTCCAGACTGGGCCAGGCAGCCTTGGTACCCCTTGTTGCTGTCCCTAGCAGTCCATCTTCCCCTGTCTCTTCCCAGGAATTATAACCTGTTAATCTCCTCTCAGGGGAGGATTGTACCCCAATCTTCAGTCTCAATCTCAAGGCATGGCTCTTAAAGAGTTAGAGTTTGCAGATTTGCATCTGTCTCAGGGAGTTCTGGATATTCTCAAAGCTTCTAGAAAACCTTCCACCAGAAAGACTTATAACTCCAAATGGAAGAGATTCAGCATTTGGTGTTCCAAGAGGCATATCTTCCCAGATACTGCTGAATTGCCTACAGTTCTGGATTATATGGTCCATCTTAATAGCCTGGGCCTCAGAACAACTACTCTCAGGGTACACTTATCTGCTGTTTCTGCTTTCCTGTCAGTAGGCAAGTCTTCCTCACTGTCATCCCACCCTGTATTCTGTAAGTTTTTCAAGGGATTGCTTCATACCAATCCCCCCTTTAGGGAGCCTGCTCCTTCTTGGGATCTTAATGTTTGCATTGCTCAGCTTATGCAACCCCCTTTTGAGCCTTTGTCCTCAGCAGAGCTTAAGTACTTGACTTGGAAAACTGTGTTTTTGGTAGCAATTACTTCTGCTAGACATATCAGTGAATTGCAAGCCCTGTCAGTGGAACCTGATTTCATCTCTTTTCACACAGATAAAGTGGTCCTTAGAACTAACAGAAAGTTCTTGCCTAAAGTGGTTTCAGATTTCCACCTGAATCAGTCTATGTCTCTCCCTGTTTACTTCACTGATCATTCTTCATCAGGGGAGAGGAGGCTACACAGTTTGGATGTTAAAAGAGCCCTTAGCTACTACATAGAGCGTACCAAGGGTCACAGGTTTGATTCCCTCCAGTTGTTCCTCACTTATGGAGAGGTAGAAAAGGGCAAACCTGCCACCAAGAGAATTATTGCCAGGTGGATTGTGTCTTGTATACAATTCTGTTATGAGAAACTGGGAAAGATTCCACCCTCAGGCCTGAGGGCTCACTCTACAAGAGGTACAGCTGCTTCCCTGGCTGCTGCCAGGGATATCCCTCTCTTAGAAATCTGTCAAGCAGCCACCTGGAAAACAGTACATACCTTTATCAGGCATTACTTTCTGGATATCCAGGCTTGGAGTGATGCTCGGTTTGGCACAGCAGTACTTCAGAGCCTATTGCCAAAGTAGGTTCTGTCCCTTCTCCATGGAGGTACTGCTTGGTAGTCTGCACTTGTCAGAATACAGCAAGACTTCATGTTGTTTGAAGAAAAAATTACTCACCTTAGTAATTATGTTTCTTCTAGTGGAGTCTTGCTGTATTCTGACCTCCCCCCCGCCTCCCCTCTCAGAACCTGGATTTTTTGGGATGTGGGTGGGCAGGCGCAGTGTTGGCATCCCAGGGGTGCTCTCTTACACCCTCTGTTACTCATGGGGTGATATGTTATTTCAATTTTATTGGTTTTTGTTTTTTGGGTTTCCTGACTTGAGTCTTCCTTTGGGAACCCAGAAGATTATTTTTCTGCCAGTTGGCAACTAAAATTTTACAGTTTCCACACAGAGCACCTAGTGAGTTTTGCCGTAAAGATCTGATGGTTGCAGTTCAAAATACAACAGGCAGAGACATCAACCGAGCTCTGGGACAGTTTAAAGGCTGGGGCTAACTGCACTTGTCAGAATACAGCAAGACTCCACTAGAAGAAACATAATTACTAAGGTGAGTAATTTGTTTATTTGCCCCCATCTACTGATTTCCCTTTTTGGTTTGAGGTGGAACATCAGCTATGCAAACCAGGGAAACCAGCTGATCTTTTATTCAAAACAAGTCCAGGTTTTTGTATTTCTAACCCTTGTATTCTCAGCTCGGTAAAAGCAATCAAGTTGCTCCAAGCCAAGTTATCACTAGACAGATTACCTTCGCATCTGGAAGGTTTGTGGTCTAACCCGAATATACAGATGTGGGGCAAAGTATTGCAAAATACTGATTGGTGCAGATGGGACATTTCCAGTGTGGGTGACTTGATTGATCAAAGTTCTGGGTACTGAAGTTGTTCCAGGAGTTTAGTCGAGTTTAATCTCCCTTAGTTTCATTTTGTGACCTATCTGCAGGTTAGGAAAGCCCTGGCCGATATCATTCTAGGCCCCAATTTTGTGCTACCAAGTGGTGGGCAGGATTAGTCTCTGATTTGTGGAGCAACTAGCTCCAAGGGTGGGGTATCAAAACTTTACAAGTTAGTGTGCAGTAGCACTGACAGTTCTGTTCACAATGAAAATACAAAATCTAAATGAGAATCCACCCTTGGCCTGAATGTCTCCTCAGAAGATTGGGATTCTGCCTAGAGAAATGTTCATCAAGCTTTCAAAGAGGTTCAGGGGAGAACTACACAATACAAAATGTTACATTAATACTATTATTCCCATATCAGGTTGGAGAAAATGGGTTTTCTGCCCTGGGGGTAAATATTGGAAGTGCAATGATCCTCATGCGGATCTCCTACACACGTTGTGGTGCTGTCCTCGGGTGCATCAACTTTGGGAACAAATTCATTAAATCTGTAAGTTAGTTACGGGGTCTAAGATCTTGTAGTCTCCTCTGACTTTTGTACTGGGGCTTTCCTCACAACTAGTTCCACTTCGGAAAAAACAGATTAACTGGATTCTGTCAGCAGCCTTGGCCCATAAGAGGATTTTTCTTTCTAAGTGGAAAGAACAGGCTGTACCCTCCCTGTCCGAATGGTATAATAATATATCAATTCTAGCATGAAATGAGAGAATATGTCACCTCCTGCTCAATCAGTCACCTGAGTTTCTAGATACATGGGCCCCCTTTTTAGAACTGGTGGTGTGACATTCTGTATGTTTCCTTCATTTGCTTTGTAGGGTTGTATGTTATCATTGTATTGCATGCTATGGCTTTGTCACTTGATCTCAGTCTTTAAATTGTTGTCCAAGTAGTCTGATTGAGTAAGTTATGGTTTATGTAACCTTCTGGTAACTTGTTAATGTTTCTTTGTTTTTATTGATGACTTTGTAACCAATAATATAATGATCATTGTATTGCATTTTTGTGGTTTGAAACAAATAAAATATTAATACACAAAAAAAAGGAATGACCCAGAGCCTAAATTAGGCTAGGAATAACAACATAGATCATACATACAAGTATAATACAATACAATACATAAAATACAGTACATCATGTTAACAATTACAATTCATCTGTTGTTTCAAATAAGTTTTGAATTGTGTTTTAAATACATTAAAACTGCAGGCATTGAGACAACCAGCAGGAAGTGTATTCCAAGTCTTAGTAGCTTGGACTGAAAAAGAACATTCACCCATCAAAGTTGAAACCCTGGGAACTGACATTTTAACACAAGAAGAAGTTTGTAAAACACTGTTATGGTTTGAGGCATCCACATACACAGTGAACTTTAGGATGTAACTCGGATTAGCTAGCATGAATGACCCACATAATGCCTCCTTCAGCTTCCAGAAAGCAGATTCATAGTCCTCCATCCAGAGAACTTTCTCTGGCAGTTTCCTTTCTGTCAGATCTATCAGGGGTTTGGCCACATCACTATAGAGAGGAACAAACCTCCTGTAGTACCTGGCTGTCCCCAGAAATGCCCTTACCTGTCTCTTTGAGGTAGGGGAGGCCCAGACCTAGATGGCGTCAACCTTTGCAGGCTCTGGATGGATGCATACACTGCCCACCCAAGGTAGGACACCTCTGCCATACCTACTGTAGCTGGCATTTCTCTACCTTAACTGTCAGCCCTGCAGCCTTCAGTTGGTGGAACACCTCCTTTACATGCTTGATGTGATCCTCCTATGTCTGGCTGTAAATGGCTATATTATCCATGGATGCCAGGGCAAAGTCACCAACCCCAGACAGAATGTGATCCGCAAGCTGCTGGAAGGTTGCGGGTGCATTCTTCATCCTAAATGGCATTACTCAGAATTCAAATAAGCTGAATGGGGTGATGAAGGTCGACCTCTCACTGGCTGAAGAGGTTAAGGTTAGAGGTACCTGTCAATAGCCTTTTGTCAAGTCTATCATGGTCATGTACTGGGCTCCCCCCAGCCATTCTAAGGTTTCTTTCATTTGGGCATGGGGTAAGCATATGACTTCATGCAGTTGTTAAACCTTCAGCAGTTGATGCAGAACCTTGTGGTACTGTCCTCCTAGGGGATCAGGACCACAAGCCATGCCCAGGTGCAACTGGACTCCTGGATTATGCCAAGAGCCAGCATCTCTGTGAGCTCCTCCTGCATGGTTTGCTTAACCCCCTCTGGTACCCTGTAGGGGGACTGCCTCAGCAGCACTTGGGTCCCAGTGTTCATGTGGTGTTCAGCCATCCTGGGGTATCCTGGTTTCCCTGTAAATATTTCCCCAAATGCTTGCAGCACCTCCCCCCCATCTCCTCTGCATGGGCTGGTGTTAGCAGCTCTGAGAGGGTGATGTTATCCACTGAGGATCCCTCCCGTGCCTCTCTGAGGAGGTTCACTAGTGGATAAGCCTCATTTTCCTCTTCTGGGACACTGCACACAGAGAGGACCATTTCCTCCGTATCATAGTAGGGCTTCATCATGTTAACATGATACACTCTCTGCCTGCAGCTCCTGTCAGGTAGTTCTACAACATAAGTGACTTCACTCACCTTCCTGACTATGGAGAATGGACCCAGCCATGCTGCCTGCAATTAATTTTGTCACACTGGGTTGAGTACCATCACTCGCTGTCCAAGTTTATACTCCCCAGCTCTGGCCCCATGGTCATACCAGGCTTTCTGCTACTGTTGTGCAGTGGCTAAGTGCTCCTGAGTGAACTCCATGAGCTTCTTAAGCCAGGCTCTGAAGTTCAGGATGTACTCCACAACAGATTCCCCTTGAGAGCCAAGGTCACTCTCCCATTCATCCTGAGCCAGATCTAGGGTCTCTCTCACCCTGTGACCAGACAGGAGTTCAAAGGATGAGAACCCTGTGGATTCCTCTTCAACTTCCCTGTAAGCAAACAGGAGAGGGGAAAAATACTTGTCCCACTCCCTCTTGTGCTGGCCAGCAAACATCCTGAACATAGTTTTCAAGGACCCGCTGAACCACTTGATCAGGCCATTAGTCTTGGGGTGATAGAGTGAGGTATGGAGCTGTTTCACCCTGCACTTCTCCCACAGACTTGTCAGGAGTGATGGCATGAAACTTGTCCCTGGTCTTACAAAATCTCCTGGGGAAATCTCACTCAGCTAAAGAATGCCAGGAGTTCATTAGCCACTTTCTCCTCCTCAGTGGAGGACATGGCCACTGCCTTGGGGTAGCTGGTTGCAAAGTCCATGACAACCAGTATGTACCTTTTGCCCATGTGACATGGGGTGTTCAGGGGCCTCACTATGTCCACGGCTACCCTCTTAAAGAGTTCAGTAATAGGCAGTGGTGTCAAAGCTGCCTTAGCCTTGTGCCCCACCTTTCCTACCCTCTGGCACTTTGGACAAGTCTGTCAATAATTTGCTACAGCTATGTACATACTAGGCCAAAAGAAATTGTTGCAATCTGCCTTTTCGTGTGGCTAATACCCAAGTGGACTGAAAAAGGGATGTCATGGGCCAGAGCCAAAAGTTACCTGTGGTAAGCCCACGGGACTACCAGCTGCTGGAGTACCTATCCTTCTAGCCCTCTCTGTGGTATACACTCTCTGTACCACAGTCCATTCTCTCAGTAAACTAGCTTTTTACTCCCCTGAGAGTCATCAGCACTATCAGCTATCTCTCTCAGTTTTTGTAGGGAAGTATCAACCAGCTGAGCTCTACCCAGTTCTTTGTATCTGACCCTCCTCAACTCTCCTTCTGAAGGAAATCTGCCCATAGCTGAGATCTCCTTGGTTCGCATCTGGGGCTCAGGGCTGCTACTCCTAGCTACCTCCTCAACCACACTAGCTGCTTTCTCAGCTGCTGAAAGAGGGGGTTAGCACAGGCTGCGTTACCCCCTCCTCACTCTCAGGAGCTTGCTCTTTTGCCTTACTGTGGGTCATAACACACACCATTGTTTCCCTGCGGTCAAAATTATTCCCCATTGTCACATCCACAGGAAGATCAGTTATGACTTCTACCTCCTGTACCCCATGGCCACCTTCTCAGCTCTTGAAGACCCAAGCCATTGGTACTTGGACCACTGGATCCATGACTCCTTGAATCTTGGAAGATTGCCCCTGCTGAATGTGCTTCACCCGGATTATATCCTGCCTCACTATGGAGATAGAGGTGCCAGTGTCCCTCAATCCCTTTGTTACAGTCCCATTAACTAGAAGAGGGTGCATATGTATGGAGGAGTTGACACTGCAGTCTGTGAGCAGGCTACTAGCTGCTGAGCACTATCTTGATTATCCCTTCCCTAGGCTTGTGCCCTTTGTTCATATTTTAGGGCAGTCATTTCACAGTTGCTCCACTTTCTGGCAAATATAGCATTTCTTTGCCCCCGGTTCCTTGCTGCCTTTAGGGCTGGTGGGTTGTGTTTTAGGCTTAGGTGCAGGCTGGTTTACTTTACACTGCCCTCACAGGGTCCCCTTGAAACCATGTGCTGTCTCCTCACCATTATTCCTATGCAGCATTTGTGGTCTACTGGCCACATAGAGATAAGCACATAGAGATAAGCACTTTCTGCTGCCTCTTATCAAAGCTGCATGCCCGGTCCAGTAAACACATGCACAGATCCTCAGGCACAACTTTAGGAAATTGTTTCCTTACAAATAAGTCTTTTATTTGCCCCACAGGTCTAGATTTAGCCCATCCACCCAGTGGTCTAGAAAGGTACACATTTGAACATGCAGTTCTATATAGCTGTCTCCTGGACCGTTTCTTAACTCCCTGACTTTTCACCTATAAGCCTCAACAGTTTTCTTGAAACATTTCACTAACACCCTCTTGACTTTATCATACTCCATACAGTCCTTATCATCCACTCTAGCAAATTTGCGAAAAGCACAGCAAGTAAGCAAGGGTTTAAGGTGGGTCATCCACAGAGCCCTGTCCAATTTAAACTGCACAAGTACCCTCTCAAATGATTTTAACAACAAATCAAGAGCATCCTCCTCCCGGTATTAAGGAAACATTTCAGAATTAATTGTGTCTTCATGGGTTTGACCCCCTGCACCATTACTTACTGTTTGCTACATTGCTTTCTGAACAGGGTCACCATTGCTTTCTTGTGCTGGCATTCCTTCTCTCTTTCTCGTTCTGGCATTCCTTCTCTCTTTCCACTTGTTCCTTCTCTCTTGCTTCTCAAATGAGAACCTCATGCTGACACTGCTGCTCTCTCTCTTGTTGCATCAGGATTTTGTGCTGACATGCCTTCTCTCTTTCCTCAGCCTCCAGTTTTACTCTCTCTCCCTCTTGGCCTCAAGCCTTGCCCTCTGCAATTCTGCCTCTTTTTGTGCAAGCTCCATTTTCAGGAACTAAAACTGATTTTTAGACTCTGCTGCACCAATTCTTGGCTCAGGTTTGAGCTGCACTGCTTTACCAGTTCATGACTTGAGGTCCATTTCTGGTTCAGCCTCTGTGACCTCAGTCTTACTACTTTGGTCGTCTTTGTCAGTGACTACCTGCTCCAACTGCATTTAGTCATATTCATCAGTGACCATCTGCCTCCCATGCATTTGATCATGCTCCTCGAGGACTTCTATGAGTTCATCTCTAGTCAGGCCCTCATAGACAATCCCTCTCCCTTTATACAGCTCACAGAGCTGAGGCACACAAAATTTGCCGTATGTTGAGGAGATCATACTTGCTAACTACACTGCACTAAGCTGTGTTTCTAGAAATAAAAAGAACAGTAGTAAAAGATGCAGTCTTTTTGTATATCCTGTTTTATGACTGTTAAGGTAACTTTTCTACTGGCAATCTCTGTTTCTCTGTGTGCCAGGTTAAGACTTTTACCTCTCTCTCAGAGTTCCTAGTTCCACCAGTAAAGCACATTGCCCACTAATTCTGTCTTTAAATCTGTGTACTAATCCCACCACTCTGCCACCAGTTTATGATAAAAAAATCCTTTGGGCTGTATTAGCTTCTAGGAAGTTTTGTCTGAATCACTTCTGCTGCTGCCTCCACCTGGTTATACCAGGAAAATATCTCTGTGCTGCTTAGGGACTTAAAAGGTCAAACACAGTAATATTTGGTAGAGTGCACTTTGGATGGAGGACTTTAAACAGAGAATTTTCACTTTGTTCAGTAGAAATATTAAAATTACCCTTCCAATAAGGGTGTTCTGCCACTGGTACTATATTAATAGATTTTTAATACTAAATGCTACAGGATATTACAAACAGGATTTGTATAGCAAACAAAAAGATATACACATTTACAGGAACGGAAAATAAAACCGTTTGAACAGATAATTACTTATAGAATAAAATCACAATTTAGTGTCATACTAGGATCTGTATTTACTTACCAGCTGACTTGAAAGAAACATTTACTAAGACTGTTCTTTCCTCACCCAGATAAGCTAGATATGGGAGCAGGGCTCTCCTTCCTGTTGGGGAACACTCACAAAGAGACAGACCCCTGGTCCTCCTCAAAGAAAGCAGGAAGTCAGACAGAAAGAAAGAGTTGTGGTTAAAACGCTCCTATTAATGTACTCGGGCAGTAGGCTGGGACCTATTTCTACAGTGAAAGCCCTCTTCAGTATCCCCCACCCCAGGGGTCAACCTTAACTTTTTTTTGCACTAACCAGCCGGGCTACTGGACCAGAGATTGCACTAGCCCGCAGAAGTTTGCACTAGCCCGCAGTCAATATGGTCAACAGAGATTTGTTAAACAAAAGGCAGATAAAATTGAAATGTATCAAGCATGTGTCTGAAATTATTTTAAACCTAAATTACAAATTAACTTTATGAAATAAAATACTTCATATATACAACATTCAGTGTAGTCAGTGTCTTAATAGCAGTGTCTTAAAGTTCTTAATATAAAAGTCAAAAGATCCTTAAATGTTGCTGGACTGTGTGGTGTCAGGTGAGTATGGCTCACTCTCAAGCACACTTGTATCACTATCACAGTCACTTACAGTATATCTGAATGAGCAGAAGAGACATCTTCAGCATCAGGCTGTGACAAGACATGGCCACTCTGTGGCCTCCTACTTCTCTCTGCACTGAAATTGCATAAACTGATGGCATCCTGGGGCTGAAACTTCTCAATGTCTGGTGAGTTCATCTGGATCTTCATCAGGACAGTTAATGTGTCTGATCGCAGCTTGGAGAGTAGCTGGGATTTGGTGATCTTCATCTGACTAAATCCCCTCTTAGCCTCTGCAGAGCTTGCAGGCAATGTCAACAACAGATCCAGCAGGGCAAAGATGTTGGGGTATTTCTGCTGATATGCTGCATTCACTTTCTCCCATACAGCTACCAAGTCCAAGAATTATTGCTCAGAATCTCCTGGAGGAGACTGTCCTGGAGTTGAACTGACAGCTGGCTGGGGAAATCCGTTGGGAAGACTGAGTTTGGCAAAGCCGAGTTTTGGATATGGTGGGGCACTTTACTTTTTATCCGTGAGGATGGTGGATCAGGGAACAAAAACAAATACACTGAGGCTTGAATATTCAGACTGCACTGGGCAAGGGCGCAAGCCTAGGTGCAGCGCAACTGGGCTGTGCCAAGGCAAGGACCAGGCGATATTCAACGGTGCTGCACCATGGCTCAGCACTGTTGAATATGGCACTGAAGGCACATGCACTGCACCAGCGCAAGTGGCAGAACGGGAGCAGGGGGATGCACCAGCGCAAGTGCAGTTGCGCTAGGTGCATCAGCTGCGATATTCAGCACTGGGCATGCAGATGAGGCCATTATGCATGCAAGGTGCAAATGGGGCCATTTGCATGTCATTATGGCCCCATTTGCATGTGGTGCACCGATCCCCAGCAGCTTGTGCATGGCGCCTTGCCAGGCTGCAGCCATCGGGGACCGATGCCCTGCAGTCCCATAGCGGTCCCCGCTCCTGGTCGCCCAATCATGGGCATTAATAAAAGGCATCCCTGGTGGTCCAGGAGAAAGCCCTCAATTGCCTGATCATGGGCATAAGTAAAAGAAACCCTGGTGGTCCAGGGAAAAGCCCTCCATTGCTCGATCATGGGCATTAGTAAAAGAAACCCTGGTGGTCCAGGGGAAAGCCCTCCATCGCCCAATCGCAGGCATACATAAAGAAACACCCTGGAGGTCCAGAGGAAAGCCTTCCAGTGCCCAATCATAGGCATAAGTAGAGAAACACTCTGGTGGTCCAAGGGAAAGCCATCCAGCACCTGATCATGGGCATATATATAACTAATCCCTGGTGGTCCAGTGGATGGTCCCCCATTGCCTGACTGTGGGCGGAAACATCACTAGATACCCTGGTGGTCCAGTGGTACCCCCCTCCCCATCCGCCAGCTGAGGTCCCCCGCCACCCAGCACCCCCCAGTCATTGGCAGGCGGCAGCATCCCACCCACTGAATGACAGTGTACAGGATGGTCTGTATGCCTATTGATCCACTGTGTGGACCAATGGGCATGCAGACCATACTGTACTACACAGGCCCTGTATGCATTCATTCACATATCGGACTGTGTAGTACAGTATGGTCTGCACACCCATTAGTCCATGCAGTGGACCAATAGGCACAAGATCATCCTGTACGCTATCATTCGGCAGGTGCAGCTACCGGGCATGTGGGCGGGTGCTGGGGTATGGGGACCCCAGTGGGTGGGTGGGGAGGGGTACCACTGACCACCAGGGTATCTAGTGATGTTTCTGTCCATGATTGGGTGATGGGGGTCTGTCCACTGGATCACCAGGGATTAGTTATACATATGCCCGAGATCGGGCGCTGGATGGCTTTCCCCTGGACCACTAGCGATTTCTTTTCTTAATGCTCATGATCGGCCGATGGCGGGCCTACCCCTGGACCACCAGGGATTATTAATACATATGCCCATGATCGGGTGATGGGGGACCTTCCACTGGACCACCAGGGATTCGTTTTACTTATGTCCACGATCGGGCAATGGGGGAGGCACACCGCTCCCAGGGCAGGGAGCATGTGGACAGTGTTCTGGGTGGGTGGGTGGCCACTCATGGCCGGCGGCTGCTGTGTTGCACTCTGCAATATGGCAGCTCACCTGTGGGTGACCAGGATTTGTTCCTGGTTTTACCAGGCACGTCTTTGTTCCCCCCTGAGTGGCGCAAGGCGGAGTTGTGCCAGCGTATGTGCCGCACATCCTGGGCTGAATATTGGGATGTGCTGCATATGCATGGGCACGCCCCTCTCACTTGCACCATATACATTACCGATGCACCCCGGCGCATCAGGTGGTGCGCAGTGCAACTTGCCCCATTGAATATCGTGCCAGGGTGCATTGGTGGGTTTTGCATGGCGCATCCCTGTTGTGCCTGTGCAACTCCCTTTTTGAATATCAGGCCCAGCGGCATAATGTAATTGAGAGTGAGAGTGAGAGAGAGAGTGAATTAATTGAAAATGCACTCGTAGTGCAGCCACATTGCTGCTAATTAAGCTGTTCTCATTTCAGTCAGTATATTTTTTAATTGCTGGGACTCACTCAGGAGATGAAGAAGTTTGAACTAGTATCAGGCAGGGGGTGGGATTCTTTGCTACCATTGCTAGACTGAGACCCAACCTGTTTAAGCCAATTTTCTCAGTGGAGCTGCCTGTGTTTTTATTTCAGTTTTGGAAGCTCATACCACGGGGACAATGGATAAGGCTGAAAAGAACAGTGAAGGCAGGTCAGAATGCTGGTTTAACCTCCCTGTGTTCCTCTTAGAAGTTTTTTTTTGTGTGATTAGCCATCTCACTGTTCAGACGGCACACTGGTATAAATGCTGGCGAATCTGGTGATGTTTTACTGGGGGGATGGTCTTGCTGGGAAGGAGATAGAGACCTGCTGTATTAGACAGAAGGAGTCCATTTTCTCACTGGCGCATATCTGCTGCTTCAGAGTTTTGGAGGCAGCTTCTCAGATGATGACCACAGGGACAAGGCTAAAATAAACAGAACAGCGGAGGCCAGGTCAGAATGCTAGCTTTCCTTTTTTTACAGTCTGTCTGTCTCTTATTACATTTATTAGTTCAGCGTTTGGATGGACTCAACTGTGTGAAATGCCGCCCTAGTAGTCTCAACTGAATGATGTGTTTTATGTTTGCGATCTCACTATTCCAACTGCGCCATGTCCTGAATGCTGTGCTCGGTGTTGTTGTTCAGTTTGACTTGGGGGGAAGGGATTGTGGTCTCAGTGTTCCAGTCGTGCCCAGAATGCTGCCGTTTTTCTTTTGGTTTACTTGTTTTACTTTGTGGTCTTACTGCTTCGACTGTGCCATGGATGCTGGTGTTTTTTTTTCCTTGCTGCACGAGTGCCACACAGCACAACAGGCACAGCATGGAACTGCAGCTCATTCCCCGGAGGAATTGCACTAGCCCAACTGGGCAAGTAACAGAAATCCTGCACTAGCCCGCAACAATCTGCACTAGTACCCGGGCTAGTAAATGAATGTTAAGATTGACCCCTGCCCCATCCCCATAAGTGCGTGGTGTGTGTGTGTGTGTGTCGCGTGCGCGCGCGCGCATGTCTGATTACATCTGCCAGGCAGAATTGTCCTTTTCTACCTGGCAACATCTTCACTGCATGATTGCACCTCTGAAAACCTACCCCTAAGGTTTTATGAAATCCTCTTGCCTTATTGTCTGAGGGTGGGAATCCCATCCTTGCAAACTCCCTCTTATTCTTTTATTACTTTGTCCATTTTCATAGCTGCTCAGATGCCTCTATGGGAAAAGTGACACCATCACGCCTGGCACACTGTTTTCACTGAAAGTTTCCCAGGAAAACTGCTAGCTGTGACATGTGACCCAAACTCCATTTTGTCCACCCCATGCCATCCCAATCATAGAAAGAAGTTATATGAAAATAAGCAGAAACTAATAATTACAATAACAAGAAAGAGATCACATTAACATGGTCACATTCTCATCATGCTGACTAACAATTTTACTGACCCAGTATTTTTAAAGATGTGGCAAACTACTACCAGACTTGTCTGCAGTGCCAGAGGGTGGGAAAGATTGGGGGTACGGTTAAGGTGGTTTTGATTCCCCTGCCTATTATTGAAAAGCCATTTTGTGGAATTGCCATGGACATTTAGTTGGGTGGGTTTTCACAAGGAGATTCTGTTGGACTAGAGCACCAACGTCATGTCTGATATGATGGTTAGTCTTTGGAAGAAGTGTGGGGTAAGGCAGCACAGGGCCTCGCCATGCCACCCCCCCCAGAGTAATGGAGGAAGCCGGGAAAAAAGCATGCTAAAAATATATATATATATATTATTTTTATATACTTCATGTTTATGTGACTGCATCCTTTGAGATACAGATAACTTGGTTATAAATTACAAAAAACTGTGTTCCATCTCCGAAGAGAAGGCTATGGTTACCATAGTTTGTTTCTAAAGCAAAGTGATTCTCAGCTGTGCAGCAAAGGTAAGCCGCTTGCCCGTTTGGTTAAGCACTATACAGTGTGAGCAGTGGCTTTGGTGGGATGTGGACTTAGAGGTACCCCAAGTGAGGCAGCAGTTAAGTGGTGGTGGCATACCAAAGTGACCCTGTCAGATGTCTAATGAGAAGAGCTGTGGGAGTGCTTGCCTTTTTTTGTCCACTTACGGAGAGGGTAGAAGGAAGTGGGGAAAGCAAGGAGGTTGGAAAGGTAGGGAAGGAGAGAGCAAAATCAGAATTTGGAGGTGAAAATGGCACAATGGGTGAGTTGTCTGGCATCAAGGGGAGGGGGAAGAAAGAGCAGAGAAAGCAATGGTGTGTACGAGGAATGTAAACGGTACATTACTAGAGTCTTTTGATTCAATACTATTGGTTTTAATGGAAGGCCTGAAATTGTCTCACTCCGCCTCTTGTATTAACTTTTTTCCCATGACAGTATAGGAAGGTAAAAGTGAGGATTCTGTTTGTTTGCATGTCCCTTGAAAACTTTTGTGGTTTTAAATTCATGAATTAGTTGAAATGTGTAGATCGTCAATGCATTGGAACCTTTAAGCACTTTTTATTGAGGGCACAATCTGAATGTATATATTGTTACACAAAATGTTCCTGTTATCAATTTAATATGTTACTGGCCCACATCAATATGCATGAATTACACTCCAAATACCAGAATGTAACAAGTGAACATCGTTCTCCGATGAAGCCTGACAAAGGCGATATGCAGAGGTGTTCTTCATGCTGCTTATTATCTTAGTTTGCATATCGTTTAAAGCTGAAAACTAATCCCAGCTCTAATGTGTTTGTGTGTCTATCATTTTATTAGTAGTAGTAGTAGTAGTGTCAATTTTATTGTTTAGCAATTAGCTATTACAATACAATACATCAAAGTTTAAAAACAATGTTTAAGATTACAGTTAGAAAATCTTTAAAAGCATACATATTATACAGTATTAACAGTCCTATTGCACACTACATTTACTATTGCTTGCAATAAGGTTGCCGGGGATCTATTTTATCATAGTGAGCTAACTTAAACATCATTATCAGAGTTCCTGTATGTCTTAAGGCCTATGTCAGATTTATATATTGCCTAATATCTGGAGGCATATTGCAGTTGTAGATCATACAGTTCTAAGCTCCTATTCTTCACTTTGCTGATTACATTAAAAAAACCTGCTAACTTCTGACCAGTATTCACATCTGCAGTATGAATAAGTATAATCGTGACAGTCTCCAGATCAACTTGATATATAGAATTAATAAATGATCAAAACCAATACAATCTTTCTTTTGTATAGTAAGTACATTTCCATAAGACATGAATTAGGTCTTCTCTACTGCCTTCAGTGCAATCATAATTATTAGAGAAGTTAACATCTTTGTTATATCTTTGTATTAAAACGTTACTTGGAAATCGTTCAAATTTGTATCTCAAAAACACTGATCTTAAGTTTTTATCAGTTAAAATCATAGCTCTCAACTGTACCACATTACGAGGAACGTTCCTCATTTTACTTCACAAAAGCTCCCTGTTCCACATTGTGAGGACCTGTTCCACATTCAAAGTCAACATTTTAAAGCAAAAATCCATAGTAAATCATGCAAAAATTATATTATGCAATTAATAACAGACTTTCTGAACATAAATGCAACATGTTAACAGTGTTTTGAGCTTCTTAGGTAAAGATTTGATTAAGTGTTCCACATTTTGCCCATTTGTTCCACATTTTGACAGGCAATGTTCCATATTTGGGGGACAAAAGGTTGAGAGGTATGGTTAAAATGTCTAAGTACGGCTTAAAGCCAAAGTTACAATTGTTTCCACTATACCACCGTGAATATCCTGACTCAGAAATGGATGTAAGGTCTTGACAAGTCCAATAGTTGATAACCTTTTTGGTGATATATTTTTTGTATTCAAGACTAAGTACTATTCCTTTATCTACAAAGTTTTTTAGGCTCATTAGGGAATGTTTTTTTAGAAGGTTCATAACCAGGGTAAACCAGTAATCACTTCTATAACCTAGTTTGAACAAGTTTCTTGTTATATGATACATTGTTTGATAACCATATAGTTGGGTAATCTAGTTGTTTTTATCCAGTAATTTATTTTATTTATTTAAACTATTGGAATTAATACCTTTGAGTCAGTGACTCCTTTACAAAGGCTCCACATCATAGAAAACAATACAGAGCACACAATGTACGGACATTACAGTATAAATAGTGGTGTGGGAAACAACACACCTAACGATTGATACAGAGTATTGTACATCAGGTAGATGTGGTACAGAATAATTACAACAGTTATAGACAATGCAGTACAGAGGCAAAAATACATAAATACATTATCTACAAGGGTAATCATACAGTAAGGTGATGTAGAAAAGTATTTATGACTGAATTGTGCAAGCAGAGCAGTCCAACGATTGTCAGCTCATCTGAGGCTAGGGTCAAACCGAAGCCAGGGATAGGCACCCTAGAGGCAGAACCAAGAGGGTCCATTGTCATGGCACAGATTTAGGTTGTGGGTAGGTCAGGTACAGTCACAGATGGAGTCACACAAGATGAAATTTCCTAATTTCAATTTTAGCTCTTATACCTGTAATGCCTAATTCTGCTTGTAGTTAAGCTGCAGGACATGTATTCCTGAGCCTTAAAGTAGACCTCAATACCTTATTTAATGGTGTTAGCAGGTTAGATATTTTATTATCCTTAGACTCCCAGACTTCTGCACAGTATAATATTTGAGCCTTGAGTTTTGCCTGTATAACTTGAACTAGTGGCCTTATTGAGTCCCCACCATATTTAAAATTAAATCTTGCAAGGCTGCCAGTGGTTTTCCTAGTTTTGTCCAGTAATGATGTATGATGCAAGTTCCATTTACAGTTTGCATTAAGTTCTACCCCCAGATAAGTATAATTCTGCACCACCTCCACTGTTTGGTCCCCTATTTTCAAGCAGCCAGATAAGCCTTTATCCCAAGAAATAATAACTTTTGTTTTGTTGCAATTAATTTTCAATTTTAATTCCGTTGATTGTGAAAAAATATATTTTAAGTTATCCTGCAATCCTTTCTTGGAGAGAGAAAGCAACACAAGATCATCTGCATATGCTAGTAATGGACAAGAGTCAGCTCTAATTTTTGGGGAATCAGAAATAATGTCATCTGTTCCATTAAGCATCTTGTCGATATATAATGAGAATAGGAGAGGAGCCAGGACACATTCTTGATGTACTTCTCTAGTTATTCTAAAGGGTGCCAATAAATTCCCTTTCATCCCCAATCTTATACTAGCCCATGTTTCATGATAGAGAGTTGCTATTAAATGGACCAAATTTGTATTAATTCCTCTTTCTACCAAAAGAGACCATAGTAAGCATCTAGATATTGAGTCAAAAGCAAATGAGTAATCAATGAATACTGAATATACTTTTTGTTTACGCAGTATGACATATTTCTCTAGGAGGTGTCACAGGATAAATACATTATCTGTTGTAGAAAAATTTGTTCTAAATCCTGCTTGGAATTTCGATAATCTACCCGTTTCCTCTACGCTGTACTTTTAATTTGTCCAAGACAATTGTAGAAAACACCTTTAGACTAATATCTAAAAGACTTATGGAACGGTACATTGCAGGATCTGTCGTGCTGCCTTTTTTTATGCACAGGTATTATGTTTGCTCCTTTCCAAGTTGGAGGGAACTTGTTATTTCTAATACAATTATTAAAATATACAGTTAATAGTCTGCACCAAAACAAAGGATAACTTAAAAATACTTTTGTTGGAATACCATCAGGGCCTGCAGCTTTATTTCTTTAAAGTGAGCCAATTGCTAAATAGCCCTCCATAGTGATTATAGTTATCCCACTATCATTGTTTTTCCAGGCCACAGGGATCTTGAATTTTTCTATAGGGTTGAAGAAAATTTCTGTAAAATATTTGACCCATTTGTCCTCTGGGATAGAAATATCAATTGCATCTTTATATGTATTAGTCCCTTTAGCGACTAATAGCCAACAGGTTTTTACATTATTAGTTTTCACAGGCATGCAGCATCATTTTCCATTTGTTCTCATAATACAACTGTTGCTTATTTTTTATGACCATTTTATAATTTCAACGTGTATCATTAAGTTTTATTTAAGATGTCCTTTGTTGGTCGATTCTTGTAATTCCTATATAGTTTCCTGATTTCAGCTTTGATATTTTAACATTCTGAGTCAAACCAACAAACCGGTTTAGGATTTTTGCAATTTTTAGGAGAATACTCAAACTTATGTCTTATTGCAGTAAACAGATCATTCAATATTTTTGCTAATTCATAAGAGGGCAAATCATATAGGTCAGCCATGTTAGTAGGCAGAGTAAATGACTCTACTACTTGAGTAATTTCTCTTTCAGCATTATTATACCATCTGATCTTCTTTGAGGATCTAATTTCTGAAAATTGTACAGCATTACCAGTAGGCATACCAATTTGTTTATGCCCATAATATTCTAATATTAGAGGTAAGTGATCACTTTCAGGTCTCACATTAATGCAGAGTCTACTCCATGTTTCAATAGCCTCAGACCAAATGCCAGGTCAATCACAGACAAACCTTTAGATGAAATATATGTGTATTCCCCCTTTTTATCCCCATTAATTCTCCCATTAAAGGATATAAATCAAAATTAGACAAAATATCTATCATTTTTTCCCTGAGGCATTAATTTTAGTATCCGTGGTGCTCCTTGGTAATAGGGATTTGCAGTTTTGAGTATATAAAAAAATTGATTTATCCTTTAATTCATCCCATGAGCCAATGTGTGCATTAAAATCTCCAATTAGTGCCAGCCCGGTGGTGCTGAGGGTTAAGGCACTGGATGCCACACCTCCCGCTATACCGGTGACCCAGGTTCGGGAATGGACTCGGGTTGCCATGGGTCAGCAGGGGGAGGGAGGATCGAGCGTCCCAGTGGATGCTCTCCTCCCTCAGGGGTGGGTTACCAGGGATGCAGTAGCATCCAACACTCCCATAGAGAGTGCCGGTGGAAGCACCAGCCCTTGAAGGGAACGGTGGCTCTGATATGTCAGAGTGGGGGAGAGGGGATGTCGTACAGTGCATGAGAGGATGACGTGCATCCGCATGTCGTCTCTCTGGATGTAAGTCCTAAAGGCGCTGGTGTCCTATGGGGGCTGGGAACTAAGGGAGAAAATTGGGGAAAAATGTAAACACCCTGGCCCTATGAGGCAAGATGAGGCTAGGGGATGGGACACTTTGGGGATTGCCCTGGTGGATGGAGTAGGAGGAGGTATGAGGCCTCCTCTGAAAGCCGTGGGAGCCGGCAAGTATAAAAAAAAAATCTCCAATTAGTAAGATGTCAGCTCCTGGATACTTAAACAGTGCCTCAGAGATAACATCAACCAATTCCTCCCAAATAGAGGGAGAGTAGAAATTAGAATTTTCTGGGGGAACATATCCACAGATAAGACAAAAGATCCTTCTGCCTAGGCTTAGCAGAAGGGAAATAATATTATTCTGAGTTTTCCAGCAATGAGCTGTATGAAAAATCCCAGTTTTAATAAAGACCAGCAATCCACCAAACTGTCTACCAGAGTTATACTTTCTTTTCCCTGGTATTTGAAAGCACTCATAGCCATTCAGTGTAATTAAATATAACTCATCATGCCATGTTTCTTGTAGGCTTATAATTTCAAACCTCAAAAAATACTTCTTCCATTCCCCATCTGCAGTTTTAGTGTTCTGCCCAGAAATATTCCCTGATAATAACATCATGTTGGTTGAATGGCAGTCAGGGGTTATGTCAGACAATTTGCATCCGTACAGTCAATTATCCTCATAACCTGGCATTGCCAGAAATCTGTTATTCAGAGGGAGGTCTATAATTTGCCTCTCGCTAGACATAACGTTATCAATATGTCACAGGGGGTGGGAAATAACTCAGATGAGGCAATTTTTCAATATTTAAAACACACAGGAATGTAACATTTATTTTTAAAAAAACAAGAAATCATCAAACAAAATAATGCAAAGAAAGATGCAAAGTCAATGACCACTTTCCCTCAGTGTTTTTTTGCAATATTAAATGTACACTCAGAGACCGCAGAATGGCTGCGGTCTATTTACCTTTGTATCTGCTTTACTTAACACAGAGCCTACCTCACTGTAGACCTCCCTGTATCACTTCCAAGGGTCATCTTTCTGAAGAACAGTTTTGGAAGGTATTTATACTCCCTGGACAAGGTCACCTGACTAGACCCTTAACATACTTGACACAAATACAATGCTTTAGAATAGGTTAGGTATCTAAATGTGACCTAAAACTATTACTTAGTTAAATACCATTCCCATACTGTTCCCATTTATACAGCAAGCTGACGATCAAAGCTTTTATTCCTATTTCATTGTTAATTAGCCTGATAATTACCTAACAACCTACAGGTAATATGCTTAGTAACCATCTGAGTGACAGGGGATTAGTCCGTGACCATATAAAAAGGGTTCAGCAGAGGGCGCTGATCCCTTAGGAAAACCCATTCGAAGACCAGCAGCTTCAGGAAAGAATCAGCACTGTTCTTTTCCTTAGCAACCAGGTAAGGATTTCTACCTGGTTAAACCTTAGTTTCTTTTTTTAAAAGTAGTTTTCTTTAAACAAATGCAAGCTGTTTTATTTCTAGGTGCACAGTATTACTGGGGTTTTACATTAAATACTGAAAGGTGGTGTTCTACCCTCTTTTCTGCAAGTCCCTGGGCTTCTAATATTTACTTTACAGGTTTTGTTTCAATTTTTTTAATGCTTGCATGTTTTTACACAACAAAAGAAATGCAGTTTCTTGTTCTAATATATCTGGAATACAGAGGCTCCCAAGAACAAGTGAGCTATAATAGCACTACAGGAGCGGCGGCTGAAATTGTTAGTTTACCTTTCCTCAGCCGCTGAATCCTTTAACTATTTACACTAACAGTCTTTTCTTTCAGAAGCTTGGTACCCTTTTTAAGGACCATAACTTGTGTATACTGGGTAGCAGCTTCTATGCACGAAAGGGAGAGTTGTACAAGGTCTTTTTTACAGACCTGCACAGGTCACCTGCATTGCAACTTGTGCCAAAAAGTGAAAGTTCTTCATTTTTCCTATCGGGTGGGTTGCTGAATTTGCCCATGCTGAGCCGCCTCTCTTTCCATAATTATCTTGCTTCCTTTTGCTAGGGCATCAGTCAAAGCCTGGCAGTGAAGCCATGACTAAATGCAGCATTCTACTCTCCTTTTTACTCGGTTGTACAGGAGTTGCAAGAGCCGAGTATCAGGGGAATATTTCTAAATATTTCCTTTCTCAGGCAGCTGCAAAAGTGAAAGTCTCTTTTACCCGAGGGCATAAAGGAATTACATTTACTACAGCTTATCCTTTGATACAACTTTTACACATTCTACATGATGCAATTTGTGCATAGCATGCATAGCACCTTCTTCAGGATCCTGCCTCATAAACCAGTCTTCATTAAACTATTATGTCCGAGGACATAATTCTTTTTCTTACTGTACAGTAACAGTTCTACTAACTCCTCATTTCTAGGAGTTGGGGGGGGGGCGCTGTATGAACAGAAATAAAAGATTAGGAGGAGCTATAGAATAGTACATGAAGCACAAGAAGATAGTTCAGTCTTATCCTAGGTGACCTACCTAGTATAATAGAATAAAGTGTTAGAAGAAGATTAATTGAGAGGATACTGTTGCAACAGAAGTTTTAAGGTGGAAGAAAAAGAAGACAGAACAGAGTTCAACAGTCCATTTTTAGGGAGTGTAGCCTACATTTGCCACACACCTTCCTCTTCAAAAACAAACCAGTACCTCTGAAAAACTGGTTTGACAACCTCCCTGTCCTTTTCTATGACAAAAGTAGAAGGGGGGTTGGTTTGAGCTTCCTCCCAACCACTGTGGAAGCTCCACCCCAGGGTCCTTATTGACAAAACATTACAAAGAATGACTTAATATTATTTCACAGATATACATCCTCTTTTCTTAAAACATACCCTGGAGCTTCAATGTATGTTCATATTACCACATTCATATTTATGATAATTCTTCCATGGCCCCATGTCTGTCTGACAATCTGCATTTTCATGCAATGTACTAGTGTTTCCACTACACTATATAGAAACTATTTGGCTATGGCTATAAGGTCAAGTTTAAGATCAAAATAGAAAATGAATGGGGTTCTAATTCCCAACCTGCGCCCTGGAGGGATGTGGAACTTCGGCACTCCCTCGCCTGAAGCTCCACTTCAGGGTCCCTTAATTAGTATTGCCTTCAAGGCAGCTATGTTACAATAGCCATACACACTAACCATACCCTGGGACTATCACAGTACTAGAATCTGCCTAGTACGTATATATATATATATATATATATATGTATATATATATATACACACACACATAATCTAGTATAGTCTCATGTACTGAAGGAGAGAAAGAAAAAGCTGCATTTTGCTTTCTCTACTTGGTCACCTGGATAATCTAACACTAAGGAAAAAACTTCAGTTGGAGGGGACTCTGTCCTAGTCCATCCCCACTTAGACATATTGGCCCTTTTTGCTGAGGTCTCATCATAGGATTCATCCCATACCTTATCCCTATGACCCTTGGTATGTATTCCATTTCACACAGCATAAACAGTTTTTTTAATTGCATACTTTTAATTTTGTTCCCCATTATTAAAACTGGAGGGTATTCCTTTGCCCCTGCCCTAAACTCTTGTTGTCCCATCCCAGGTGGGTCTCAACAAACACTTCCAGGCAAATGAAGAATTTCAGAAGCTGAAAGCAAACAGCTGGTTCCTCTCAAAGCCCTAGGGTATCATTCCTTACAACATTTATGCAATTTATACAGAGGTACACCAAAGTTAGACATCTACTAACACCTTGCACATTCTGCCCTGCATGGGAGTCTTCCCTCTCTTCCAAGAGTGCCATTTCTTGTGGCCTTCTACCCTTTGGGTTACTCCACCCCTTTCATTCCTGGTACCTCTACTTGATGGAACCCAGAATCAACTTTCAGATAGGCAGCCACCTGTCAGTACATTCCTGGCCAATAGTAAAATGGTGCTATTTTTGCCAAGATTTCCCCATGACTCAGTGACCTAGAGTGACTGGTGCAAGCTTTCTCCATCACCTCCTCTCTGTAGGCCAGGGGCACACTACTCTGGCATCTATATATCTAGTATGGCAGTTGGGCTTCATATGATTCAGGGTACCTTGTTTTTGCTCACACCACCACAATGGTTCCATCCCCATACCGCTGGTATCCATGCCACCCTTATGGACTGAAACATAAGTCGATAACTGAGCCACATCGGGATTTCCTGCCTGCAATTTCCCCCAGTCAGTACACAGGTGAACTGTATTAGTATTAGCACCCCAAGTCCCTTCAACCATCTTGGCCTCTTTGGGCTTGATTGAAGTCTTCACCCCAGTACGCACAAGTCCAGTAACAGTCTTATCCTTACCTGGGGGCTTATCTCCTCCTTCATCCTCGATCCAGTAACAGCCTGGAACATCAGGAGCTCAGGAATCTCAAACTCTGTAGTGGGCTGTGATAATTCCATCAGGAGATCCTCCTCCAGATAACAGCCAGGAAAAACCTGCAAGACTGATAACAAGGACTCCATCTGTGGGCACTCCTTTTCTCAGTGCCAAGGCTCCTGGACATCCATAGCCACATCAGGTTCCACCAAATGGGTAATCTCTAGCAACGCCTGGTATCGGTGCTCCACCTCTCTTTGTCGATGGTCCGCTACCAACCATTGCCTACTCCGCAAATGGAGGAGTTACATCAGGTCTGCCACCTGGTCTTCAGATCCATCACACTCCCATGGTGCCTCACCCAGGTCACCACCTCCAGTAGTCCACATCATATCTGGTAGCAGTTTCTCACCTGTCCTCAAGATCTGGGCTCTGGTCTGCACTCCGGTGCGGACGTATTCCTTCTTCAGATCCTGAGTATCTCCAACTTGTGTGCCATCCTGAATGTTTGCCCCTATAAGTCTGGACACCAGGGCTGGTGTCTAGCATTGGTCTCTCCCTCATTTCCCAAGATGTCCAGTAACAAATCCCACTACTGACACCATATGTCACAGAGGGTGGGAAATAATTCAGACGAGGCAATTTTTCAAGATTTAAAACACATAGGAATGTAACATTTATTTAAAAAAAAAACAAGAAATCATCAAACAAAAATAATGCAAAGAAAGATGCAAAGTCAACGACCACTTTCCCTCAGTGGTTTCTTGCAATATCAAATATACAGTCAGAGACCGCAGAATGGCTGCGGTCTATTTACCTCTATATCTGCTTTACTTAACACAGAGCCTACCTCATTGTAGACCTCCCTGTATCACTTCCAAGGCTCATCTGCCTGAAGAACAGTTTTGGGAGGTATTTATACTCCCTGAACAAGGTCACCTGACTAGACCCTTAACATACTTGACACAAATATAATGCTTTAGAATAGGTTAGGTATCAAATATAACCTAAAACCATTACTTAGTTAAATACTATTCCCATACTGTTCCCATTTATACAGCAGGCTGACAATCAAAACTTTTATTCCTATTTCATTGTAAATTAGCCTGATAATTACCTAGCAACCTACAGGTAATTTGCTTAGTAACCATCTGAGTGACAGGGGATTAGTCTGTAACCATATAAAAAGGGTTCAGCAGAGGGCGCTGATCCCTTAGGAAAACCCATTTGAAGACCAGCAGCTTCAGGAAAGAATCAGCACTGTTCTTTTCCTTAGCAACCAGGTAAGGATTTCTACCTGGTTAAACCTTAGTTTCTTTTTTTAAAAGTAGTTTTCTTTAAACAAATGCAAGCTGTTTTATTTCTAGGTGCACAGTATTACTGAGGTTTTACATTAAATACTGAAAGGTGGTGTTCTACCTCTTTTCTGCAAGTCCCTGGGCTTCTAATATTTATTTTACAGGTTTTGTTTTAATTCTTTTAATGCTTGTATGTTTTTACACAACAAAATAAATGCAGTCTCTCATTCTAATATATCTGGAATACAAGGGCTCCCAAGTACAAGTGAGCTATAATAGCACTACAGGAGTGGTGGCTGAAATTGTTAGTTTACCTTTCCTCAGCTGCTGAATCCTTTAATTGTTTACACTAACAGTCTTTTCTTTCAGAAGCTTGCTACCCTTTTTAAGGACCATAACTTGTGTATACTGGGTAGCAGCTTCTATGCATGAAAGGGAGAGTTGTACAAGGTCTTTTCTACAGACCTGCACGGTTCGCCTGCATTGTGTCTTGTACTGAAAAATTAAAGTTCTTCACGTCATGAGGCAGTCAGGATCTGCGCTAAGTTGAAACGTAAGGGAGCAAGGTCACATAAACCATGCTGGTGGTCCAGTGAGGTCCAGGTAGCAGTCAGAGAAAAGAAGGCGGCTTACAAAAAATATAAAACAACAAGAGGGGATAGGGATAAGAAATGTACCAGCTTGCATCTAGAAAAGTCACGGTATGGTGAGGAGACAAAAGTCCAGTAAGAACAGCAGCTGGCAAGGGGATACATGGAGGGAAAAGGGTTCTTCCGTACATTGGGGCGAGAGAAAAACTAAGGGCCATCTCAGCAGATTGAGATCAGAAGAAGGGTGGGTGGAAGAGGCGAGGGACCAGGCAGAGGTATTACTTAGTACTTTGCCTCTGTGTTCACTAGGGAGGGATGGGATATCTACAAAGCAAGGCACAAAGGGATAGAAGCGGCAGGAGTGGGATCAGGGACAACAGAAATGGAGCAAAAGGGAGGAAAGGTACCCCAGGGGTGTCACATCTGGATAAGGATAAAAAGACCAGTAAGGTGGAGGGGACAGATGATGCCATCCCACCAAAGGGTGTGGTTGCCCTCAAGGCCCTAAAGAAGACAAATCTCCTGGGCCGGATGGCATTCATCCGAGTACTAGGGAATTGGCGGACATACTGGCTGCACCCTGGCGGAGCTTTCAACAGGTCACTTGAGACAGGGAGGGTACCTAGGGATTGGCGAGAGGCACATGTGGTACCAATCCATAAAGGGGGTCAAGGAAGTACCAGGAAACTATAGACCCATCAGTTTAACCTCGGTGGTGGGAAAATTAATGGAGAGTATACTAAAGGAACGATTGGGGTTTACTTGGGGAGGTGGGAGGTCATAGTCGGCAGCATGGGTTTGTGCCAGGTAGATCATGTCAAACCAACCTTGTGGAGTTCTATGAATGGGTAACATCAGAACTGGACGGGTAAGCCTGTGGATGTATTATTCTTGGACTTCAGCAAGGCGTTTGACTCTGTCCCCACAATGGTCTGGTGGAGAAACTGATGGGGTTAGGAGTAGGCCTTTGATGGTCAGATGGATTGAAAACTGGATAGCTGGACGCACTCAGAGAGTAGTGGTCTGTGGGGAGCTCGAACCCTACAGAGGTTGGTAGGGGTACCACAGGGCTCGGTCCTGGGTCCAATCCTGTTTAATGCATACATATCAGACATCAGGGATGGTATAGGGTGTGAAATGAGTCTCTTAGCGGATGACTCCAAGATGGGAGCAGTAGTTGAGGGAGAAGAGGGATGGCCCCTGCAAGAGGACCTGGATACCCTGGAAGCTGGGCTCACACATGGAAATTAAATTTCAATATCACCAAGTGCAAGGTGTTGCATCTTTTGGGAAAACCCTAAACACAGGTACACCCTGGGAGGAGGTGCTGGAAGCCTCAACAGGGAAAAAGACCTAGGGGTCATGGTGGATACATGTATGAATAACTCTGAGCAGTGCAGGAGAGCAGCTAGCAAGGCAAACAGGATGTTGGGATGCAACGAGGGGGATCACCTCAAGGGCAAGGTGATTCTGCCGCTGTACAATGGACTGGTTAGACCACACCTTGAGTACTGTGTACAGTACTGGAGACCACACTTGAAGAGGGACATACAGCTCCTGGAGAGGGTACAGAGGAGGGCAACAAAGATGATACATGAGGGCTAGGGGATTTGACTTACGAGGACAGACTTGAGGAGCTCTGTCTGTTTTCATTGGAGGAGAGGAGAGACGGGGGGACATGATTGAGGTCTTCAAGTACCTCAAGGGAATAAATAGAGTAAACATGGAGGGGATCTTTAGACTAAAGCAGGGAGGCATCACCAGAGGGCATGGTTTGAAGTTGGAAGGTGGAAGGGTGAGGGGGGAAAAGAGGAGGAGGTTTTTCACTGAGAGGGTGGTGAACCCTTGGAATGATCTGCCTGGTGAGCTGGTTCAGAGATCCACAGTGGAGGGCTTTAAGAGAGGGTGGGACAGACACAGAAAGTGGATGTATCAGATGATGGCCTGTCCCGGGGGGGTGGGGATGGATGATAGGGGTTTCTGGAGCACAAGGAATGGGAGGGTCTCTGCACCCAACTAAGGATCTAGGTTCGAGCAGACTTGATAGACCATAAGGCCTAATCTGCTGGCAAATAGTATGTTAGTATGTTAGTATGTTTCTTTTCGGGTGGGTGTCTGAAATTGCCCATGCTGCGCCACCTCTCTTTCCATAATTACCTTGCTTCCTTTTGCTAGGGCATCAGTCAAAGCCTGGCAGTGAAGCCATGACTAAATGCAGCATTCTACTCTCCTTTTTTACTCGGTGGTACAGGAGTTGCATGAGCTGAGTATCGGGAATATTTCTAAATATTTCCTTTCTCAGGCAGCTGCAAAAGTGAAAGTCTCTTTTACTCAAGGGCATAAAGGAATTAAATTTACTACAGCTTATCCTTTGATACAAGTTTTACACATTCTACATGATGCAATTTGTGCATAGCATGCATAGCACATTCTTCAGGATCCTGCCTCATAAACCAGTCTTCATTAAACTATCATGTACGAGGACATAATTCTTTTTCTTACTGTACAGTAACAGTTCTACTAACTCCTCATTTCTAGGAGTTGGGGGGGGCTGTATGAACAGAAATAAAAAATTAGGAGGAGCTATAGAATAGTACATGAAGCACAAGAACATAGTTCAGTCTTATCCTAGGTGGCCTACCTAGTATAATAGAATAAAGTGTTAGAAGAAGATTAATTGAGATGTTACTGTTGCAACAGAAGTTTTAAGGTGGAAGAAAAAGAAGACAGAACAGAGTTCAATAGTCCATTTTTAGGGAGTGTAGCCTATATTTGCCACACACCTCCCTCTTCAGAAACAAACCAGTATCTCTAAAAAACTGGTTTGACAACCTCCCTGTTCTTTTCTACTACAAAAGTAGAAAGGGGGTTGGTTTGAGGTTCCTCCCACCCACTATGGAAGCTCCACCCCAGGGTCCTTATTGACAAAACATTACAAAGAATGACATAACTTTATTTCACAGATATACATCCTCCTTTCTTAAAACATACCCTGGAGCTTCAATGTATGTTCATATTACCACATTCATATTTATGATAATTCTTCCATGGCCCCATGTCTGTCCGACAATCTGCATTTTCATGCAGTGTACTAGTGCTTCCACTACACTATATAGAAATGATTTGGCTATGGCTATAAGGTCAAGTTTAAAAGATCAAAATAGAAAATGAATGGGGTTCTAATTCCCAACCAGCACCCTGGAGGGATGTGGAGCTTCTGCCCTCCCTCACCTGAAGCTCCATCCCAAGGTCCCTTAATTAGTATTGCCTTCAAGGCAGCTATGTTACAATAGCCATACACACTAACCATACCCTGGGGGTATCACAGTACTAGAATCTGCCTAGTACATATGTGTGTATATATATATATTTATATATGTATATATATATACACACACACACACACACACACACACACACACACACACACACACACATAATCTAGTATAGTCTCATGTACTGAAGGAGAGAAAGAAAAAGCTGCATTTTGCTTTCTCTACCTGGCCACCTGGATAATCTAGCACTAAGGAAAAGACTTCAGTTGGAGGGGACACTATTCTAGTCCATCCCCACTTAGACATATTGGCCCTTTTTGCTGAGGTCTCATCATAGGATTCATCCCATACATTATCCCTATGACCCTTGGTATGTATTCCATTTCACGCAGCATAAACAGTTTTTTAATTCCATACCTTTAATTTTGTTCTCCGTTATTAAAACCGGAAGGTATTCCTTTGCCCCTGCCCTAAACTCTTGTTGTCCCATCCCAGGTAGGTCTCAACAAACACTTCCAGGCAAACAAAGAATTTCCCAAGCTGAAAGCAAACAGTTGGTTCCTCTCAAAGCCCTGGGGTATCATTCCTTACATCATTTATGCAATTTATACAGAGGTACACCAAAGTTAGACATCTACTAACACCTTGCACATTCTGCCCTGCATGGGAGTCTTCCCCCTCTTCCAAGAGTGCCATTTCTTGTGGCCTTCTACCCTTTGGGTTACTCCACCCCTTTCATTCCTGGTACCTCTACTTGATGGAACCCAGAATCAACTTTCAGATAGGCAGCCACCTGTCGGTACATTCCTGGCCAATAGTAAAATGGTGCTATTTTTGCCAAGATTTCCCCATGACTCAGTGACCTAGAGTGACTGGCGCAAGCTTTCTCCATCACCTCCTCTCTGTAGGCCAGGGGCACACTACTCTGGCATCTATACATCTAGTATGGGGTTGGGCTTCACATGATACAGGGTACCTTGTTTTTGCTCACACCACCACAATGGTTCTAGCCCCATACCGCTGGTACCCATGCCACCCTTATGGACTGAAACATAAGTCGATAACTGAGCCACATCGAGATTTCCTGCCTGCAATTTCCCCCAGTCAGTACACAGGAGGACTGCATTAGTATTAGCACCCCAAGTCCCTTCAACCGTCTTGGCCTCTTTGGGCTTGATTGAAGTCTTCACCCCAGTACGCACAAGTCCAGTAACAGTCTTATCCTTACCTGGGGGCTTATCTCCTCCTTCATCCTCGATCCAGTAACAGCCTGGGAACATCGAGAGCTCAGGAATCTCAAACTCTGTAGTGAACTGTGACAATTCCATCAGGAGATCTTCCTCCAGATAACAGCCAGGAAAAACCTGCAAGACTGGTAACAAGGACTCCATCTGTGGGCCCTCCTTTTCTCAGTGCCAAGGCTCCTGGACATCTGTAGCCACATCAGGTTCCACCAAACGGGTAATCTCTAGCAACACCTGGTATCGGTGCTCCACCTCTCTTTGCCAATGGTCTGCTGCCAACCATTGCCTACTCCGCAAATGGATGAGTCGCATCAGGTCTGCCACCTGGTCTTCAGATCCATCACACTCCCATAATGCCTCGCCCAGGTCACCACCTCCAGTAGTCCACATCATATCTGGTAGCAGTTTCTCACCTGTCCTCAAGATCTGGGCTCTGGTCTGCACTCCGGTGCGGACGGATTCCTCCTTCAGCTCTTGAGTATCTCCAACTTGTGTGCCATCCTGAATGTTTGCCCCTATAAGTCTGGACACTAGGGCTGGTGTCTAGCACTGGTCTCTCCCTCATTTCCCAAGATGACCAGTAACAAATCCCATTGATGACATCATATGTCACAGAGGGTGGGAAATAATTCAGACGAGGCAATTTTT
Source organism: Neoceratodus forsteri (assembly GCA_016271365.2). Taxonomy (NCBI): domain Eukaryota; kingdom Metazoa; phylum Chordata; order Ceratodontiformes; family Ceratodontidae; genus Neoceratodus; species Neoceratodus forsteri. The sequence goes on from CM057458.1 coordinate 129,979,445, forward strand.
CAAGATTTAAAACACACAGGAATGTAACATTTATTTAAAAAAAAAAAGAAATCATCAAACAAAAATAATGCAAAGAAAGATGCAAAGTCAATGACCACCTTCCCTCAGTGGTTTCTTGCAATATCAAATATACAGTCAGAGACTGCAGAATGGCTGCGGTCTATTTACCTCTATATCTGCTTTACTTAACACAGAGCCTACCTCACTGTAGACCTCCCTGTATCACTTCCGAGGCTCATCTGCCTGAAGAACAGTTTTGGGAGGTATTTATACTCCCTGAACAAGGTCACCTGACTAGACCCTTAACATACTTGACACAAATATAATGCTTTAGAATAGGTTAGGTATCAAATGTAACCTAAAACCATTACTTAGTTAAATACCATTCCCATACTGTTCCCATTTATACAACAGGCTGACAATCAAAACTTTTATTCCTATTTCATTGTTAATTAGCCTGATAATTACCTAGCAACTTACAAGTAGTATGCTTAGTAACCATCTGAGTGACTGGGGATTAGTCTGTAACCATATAAAAAGGGGTCAGTAGAGGGCGCTGATCCCTTAGGAAAACCCATTCAAAGACCAGTAGCTTCAGGAAAGACTCAGCACTGTTCTTTTCCTTAGTAACCAGGTAAGGATTTCTACCTGGTTAAACCTTAGTTTCTTTTTTTAAAAGTAGTTTTCTTTAAACAAATGCAAGCTGTTTTATTTCTAGGTGCACAGTATTACTGAGGTTTTACATTAAATACTGAAAGGTGGTGTTGTACCCTCTTTTCTGCAAGTCCCTGAGCTTCTAATATTTATATTACAGGTTTTGTTTTAATTCTTTTAATGCTTGTATGTTTTTACACAACAAAAGAAATGCAGTCTCTCATTCTAATATATCTGGAATACAGGGGCTCCCAAGCACAAGTGAACTACAGTAGCACTACAGGAGTTGTGGCTGAAATTGTTAGTTTACCTTTCCTCAGCCGCTGAATCCTTTAACTGTTTAACTAACAGTTTTCTTTTCTTTCAGAAGCTTGCTGCCCTTTTTAAGGACCATAACTTGTGTATACCGGGTAGCAGCTTCTATGCATGAAAGGGAGAGTTGTACAAGGTCTTTTTTTACAGACCTGCACAGTTCACCTGCATTGCAACTTGTGCCGAAAAGTGAAAGTTCTTCACTTTTCCTTTCGGGTGGGTGGCTGAAATTGCGCATGCTGTGTCGCCTTTCTTTCCATAATTATCTTGCTTCCTTTTGCCAGGGCATCAGTCAAAGCCTGGCAGTGAAGCCATGACTAAATTCAGCATTCTACTCTCCTTTTTTACTCGGTGGTACAGGAGTTGCATGAGCTGAGTACTGGGAATATTTCTAAATATTTCCTTTCTCAGGCAGCTGCAAAAGTGAAAGTCTCTTTTACTCAAGGGCATAAAAGAATTAAATTTACTACAGCTTATCCTTTGATACAACTTTTACACATTCTACGTAATGCAATTTGTGCATAGCATGCATAGCACATTCTTCTGGATCCTGCCTCTTAAACCAGTCTTCATTAAACTATTATGTCCGAGGACATAATTGTTTTTGTTACTGTACAGTAACAGTTCTACTAACTCCTCATTTCTGGGAGTTTGGGGGGAGGGGAGGCTGTATGAACAGAAATAAAAGATTAGGAGGAGCTATAGAATAGTACATGAAGCACAAGAAGATAGTTCAGTCTTATCCTAGGTGACCTACCTAGTATAATAGAATAAAGTGTTAGAAGAAGATTAATTGAGATGATACTGTTGCAACAGAAGTTTAAGGCGGAAGAAAAAGAAGACAGGACAGAGTTCAGCAGTCTATTTTTAGCGAGTGTAGCCTACATTTGCCACAACCTGCAATTGCCAGAAATCTGTTATTCAGAGGGAGGTCTATAATCTGCCTCTCGCTAGACATAATGTTATTAATAGAAACCGTTTTCAGGCTATTACTGTCAAAAATATTAATTCCTAAACCATCTAGGACACTACTTTTCTGCAGAATAGCATCTGTCAATTTCTTTGATGTTGTATAGATATATATTTGTGTACAGCCATCCGGCCTGTATGCTATAATATCATCATTTTGTTCTAAAGAGGTCTTTAGGAAATTTGTCAGTAGGTCCTTAATTAAGTTGATTAGCTTCAGGCGCGTTTCTCTGGGCATGATTTCTAAACCAAACATACATATACATGATTGCTTCAAGTCCTGTTCCTGACTTTCTTGTACATCATGTTTATTATCAGATTGTTGGTTAAGGTAATCCCTATTCAGAAAAGTGACTGTTGTTTTTCTATCTACTAAACTTCTACTATTTGCACAAACATAATTGGCCATTCGTGGGGAATGAAATTCAATTTCAAGCAAATATGCTTCTTAAGTTTTCTTTCTTCTACCTATAAATATCTATCTCAAGCTCTGTCTTTAAGAAGTTAAGAACTTGTTCTCTCGAATCAAGGGTATCAATACTGCCCCATTTCATAGGGCCTAAGAACCTAAGGAAAGGCATGCTGTTTGACACTTGGTTATAGTTCTATGTAACAATGCCAGTCTTTGCAGGAATTTTGTTGTTTTCAAGTAACTTGCACTTAGGTGTATTTTGTGAGATTAGATTTCTGTTTTCCTCTTTATCTTTTATGAATGGGAAATTATTACTAACCTCCTCTATAATTATGTCAGAAGGTCTTCCTAGTTCTTGACTTAATAAATTAAGCTCCATTTCCAGGGCTCTTAGATGTAGTCCCATGTCTCCCCTGTGTGGCAAAGTAGGCCCCACACATAAAGCTTCTTTATCTAATTTATAATCAGAGCTTTTGGATAACGAAACAGACGTCTTCTCACTGTCCTCATTTCGTGAGACTTTTATGGTGGAAAGTCTATAAGTCTCACTCTCATTATCTGTATTAGGCTTTTTAGAGTACTTCTGGATACAGTGTTTTACAGTACTTTTTCTATTTTTTTTTCCCTTTTTATTTCTCCCAGTTTTCCCTGATTTTTTACTTCCATCTTTATGTTTGGTCTCAACAGTATCTGGTAGCTATATGGTGCTAAAATCTGGTCTGAGTGGGGAAGTCTTACTTTGAGATGGCACTTGTGAATTTTCATTTTCAGTAAAACCATTATAAAGCTCATTTTGTGGAAGTATAGTCAGAATCTGTTCAATTTTGGCTCTATTGAAGGCAATACCTGCTCTTAAATTTTCCATAATTTCTTTATTTGTCAGCAGTTGGTTCAGTATTATGAGACTGGCATGATGAGGATCTTTTAGCAATTCTATGGTTTCCTCGAAGAGTTCAATCGGAGAGTATGCCATGGTTTGTGCACACTCTACCAAGTCAACTTTTTGCGAATACCCTGCAGTGCAGGATTTCTGCCCTTCAGGATAGTTTCCATTCCATTTTGCCTCACATTGTTTAAGGCCATTTATTGTGGCCTGTAAATCTTCCATTATGCTGCCCAGTGTATTAGTGTTAATATGAGAATCTACAATTTCAATACTAGTATCAGAAGGCCAAAGATCAGGAGTTATTTCCAGCTCATCCAATTTGTCCCTCTGTACAATTAATGTCACCTCAGGCATACTTGTTATAGCTTTATCCTCATAGCTTTGACTGTCAGTTTCTATGATCATCTTATCCCCTTTTCTCTCTTTTCTTTTGGCAGTCAATGATTTATCAAGACTAGGTGTGGAGGTCCTGCTTCTATTATTGATAATTGGTAACATGTGATCTGTTATTTTAGACTGTTTTTTAGAAAGACACATGTTCTGTTCTGGTAGTTCTGGGGCTAGGGGAGATAGATCGGGATTCTGCATCCTTTGCAGCCTTGTGTTAACCATTCTAGAAATGTTATAACCCCTTATTAAGATGCTGTACTATTTTACTGTACTTATATGGTCATTTACTTCATAAGCATTAATATCAGTCTCTAAATTGCTTGCTGTTTCCCTGCTATTATTAAACAAACAAGCAATCAGAATCTCCAAATATCAAGGCTACTTAAATGCTAAATTGCTCTCTTCCTACAATCTAAGTATCAAACATTGCAAAATAAAGTGCTATATGTAAAATGTTAGCTGTATAAGGCTATGTAAGGCTATATAAGATGCTGTAAGGTGCTATAAAGTGCTAAGTATTTATTGTACAAGCCCCGCCTTAGTAAACTAGCCCAATGGCGGCAGTAATCATTCAATAATCATGCAACCCTGTAAACCACAGCTATTGACCAAGTCTTTAGCCCTTGATTACACATTCAATTGTTGTGTGGTTGTAAGAATTGGCTAGTTCAGGGTATCAGGGCCACAGTAGTTTGTGGCTATGTCAGTGAGAATGTCAATATCAATGTCCAAAGTTCCTTAAGCACCTCCAACACTCAGAAAAGCATCCAGTTTTTGATTACCTGGAAAGGTCCTCTCAAGTTTACCTTTCCAGCAAAAACAAGTTTCCTTCAGGTTTAAGATTTTCTTCAAGTGTATAACACAAGATCTTCTATTCCTTAACCATAATTTCCATTAGAAGGCAACTTCCTTAATAACACGTGAGGTTCCACTTTGTTTCCAGTGTGCTGAACCTTCCAGAAAAAATCCTGCTTCTGTACCTTTGGTAGGTTCACCACTGAAACAAACACAGGACAAATATTAAGTTACACACAAAATAAAATTTAACCTAACTATCAAGCAGGAGGGAGCACTTAAAACACTAAGGCATACAAGGCCTATATAGCCCCTCTTAGCTAAACTACTAGCCAGATTCCCAAGTTTGGAGTAGCGAGTTGAAATATAAACAAGACAAAGCAAAATAAAAAAAGAAATAATTGCTTACTGGTATCACACACTTGTTGTTGGTATATGCGCCTATGATTTAATATGCAGCTGTTGTTAAAGGTCTCCGTATAAATTCAGGAAATACAGCCACAAGACCAAATGCCCAAATGATGAAAAGGCAGTGTAGTCACACACGGTCTTAGTCAGATGCTCCAGTCGCTTCTACGTTTACAGCAATAAAGAAAACAGCAATAGAAAAACTATTCAGTCTACCCAGTCTGTATCGTTCTGTGCCCCTCAGCTGAAGAAAGACAGTGAACATGCTCTTCAGCTCTGATATGACTCCAATCTGATTCTAATCTGATTCAGTGAATCCTCCTATGTGCATTATAGGGAATGGTCACATGTCTAATTAGCATATGGTGTGAAAGGCCGACATAAAATCTAAAAAAGGAAAAAAACAGTTAATTAATAAATAATTAAAGAAGAAGAACTAAAATACTGTGTATACTGTCTGGGGAAAAAAATAGGTACTTAGCCATACAGAGACAAATTAAAATCAAACTTTAAACATGGCTTAAAACACAATATCACAGTAACCGGGAAATAACATAAACAATTAAAACAACCTTTCTGTATATGTCCAGCTTCCCATATTTCCAAGGTTGAGGAGGAAAAGATACAGCGTGTAGTTTCCAGTCTGCTCTCAGCCGCCACAACATTTCTGAAGGATTGCCGTCGGCTGTACCGGATCACGGTCCACCTCAGAGGCTATCTAGATTCTCCCATTAGCAGTCCTTCAATCACCTGGAAAAAAGACAAGCAAACACCAGGCAAACACTGGAAGACTGAAGTATTACAATAAGGTGGTCTGGTAAGGAGACAAACATTTGAACAAAGGTGGCATACCTTTTACAAAAATTTTACTCACAATGTCTCCCTGCTTCTCAGCTTTACTCCCCAAGGCCAGAGAACGCATAGTAAATTCTTCATCTCAGTCCTCCTCCTTCCATCATTTTGTGTGTATGAGGGTGACCAGTGAGGTGCCTCAGGGATCAGTGCTTGGACTGTCCCTCTTTAATGTCTTTATAGTAGAGGTATCACCAGCAGAAGAAAGGAGGTGGCAATGCCATTGTGCAAATCATTGGTGAGACCCAATCTAGAGTACTGTGTCCATTTCTGGAGGCCACATCTCCATAAGGACATAGGGTAGAGGCAGTTCAGCAAAGGGCAACAAAAATGGTGCATGGTCTGCACCAACAGTCATATGAGGATAGACTGGAGGACCTCAATATGTATACCCTGGAGTAGAGGAGAGAGGAAGGTATGACAGAGACCTTCAAATATCTCAAGGGCAAAAATAAGGTACAGGAGGGTAGCATCTTTCAGAAAAACAGAGCAAGGGGACAAGACATGAGGCTGGAAGGGGGTAGGAGGTAGTATAGCATAGTGGTTAAGGACACTGAGCTGCAACTCTGGAGTCCTGGGTTTGAATCCCATCAGCTCCCACTTGCATACTATGTGACCCTGAGCAAGTCACTTAACTCCCTTGTTCTCCCAGGTCATACCTGGAAACAAGCTCTGGCTTATTATGCCTTTCTTGGTTAAACAATTTCCCCAGACTAAGGGTAATGTTAGGAAGCATTTCTTCACAGAACGGGTGGTGGATGCATGGAACAGCCTCCCAGTGGAGGTGGTGGGGGATTACTTGGTAGGGGAATTCAAAAATTCATGGGATACACATAGGGGAACCCAAGCAATAGAAAAGAGAATAAAGCCTGAGATCAAGTAGGGTCTGTGGTTTTTGCAGAAGGTAAAAAGGTTGCACTCACCACAAATCACCAATTATGGCACAGACAACAAATTGCAAGTAAAAACGTTTGTAATTTATTGTGCCAAACTAATAGCCAAATACTGCTTAGGTTATTACAAAAACCCCTGCACTTCAACCAACAGGTCTTCCTTAGGGCCCCCTAAGGATAAATTACAAACATTTTTACTTGCAATTTGTTGTCTGTGCCATAATTGGTGATTTGTTGTGAGTGCAACCTTTTGACCTTCTGGACTTTGTGGTTTGCTACCTGGTTTTGCACCCCCCCTGGCTCACAGGTGTATCGCTGGTTTCCAAACTTGTTCTGTGGTTTTTGCAGCAGGTAGGGATATGGGCATACTGCATGGGCCTAGAACTCCTGATCTGCCATCAATTTCTATGTTTCTATAAGTGACATTGCAGAGGAGCTGGAAGGAAAGGTTTGCTTGTTTGCGTATGACACCAAAATCTGCAACAGGGTGGTGTCACAGAGGCATAGGCCGGGAAGCATAGGCAAAATAGGAGAAGCTGTAATATTCACAAGTAGCATTTTATTATTATCAATATAAAAATAACATAAAAAATAAAATTGTGCAGGATAGCTTTTGTAACAGGCAGTTCAAACAAAAGTTCTTTATCTGAGAGTCTATCTAAAATCTCCAGCTCTTTCTATCTCTAAACAAAACATTGCTCTCTTTTATAACATTTTTCCCCTGGCAATTAAATTCTGCATCCTGTTCTTGTAAATTACACCACCTGTGTTCCACAAAATGTATCAAGACTTTGTCAATTTCTTTCCTGTGAGCAGCCTGAAGAGTACATTAGTCTTCGTAACAGGTGCAGCCAATTAAGACATCCTGTTCCAGGGCTGATTTCCTGCTGATAATTCTGTAAACAAGCTTGTGGAGGTCAGAATGCACCTCAAAGTTAACCCCCTGTGTTCCAGATAAACTCAAATAACTGTATGTAATAATTTCAACACTGTAACTGTATACATTTGCAAACCAAGGGATCTCAGTTTCACATAAACATTCACATATAGTTTTAACCACATGGAAGCAAGAAAAGAAAGAAAGAATAGAAATGGTAAGTGAAGTATGGAAGAGAAAATAAAGGGGGAAAGTCTGGAACCATCAGAGTGGCCAATTCCTAGGTGACACAAGGAAAATCTGATTGCACAATCAAACTGGCAAGAGATAGGCAAAGGCTGAGAACAGCAGACACAGACATGTGTTTCATCCTGATTTGGACTCATCAGTGTGCCATATCTGTACCTCACCCAGGGAGAGATAGCCAGCTACCCTGTAGGGGATCTTATTGGTTTGGGTCATGGGCAGCCCACAGTAGAAAGAGAAGAGAACAGCAAAAGAACCCCAGAACAAATGCACTGGGCCAAGGTGTATCCCAGAGGATATTGGCCAGGCAAATTTTAAAGAAAACACAGATTGCACATTCCCCAGTAATGCAAAGCATTCATGGGAAGCATATGTAAATGCCCATGAATTAATTTGGACTGGCTCAACTTTAAGCAGAATTGTATGGTGCCTGGCCAGCCTGGTGGTGCTGAGGGTTGAGGTGCTGGATGCCACACCTTGCACCATGCTGGCGACCTGGGTTCGGATGCGAGCTCGGGCCACCAGGGGTTGGTAGGGGTGTGATAGGATTGGGCATCTGGAAGACTGCTGTCCTATCCCAGGGAGGGATCCAGGGAGCCATCGCTCTGTAGCAGCCCCTGGTGATGACTGGGGACATTACTAGAGTGGTGCTGCAAGGGGGGTGGAATGTGGCAGATGTTGGCACCCTGTGCCCGGACATTATTGCATGCCCGCACTCTGCTGGGAGAAAGGCAGAAGGTAAAAACTGGCACAGGTCGAGCAGCATGATCTTCTGACCTCTGTGGCCCGACCTGAATGGTGCCTCCTCAGCTGGATCTGTTCTGGGTGAGTTGAGCTGTGGGTACTCCTCACCACCCCACTATGGGGGTAATCCATGGGAGATATGAGGAGGTGGCCTGATCTTGGGTTTGGGTGCCGTCGGGGGGGGTCGGTTGGGATGACTTGCCAACTGTGCCTAGGAGGAGAGAAAATATACACCAAAAAAAAAAAGAATTGTATGGTGCTAGAAGGCCTCACAATACAATCAGCAAAGGCTGAGAACAGCAGACACAGACATGTGTTTCATCCTCATTTGGACTCATCAGTGTGCCATATCTGTACCTCACCCAGGGAGAGATAGCCAGCCACCCTATAGGGTATCTTATTGGTTTGGGTCATGGGCAGCCCACAGTAGAGAGAGAAGAGAGCAACAAAAGAACCCCAGAACAAATGCACTTGGGCAAGGGTTATCCCAGAGGATATTGGCCATACAGTCAGATTTTAAAGAAAACGCAAATTGCACATTCCCCAATAATGCAAAGTATCATGGGAAGCTTATGCAAATGCTCATGAATTAATTTGGACTGGCTCAACTTTAAGAAGAATTGTATGGTGCCAGAAGGCCTCAAAATGCAATCGGCAAAGGCTGAGAACAGCAGACACAGACATGTTTCATCCTCCATTGGACTCATCAGTGTGCCATATCTGTACCTCAGCCCAGGGAGAGGGGGCCAGACACCCTATAGGGGATCTTATTGTTTGGGTCATGGGAAGCCCAAAGTAGAGAGAGAAGAGAACAACAAAAGAACCCCAGAACAAATGCACTGGGGCAAGGGTTATCCCAGAGGATGTTACCTCCTATTAGGCCCATGCTGTTCCTGAAGCTTAACCAGGCTGGAGAGGAAAGAGATGCAACAATAGTCTTTGGGAGAGGAGGGATCACCCCCTTTAGGGAGGGGCATTACAGTAGCACATTTCCAGGCATCAGGGACAGAGGCAGAGGAAACATAGAAACATAGAATCTGATGGCAGATAAGAACCACTTGATCTACCCAATCTGACCATTTTTCCCTATACTGACACTGCGCAGACCCTACTTGGAACACTTTTTTCCACTTTTTTCCTTTTTCCTTTTCTTTTTTTGTGTATTTTAGCCTGTCTGCAAGATGTGTCGCTGAGGTTCACATTTTATCCACACATATTATTTATGTATGTATGTATGTATGTAGGTATGTATGTATGTATGCATGTATGTATATGTATGTATCAATTTATCTTATTTATGTATGTATTTATTTAAAATTTGGTAACTGGGAAAGGCACACTGAGATGAGGCTCATTTTCAGGTGAGACCTGGAGCTGGAGGGAGGGAGAGAGAGAGGGAGTACAGACATGAAGAGCATTTCTAACATTCAGAGTACATAAACAATAATACAATGGCAGACAAAACCATATTGCAGGAGGCGGGCCCTTAGTGCAAGTGGACATTTGAACAAGAACCTGAAAACATTTTTTGGAATAGCACACATAACAAGTGACTTGCAAAATAGATACAGAACATTAACCCTGGGTGATTGTATTAAATCTGCATTATTAAGCAGGAATAAATTGTAAATGTATTAACCCTGGTTATACAGTTTTGTAAGAAGTTTTGTATGAATTTGTTTTTAAAGGGTTTTTATAGATAGTTTGCATAAATTTGTATCATATTTATATGTGCTGTGTGTCACATTGGTATAGGCGCAGTGATTCCCGTGCTAAAATTTATACTGTCACTAACTGGGTGATTATACATCGTGTCATCACTGAGCTGCCTTGTCTTTGATAAAGCACAAACAAATCCAAAATTAGCATGCTCAAACATTTTATGTTGCTTCACACACTAGAATTCACATTTCTTCTAAGGGGTGCTGCTAGGTTGTGGCATATAACAAATAATCCAAAAATACCAGCGCACCCCCCCCCCCCACACACACACAACATAGCATGTTTAAACTTCCCACTGCCAAAATTGGCTATATGTACTTTAAGCTCCATGTAAGGAGTGGGTCCTCTTAGTTTCAGACTGGAATTCCAATTTGAGTAAGCTAAAGCACCAACATCAAGGTGGGACCCTTGATTTATTCCCTAACTTTCCAATGCCTCAATGGCTAATGTGTCCAATTGGCTCCTTTTATACACTCTGCTCCCATCAAGGATTTTACATAGATGTTCAAAGGGAGCATGCTAAAAAGGAGCATCACAGACTCCTAAAACTTAAACAAATCCAAAATTAGCATGCTCAAACCTTTTATGTTGCTTCACACACTAGAATTCACATTTCTTCTAAGGGGTGCTGCTAGGTTGTGGCATATAACAAACAATCCAAAAATACCACGCACCCCCGATGTTTGTACATTTTTTGGCTACACAATAACACAATAATTTCAAATGAGTATTTAACACTTATGGCCGTTTATCAGTGGTGATTGTCACGGTTTTCTTTTTGTTTTCTAGTTCATTCTGTTACCAGTGGTACCCATATCCTAGTGTGTTTCCTTGTTTTTTTATGCTCACTGTAGGTGGTGGCCTCCCACCTTGACATCTGCAGTACTGTCCCTGTTAGTGAGCACCAGGTCCAGTACTGCCCCATCATGAGTGGACTCCCTGACTGGCTGCCTGAGAAATACCCCCTGCAGGGATTGCAGCTGGATGGCTCTAATCTACATCCAACAGATTAAAGTCCCTTCCCAGCAGCACCTCCCCTTTTCCTGCCATTGCACTTATGGCTTCCACCAATGCCTTATCTAGTTTCTCCCCCTGTGTTGGAGGTCTGTAGATATACTGTGCCACCATAGACACTAAGTGATTTATGGCTTTACCTCTGCCCCATCCCTGTTACTAAGGTCCCCCTGTGCCTATCCCATGCACGTTTGAAACCCACTACTGTTTCAGTACCCACCACCTTCTGGGAGTCAGGGAGTCTGTTCCAGGCATCCACTACTCTTTCCATAAAGAAGTGTTTCCTTACATCCCCTTTAAGTCTCCCCCTTCCAGCTTCATATCATGCCCCCTCCTTGTTCTTGAACATCTTGAACATCTCCTTCTGTGCAATATACCACCCTCCTGCACCTTATTGATACATTTGAGGTATCCGAATGTTTCTATCATATCTCCCTTTTCTCTCCTCTCCTCTCCTCCAGTGAGTACATATTTAATTCCAGTGAGTACATATTTAATTCCACGAGTCTCTCCTCATAGAGCTTCTGATGCAGGCTGTGCACCATCTTGGTTGCTTTTCTGTGCGCTGCCTCCACCCGCTCTATGTCCTTCTTGAGGTGGGGTCTCCAGAACTGGACACTACTCCAGGTGGGGTCTCTCTATAAATCTATACAGGGGTAAAACTACCTACCTTTTTCTGCTGGCGATACCCCCCCATGCAACCCAGTATCCTACTAGCCTTCCTCACTACCTTATCACACTGCTTTGCTACCTTCAGATCATCAGCTATTATGATCCCCAGATCCCTTTCCTGATTTGAGGTCATTAACTTTCTGTGCCCGATCTTCATAATTTTGCACTTCTTGGTGTTGAATCCCAGGTGCCAAACCCTTGACCAGTCTTCCAGCCTTTTTAAATCTTCCTTCATTCTTTCCGCACACCCCCAGTAGTGTCCACTGTTTTGCAGATTTTTGTGTCATCCACAAACAGACATACCTTTCCTTTCAGCCCCCCTGTGATGTCACTAATAAAGACATTGAAGAGGACTGGTCCCAGTACTGACCCCTGTGGCACCCTGCTGGTTACTTTACCTTCTTCCAAGTGAATACCATTTACTACCAACCTCTGAGTTCTATTACTTAGCTAACTTTGTACCCATTTGACTATCTTTGGACCCACTACCAGGCTGCCCAGCTTGCTTACCAGTCTTCTGCGTGAAATGGTGTTGAATGCCTTACTTAAATCCAAGTAGGCTACATCCACCACTCCTCCTTGATCCACCACCCTGGTGACCCAGTCAAAAAAACTCTATCAAGTTAGTTTAATCACAGTGAGCAGAGAGTAAACACTATATGCCATGTATCCTTGGAGTGTGTTTCTTGAAGGGGGCATGGTGGTCCCAGACAGCTATATATTTGGTATAAAAAAATTCAAGGGCCAAATAGGTGTCAGTGATTGTTTGAGATGTGGGACCAGTCAATGGCTGACATGTCATCATGGAGGGAGGACAAATTCAGTGACCTGAAGGACAAAGGAGGATGATTTTGGGGGGGAAGGGACTTAAAGGTGTATAATTACCTCTACAACAGACATCTTAATTAATGCTCTGTAAACCTCACAAAGTCTGAACTTGGGAACTGAAAACATTGAATCACTCAAAGATCATCATGGTCTGGTACACAAAAATGTACAGGACAATGACAAAATACACAAATATCTTCAGAAGGATCATGTCTGATTATTTCACAACAGCCATAATACACTGTCAAATGCAGTAACTTGTAGCCATCAGAACCTCATGTGAACATTTACTGAAGATATGGATACACCCATCTGTCACAGACTCACTCAGCAGGTCAGCCCTCTACTCCCAAAGTGCCAACCTCCGAGCCCAGTCTTGTGAACAGTTAACAGAAACAGGGTAACCCTCCTGTCTCTTTTGTGGGTTCGGATCAACCTTTGGTCTCAGTTCTGGAGGGATTCAAACTGTAACCCTCTTGCTAGCGTACCCAATGCACAGGCTCAGATAATTCTGTCTTCGGGGGCCAGATATCTTTGCCTATGGGCACCTAACCAGGTGTACAGAAATGAACTCTTAAAACTTTAATAAAGACCTCAGATTAAAATGCTTACCTTTTCCAGTTTGGTATCACCATTTAAGCTTATGTACAGTGTCTGCTTTAACCATATATACTCCACTTGTAAAGGAAAGAAATTCAAAGACAGACCAAGTAGGCTCTAAAAAATAGAGTTTTACTAAAATAGATAAAAAAATATGTAAAACATAAAATACAGGCCGGCCCGGTGGCACTGAGTGTTGAGGCGCTGGATGCCACACCTCGGGCCATGCCAGCGACCCGGGTTTGGGAATGAGCCTGGATCGCTGGGGGTCGGCAGGGGAGAGGAAGGATTGAGCATTCAGAGGACAACTCTCCTTCCTTGGGGGGGAGCCAGGGGCTATGCCCGGCATCGCGGCGACCTCTGGTGGAGACTGGAGGTACCGCAATCCTTCAGGGCCAAAGTAGAGGGTTATGGAGTCACGGCAAGATGTTCCCTGGCATTATTGCACGTCAGGACTCCTCCAGGGAAGGGGAAGGTGTAATGAGGGGGAAACAAGAAAATACCCCAGCTTGTGTATAGGTGATGGCAACTGCATCCACCCGACCACACTCCAATCACCGGTGGCACTCCTTAGCTGGGCCAAGCCCAGCCCAGCCCAAATTTATAGATAGAGCGCCCTGGGTGGATAGGGTGCCCCTACCTCAGGAGGCTCAGAGCTGGGGGGATAGCCGGGCTGGTGCCAGGTTTCAGGAGGCCTCTCAGGCATGGAGGTAGAGTCGGGGGAAAAAATGCAGGATGCCTGAGAGAGTTCCACAGGCCGGGAGGCAAAAACAGAGTGTAAAAAAAAAAAACATAAAATACAGAACTATTATATCACAAGAACCATACAAATCTTTTAAAAGAACACGGTTTAAACAGTGCAATTCCTACTATAGTACTTAGATTTGTCTCTCTCTCTAAATGCTTGCTTAAAGTGTTCAAAGATGTTTCTTTGTCAGAGTCTAGATAAAAGTGTCTCTGAAATAAAACAGAATATTGTCTAAAAACTGGCTTTGCCCACCTCTTTGCATGAGGTCACCTAGCTCCTCCCTGTCAGAATATATATAAAAAAATATCTATACAAAAACAGGATGTCTTTTCAGAGTATTAAATGCTGTAATCCTCAGCACAACTTATTTTCTTCAAATGATTTTCTTTGATCTCATGAGCATCTTCCCCTTTCCAGGACATCAAAGCATTTTTTATGACTTTGCACTAAAACATCATAACCTGCTCTTCTTCCTCTAACCGTTATAAAAGTTTATGATCTATCTTGGCAGTTTGGTATCTTCTAGCCTGTAATTAGCTTCTGGCCTTCCAGGTAACACCTTGTATTTAAAACATGTGTGTGGGTGTGTGTGTGTGTGTGTGTTTATGTGATCTCACATGCTGTTTCAGCATTTCTCACGAGAGACAGTCCACAACACATTTTTATATTACAAAAAATGATACAGTGATCAGAACCAGCAGTCCTAGTGTCACAATTCCTCTCCACCTAGCCTGAATTTGGGGGCTCTATCCCCTGCATGGGATGAACTTTGCAAATCAGTTCACTCCTCATAGACACTAGACAGCCCATTGGAGTTCTGATTTTTGGCTCCAGCCCTATGTAGAATTGTCATATCATACCCTTGCAAAGCAAGACTCCATCTTAGCAATCTACCATTCATCTTTCCCAACTCTGTCAGCCAAACCGGGGGTTGTGGTCAGTCTGCACCACAAAATGCTGCCCATACAAGTGTGGCCCCAACTTCTTTAGGGCCCACACTATGGCAAGACATTCTTTTTCCACCGTGAAGTATGCTTGCTCCCTGGGAAGTAACTTCCTACTCAGGTATGCTATTGGGTGATCCCTCCCTTGGCTGCATGTCTGACTCAATACTGCCACAATACCCAAGTCTGAGGTGTCAGTCTGAACTATAAAGGTTTTTCTATAGTCAGGACTTGTCAAAACAGGAGCACTGCACAATGCCTCCTTTAGTTTGGAAAAGGCTTCCTCACAGGCTGGGCCCCAGGTAATTTTCTTGGGCATCCTTTTCTTTGTCAGGTCAGATAGGGGAGCATCCAGGGCACTGTAATTGGGTACAAATTTTCTGTAGTACTCTGCTGTCCCTAGAAAACTCCTGACCTGCTTCTGTGTTTCTGGTCTGCGCTATGCCTGGATTACCTCTATCTTCATTTGGTTAGGATGGAGCTGTCCCCAGACTGCCACATGCCTGAGGTATGCCACCTCTCCCATGGCCACCTGGCACTTCTTGGCATTGACAGTGAGCCCTGCCCTCTGTATCCTGCCCAGCACTTCCCTAAGGTGGGATAGGTGTGCCTCCCAGCTGGTACTAAAGATGGCAATGTTATCCAGATTTGCCATGGCGTACTCCTCAGCACCATTTAACACCTGGTTCACCAACCTTTGGAAAGTGGCTGGAGCGTTCTTCATTCCGGAAGGCATTACTTTAAACTGAAATAAGCCTATCGGAGTGATGAAGGCCGACCTCTCCCTAGCACTGTCTGTCAACTCTATCTGCCAATACCACTTTGTCAGGTCAACGGTCGTAGGGTAGGTTGCCCCTCTCGACTTGTCCAGGAGTTCATCCGTCTGGTGCATTGGATGGGCATCGGACTTCATGACTGCATTCAGTCCACGATAGTCAACACAGAAGTGAGTAGAGCCATCAGGCTTAGGCAAAAGGGCTATGGGTGAGGCTGAGGCCCAGGGGCTGTGGGATCTCTGGATTACCCCTAAATCAAACATCTCCTCTACTTTCCTCCTAATGTCCTTTTGGACAGCCTCTGACACCTGATATGCTGTCTGCCGTATGGGTGTCTGTGTCCCTGTCTCCACATCGTGCGTCGCTAATGGAGTTAGTCCAGACTTGGTGCTAAACAATGGGGCAAAGTCTGCTAAAACCTCCCTTACTTTCGGGATCTGATCCAGGGCCAGCTGGGGAGACAATTTTACTGCCTCCACAGAGGAATCCCATTACTTTCTTCCAGCAAGTCCAGAAGGGGGTCTCTTTTGTCTGTCCCATCCCCAGGACTACACACTGCAAACACCATGTCAGCCCTATTTGCATATGGCTTCATTATGTTTACATGGTACATCCTTTCTGTCTGTCTTTGGTCAGGTAACTCTACAAGGTAGTTCACATCATTTACCTTCCTAACCACTTTGTACGGTCCTGCCCACTCAGCCTGCAGCTTGTCTTTCCGGACCGGAATAAGGACCATGACTTCCTGACCCACCATGTACGAGTGAGCTCTGGCTCTGCAGTCATACCAAACTTTTTGTTTCTGTTGGGCAGCTGCCAGGTTCCTCTGGGCTGTCCCCATAAGCTCCTTCAGCCTTTCCCTAAACCTAAGGATGTAATCCACAATGGGAGTTCCCTGGGTGGTGTGCTTGCCTTTGCAGTCCTACCGGATCAAGTCTAGGGGTCCACGTACCTGGCGTCCATATAAGAGTTCGAAGGGGAAAAATCCTGTCTACTCTTGGGGCACCTCCCTGTATGCAAACAACAGGTGGGGAAGGTATTTCTCACAGTCCCTCCCATGCTGTTCAGCAAATGCCTGGAGCATTGACTTCAGGGTACCATTGAATCTTTCCACAAGTCCATTGGCTTGTGGGTGATACAGTGTTGTGCATCTCTGAACCACCCCACACTTCTCCCATAAACATTTCATCAGGTCCGACATGAAGGAACCCCCTCGATCGGTGATAACCTTCTGCAGAAACCCAACATGGGAGAAAATCCCAAGTAAGGCATCTGCCACTTTGTCTGTCCTCAGTGAGGATAGGGCAACTGCCTCTGGGTACAGGGTGGCGTAATCCACCACAGTCAGGATGAATCTCTTCCCTGAGGAGCTGGGGGTATTAAAATGCCCCACAATATCCATTCCCACCCTCTGGAATGGCTCCTCCACTATGGTCAATGGAATCAGGGTGGCTTGGGTTTTCTTGCCCGCCTTCCCTATTTCTTGGCACCGGTGACAAGACCTGCAATACTCCTTCACCTGCTGGGTGAAGTTAGGCCAGTAGAAATTCTGGGCCAACCGCTGCATTGTGCACATGATTCCCAGATGACAAGATAAGGGAATATCATGTGCAGTCTTGAGCAACTGCTCACAATACCCCTGGGGAATGACAAGTTGCCTGCCTAGCATCCCTCCCTCTGTCTGCACAGCCTGAGTATACATAAGTCCATTTTCCCATAAACCTTATGTCTGCCATCACCTCCCTGTGCACCGTCCGAGTCTGCCCAAGCCCTCAGCTTCTCTAAACTAGGGTCACTTTTCTGAGCAGCTGCAAACCCCTCACACATTCCCAAGGCATGGGACAGTTTCCCTTCAGTCGCTAAACTAGGGTCCCTAGCACTAGCATCAGGGCACTCAGGATCACTGTCAATCCCAACCCTCTGACAATGGGTCACCTCTTCCTCTTTGGAGTTACCCTCTGTAGCTATGTGGTTTCTTGCTACCGGGAAATTCCTACCCTCTTTTTATTAGTCTCCCATCTGGAGACACAGGCTGGGGAACCAGCCTCTCAGCAGATTCCACAATGGCTTCTGTGAGGTTCAGGGAACTATAATATTCCCATGCCACTTGGCTATGGGTAACTGCACATACCATCCCCTGTTTTAGATTGTTGCCCAGGATCACATCCACTGCTAATGTGTTGGCTACAGCCACCTGTTGCACAGTTCCTCCGTTTCACCCCAGTCTAAGAGAACACTAGCGAGTGGCAATGTTTTCTCCCCACCCGCAAAGTCCTGTACAGTGATGTATTTATTGTGTATAAGCTGACCAGGATCTACTAGATGCCCCTTTACCAATGTCTGGGATGCCCCTGTGTCCCTTAATCCTTGCGTCTATACACCATTCACCATGACCGGGTGCATGTGTTCCCTCATGTTCACTGGCATGCTCCCAGAGACACACAAACAACCCACTTATTTTCTAGTACCATTCTGCATATTATTGCTAATTCTTTTGGGACACTGTCTGGCAATATGCCCAGTTTCTTTACATAACCAACATTCACTTCTCTTTTCAGAGAAATCTTTTCTCTGAAACCTGGGGCTAACTGTTTTCGGTGGAGTCAGTGAGGGTTTTAGCTGCCCTGAAGGTGGGCTTTTCCCTTTCTGCACTGCCACACCCACCCTATTTGCTGTCAGAGCAGGTCTGCTCTTGGCATAGCAGTCCGAGAGTTCAGCAGCCTCTTGCACTGTTTTGGGATCTCGGTCCTCTAGCTAGGTTTTTAGCTCTGCTGGGCATGCCCAATAAAACTGTTCTAACAAAATTGCATTTTCAATTTTATCAACAGAGTTTGCCTCAATTCCTTCCCACCAGCGTTTTAAGAACTGATGTTGTTTCATGGCTAGCTCTTTGTAGCTCATATAAGGGCTTCTCCTGAGCTTATGGAATTTAGCTCCATATGATTTAGCAGTTAATTCAAATTTTTTTAACAGTGCAGCTTTAAGTTTGCTATAGTCATCACTGTCCTCATTGTCCATTTGACCCAATGCATCCCGAGCTTTCGGTAAGTAGCGGGGATAGCTGAAAGCTCCAGGACTCTCAAGGAATTTTAGCCTGAATACAAACTTTTTCAAAAGAATTTAAAAAGGCATCCATATCCTCCCCCTCTTTAAATTCAGTTATTAATTTGGAATTCAGTTTGTAACCCAGTCCTGTAGTCCCAGTTAAACCCAAGCCACTTACCTGCACTGGTGCCGTTGGTCGGAGTCATAGCTTCTCCAGTTTGTGTTGCCTCTGGCGATCCTGCTCCTCACAGTCTGCGTCTCAGTGTTCTCACTTTCTCTTCTCCTCTGCAGCTCACTGTTCACACTTCTCTTCTCTCTGGAACTCCAGCTCCATTTTGCGCAACTCAATTTGCAGCCTGAGTACTTCTGGATCCAGGATACTGGTGACCTTCCCCTGCTGCTGTGGCCCTTCACTGACCATGGCCCTGTTGGTTCTGGACACTGCACTGGCCGCTAGCACTGCCACACTCGAGGTTTGGTCCTTTTCAGTCATGGTCTGTGACTCGCTGCTCTGGGTATCTGCTACCATCAGGGCATCTATGAGGTTTTGCTTGCTGGCTTTCACCTTGAATGGAACTCCTCTGTCCCAGCACAGCTGCCTTAAGTAGTCTACAGTGTGCCTGCTGTAGTTGGAAGCCATCTTCCCTCACTACTGCTACTCTGACTTGCACTTTAGGAAAAAAAAATAAAATGGGTAGGAACTTGACTGTATGCCAAGTGATATAGTTCTGTCTCCTTTTAAAATAAAACTCTGCCTTTTTCTTTCTTTGCAAGTGAGGTGAACAGTCTCAAGCTGACCCAAAACAATAAAAGCTTGTGATACCAAATTTTATGCCACCGCTGCCAACCAATCTGTTACAAATCAACTCAGCAGGTCAGCCGTCTACTCCCAAAGTGCCAACCTCTGAGCACAGTCTTGTGAACAGTTAACAGAAACAGGGTAACCCTCCTGTCTCTTTTGTGGGTTCGGATCAACCTTTGGTCTCAGTTCTGGAGGGATTCAAACTGTGAACCTCTTGCTAGTGCACCCAATGCACAGGCTCAGATAATTCTGTCTTTTGGGGGCCAGATATCTTTTCCTATGGGCACCTAACCAGGTGTACAGAAATGAACCCTTAAATACTTTAATAAAGACCCTCAGATTAAAACGCTTATCTTTTTCCAGTTTGGTATCACCATTCAAGCTTATGTACAGTGTCTGCTTTAACCATATATACTCCACTTGTAAAGGAAAGAAATTCAAAGACAGACCAAGTAGGCTCTAAAAATATAGTTTTACTAAAATAGATAGAACAAATATGTAAAACATAAAATACAGAACTATTATATCACAAGAACCATACAAATCTTTTAAAAGAACAAGGTTTAAACAGTGCAAGGTTTAAAAAGTGCAATTCCTGCTACAGTACTTAGATTTGTCTCTCTCTCTCTCTAAATACCTGCTTAAAGTGCTCGAAGATGTTTCTTTGTCAGAGTCTAGATAAAAGTGTCTCTGAAGTAAAACAGAATCTTGTCTAAAAGCTGGCTTTTCCCACCTTTTTGCATGAGGCCACCTAGCTCCTCCCTGTCAGAATATATATAAAAATATATATCTATACAAAAACAGGATGTCTTTTCAAAGTATGAAATTCTGTAATCCTCAGCACAACTCATTTTCTTCAAATGATTTTCTTTGATCTCAAGAGCATCTTCCCCTTTCCAGGACATCAAAGCATCTTTTATGACTTTGCACTAAAACGTCATAACCTGCTCTTCTTCCTCTAACCATTATAAAAGTTTATGATCTATCTTGGCAGTTAGGTATCTCCTAGCCTGTAATTAGCTTCTGGCCTTTCAGGTAACGCTTTATATTTAAAACCTGTGTGTGTGTATGTGTGTGTGTGTGTGTATGTGTGTATGATCTCACATGCTGTTTCAGCATTTCTCATGAGAGACAGTCCATAACACATTTTTATATTACAAAAAATGATACAGTGATCAGAACCAGCTGTCCAAGTGTCACACCGTCTATGTGCATATGTGCGTAATGGTACATCGCATACAGAATTGGCTATATAATATGGCTGCCACAAACATCAGGCACAGAAAGGCAGTGAGTGGAGAGCAAAGACTATGTATATGCCACACATCAAGCAGGCTTCATGACATAAATAACACAGTTCATATTCACTGGCCTCAAACAGCTTTGGTGACAAGAGAAACATGGCAGAAACACCAGAAATGGCGCTGTCACCCCCTGATTTAGATGTGCAGATATGTGTCCTGAATACCTAGTCAACACATATGAGAAGTGACAGAAGAGGAACAAGGGAGACAAAGTGTGCCATGCATAATGTTTAATACACAACTTGCTTGGTTATGCCTCTGCGATCAAACGTGGACTATAATACTCATCTTTTATGGTGGCAAAGGAAATAACAGGAGGAACCCCCACAATTTATTGAAATGTGGCTAATGTGTTGCCTGTCTTTTGGCCACATCAAACCTGGCACATCATCCCTCATGACCATTATGTGCTCAGGTGGGGGGGTACTGAAATGGCCTAGAAGGGGTCACTGGGGTAGTGAGACAAGGTGTAGGCCATATACTGTGTTGATTATTCACTGGACTCATTTGTCTGTGTTCACTGTGTGAATCTGGTAAGAAACACAGAGATTATGCACTCTTTTCAGCAATCCATAGTGGGTAATAATGAGGGGTGTCTGATTGGTATATATGTGAACTCTAACTCTAATGTGTTTACTCTGTTTTTCAGACACATTATGAATTGAACTTGATATGAATATGGACAGGAATGTATTTAGCTTAAGATGTTTCACAATATTATCAGCATCTGTAAATAATATGAAAACGTTAGTTTATAAATTAAAATGCAGTTATTAGCTGCACAATATAGTTAAATATACTTGTTATTATTTATTTATTTATTTAGCTTTTGTTGACCGGGTAAGTGCACTAGACAAATCCTGCCTATTTTCAGGCACGACCCGGGGGAGGGGGATACAGATGAATGCCAACTGATCTTGAACCAGATTAAGCTGTTGGTGGTATTTTTAGTGAATGAGGGAAATTTGGCCAGGACACCGGGGAAATCCCCATCTCTTTTCGATAAGTGCCATGGGATCTTTAACATCCACCTGAACTACCACCAATCCAGGCAGATGGGACCTCGGTTTAACGTCTCATCCAAAAGACGGCACCTCAGAAATGCAGCACCCCTCTCATGCTGCATTACAGTGTCAGTACTGGGATATTAACCCAAGTGCCAGATGTGGGAACTGAACCCACAGCCCTCTGATCTCCCGGCCTCAGAGGCGAGTGTGCTACCTACTGAGCCACTGACACTGATTGTTGAGTCCACTCTACATGACTATGTACATTCCAGGTTGGACAGGTATTGTTCACACTTCATGTTAAGTATCAGTTTCAATGTAACTGCAGGGTACATAAATTATGAATTACATGCAACGTAGTAATTACACTGAAGTTTTAGAGTTGTCGCAGTGTAACTACATTGCAGTTGCAATGCACTTACAGTGTAGATGTAGTTAAATAAACTTAGTAAAGTGTTACCCAGTTATTTACTTATTTATTTTTTCAGTTTATGCTTCCTTCGCCTTTGGTAGCCCACTTCTCCCCACGACTACCAGCTCCATCACCCACTGTCTCCGGGCAACCCCACTGCTTATTACCTCATTGGGTGAATGGGTCCCAGTAGGTGGTGTGGAGCCTTATTGGTTAGTGGGACTATTCTGCTGCCAGAGGATTTTTATTCCACTTTTCTGCCTCTTCCCCTTTGCTTGGGCAGGCGTGCTTGCAATGACGCACATGCACAGTGTGAAGATGCTGTATGCCTCAGCGCCTGCATCCTGGACAACGAATGTGGGCAGCTGCTTGATGTTGCCACTTAGCCTCCACTGGATGGCAACCAAGCCACAGCAAGTATGGTTCCCACTCCCAAAGGAGGAGAGCAGTCTCTAGACACTTGTTTCCCCCCCCCCGAGTGACTCTGGTTTGTTTCCAAACCCAGGATGCCAGCATGGTGACAGGTGTGGTGCTACAGTGCCTCAGCTCTCCACACCACTGGGCCAGATGGACAACTATTTTAAGTAGGGGGTGCAGATGAAAACTGTCATAGTGTATAATTTAAGTTATGGTTTGATGGACTAAACCATGCCAGTGGTGTGGACTTTACATGACTGGCCATCGTGATGGCATTACAATGAACCCTTTGATACACAATAATGTATCTTGTGTATGTGTGTATAGTGAGTGCTTTTGGTGGCGATCTGCCTTGATCTGTGCTAGAGGTGAATGGTGGAGCAGAGTCAAGCTGTCAGGTGGTGCTTTTGATAGTGGTAAAGACAAACTGTTGGGGGGTGAAATTAAGCAGTGGGTGGGGCTGCGAAGACACTAAATCAGCTGGGTATCATTTTAGTTTGTGCTGGGGAAACAAGTATTTTTATTTGATTTAAGAAGTTGCTGACTGTGCCTGTGGTTCGCAGGGGGTGGGCAAGAGGATTATGCCTTTGGTTAATTTCCCTTGCTGTTGCCTTTGTGGTGGGCTGGAGCTACCTGTCAGTGCTAGGGCAGATGCTACTGTACCTGTAGGTGGACAACATAGAAACATAGAATTTGATGGCAGATAAGGACCGCTTGGCCCACCTAGTCTGCTCATTTCCCTACCTGATGGATAAGCTGCAGATTCTAGTTAATCAATAGCTTACTTCCTCCTACTCCCCCACTAGAATTGCCTTATGCCTGTCCCATGCATTCTTTTATTCTCCCGCTGTTCCTGACTCCGCAACCTCCTCAGGAAGGCTGTTCCATGCATCCACAACCCTCTCTGTGAAAAAATACTTTCAAACATTACCTCTGAGCTGTCCCTCTATCTTCAAATTGTGCCCCCTTGTTCTTGCACATCTCTTCTTCTGAAAGATACTACCCTCTTGTACTTTGTTAATTCCCTTGAGATACTTGAAAGTTTCTATCATGTCCCCCCTCTCCCTCCTTTCCTCGAGGGTGTACATATTAAGCTGCTTTAGTCTCTCCTCGTATGTCTTCTGGTGCAGGCCCTGCACCATTTTGGTTGCCCGCCTCTGAACAGCCTCCACTCTGTCTATGTCTTTACAGAGATGGGAGATGTGGACAGAGGAAGTCTGTACATGTTGTGGTGTAGTTCAAACATTAGTGGGGGATATGTACAGTGGAGACCACCAGGATGCAATGCAGTGTCACAGATTCATGCAGGACAAAAGGAATTAAAGTGGCAGTGCAATGAAAAAAGTTATTCCAAAAATCTATTTCAAACAACATGAAGTCTTGCTGTGTTCTGACATATGCAGTGATGTCCAACCTTTGAACTGCCCCGGAGAGGAAAGAGTTAACTTTCCATGCAAGGCATGGAACGCTGAGCTCGAGCTCGGTTGAGACTCTGTCTGTTGTTGTTTGAACTCAAACTGCTAGATTCTTTACTCCGCCTCACTGAACAGTCGCTCCAGAGATTTCTCCTTTGCTCGGTTCAATTTAGTCGGTTAAAGTGTCGTTTTTCCTCGGTTTCAACCGAATTTAATACGTTTAACCTGTCGGTTTAGTCTCTGTCTGTGGTATTGTGAGTACTAGATAGGTTTATTATTGTCTCTTCTGTGCGGAACTTGTAAAAGTTGGATCGGTTCGGTTTGAACCGATCAGGTTTGTTCCAAAAAGTTTGTTCTACTTTTAGAGTGTGGTAACCGATCCTTATCGGTTCTAAAAAAAATGGATTTCATTACATTTTTTTCCACGACCCGTAACACGGTCAGGAACTGATAATGGTGTCTCACCTGGCGGATTGCCGAAAAAAGGGTAAGTTTGGTTAGGACTGGCCATGTCTGAGAAACTCAAGAGAAAAACCGGGCCCACTGGGTTTCAACACTGTAGTGTGTGTGGGGAAGCCTTTGCTAAGGCTGACCCCCACACCACATGTGTTTATTGTCTGGGGTTTGACCACCTTGATTCAGACTGCCAGATTTGCAAAAATTTTCCTGCAGCTACCCTGGAAAAGAGAGTTGGTAGGCTCAGGGAAAGGGAGGCCAAAAAGTCCGCTGACCTGGATGGCTGCCAGTTTGGTTCCAAGCTAACCAGAAGGAGCTCTCTGACCAGGGCAACTGGAGAAGGAGAACCGATCGAGGACGGTTCTGGGTTAAAAGAAAGAAAAGGATAAATCAGCTGGTGCAGATCCACAAGTTCTTTCTCCGACTGCTGATGAAATAGCCAAAGCGATAAGGATTGTTCAATCGCTAACCCCGGTTCTGACCGAACCGGCACCATCGGTTAGGGGCTTGGTTCGGTTGGTTGCCCCAGTTCCAGATTATAATTTAGAGGATTTTTATGAACCGGAGGAGGAGGAAGGAGAGTATGAGGATAGTGATGGTGATTATGAAAGTCTGGATGTGCCCATTGACCCGGACATCTCACCAGACAGACCTTCAGGGGTTTCTCCTCCTAGGCTTTCTGAGTCCCCTTCCCATTTCATCTTTTACAAAAAAGTGGCTGAAACTCTTCAGCTTCCTATGGAGGAAGCACTAGAGGATCAGGAGGAGCCTAATTACGTTGAGATGATGGACATCCCAGAGTCCAGGAGGCTGTCTATTCCCCTCCATAAGTCTTCTGGGAAACAGACAATGGCAATTTTAAAGACTCCTAATTCTATACCTCCTGTGGACAAGAGAATGGACAAGAGGTATACTCTTTCTGCCTCAGATACGGAATTCCTTACCAGCAATGCAGCCATGTTGGGGTAGTGCAGGCTGCTGCTTGTGATAAGGCAAATATACCCTTGGCTTCACACCCCCCAGATAAGGACTCCAGGAGGATTGATGCCATGGCAATGAAACAGTACAAGGCAGCATCTTTGGAAATCAAGCAGGCTAATTATATGGCCTATACAGCTAGATATCAGAAGTCTAGATGGGACACTGTAATGGCTTTGGCTAAACAGGTCCTTGGCCAGCTTGCCAAAGAGCTGGAGCAGGTGGCTTCAGATGGTACTGAGGCATCCAAGGTGCAATTTCATGCTGCAGTGGACTCCAATGATGTTTCATCTAGAGTCATGGCTACATCTGTGGTCCTTCATAGGATGGCTTGGCTCAGATGTACTAGCCTGTCTCAGGATACCCAGACTAAGGCCATGGATTTTCCTGTTGTGGGTAATTCTCTGTTTGGGGAGCAAACAGAGAACTACATGAAGAAAATGGATGAATACAGGACCACCTATAGGAGTGCTCAGGCCAAGGAAAGGCAAGCCACTCCCCAGAGGCAGCATTCCAGGGGCAGGGGCAGGCCTTTTCATAGGCCTTCCTACCAAGCCCAGGCCTCCTCTTCTGCCTTTGCCCAGAGGGGGTTCTTCAGAGGGAGAGGCAGACGGGGTACAAGCAGGCCTCCTACCACCCCTCAGCCTAAAGCCCCTGCCAAACAGGCACCCTGATGGGGTTGCCAGGGCAGGGCCGATTCTCCACCTCCTGTAGGGGGCAGGCTGGCTTACTTTGTCCAGGACTGGATGTCTTTAACATCAGACAAATGGGTCCTGGAAGTAGTGAGCCAGGGACTGGTTCTCAGCTTCAAAAAATTTCCCAAGATGAGAACCAGATCCTTTCTACCTGCAAATCCTTCAGAGGCACTTGCCCTAGAGGCAGAGGTCTCTTCCCTCTTGGCTCTGAGAGCCATAGAAAGGGTTCCACCCTACACAAGGGAAAAGGATTGTACTCCAGGTACTTCCTAACTCCCAAAAGACAGGAAAATGGGTGCCCATCCTGGATCTCAGATATTTAAACAAGCACCTTTTAAAGCCAAAGTTCAAAATGGTGACTCTGAGAATAATTCTACCCTCTCTAAGGCCAGGAGATTGGCTAGTTTCCCTGGACCTCAAGGATGCCTATTTCCACATTCTTATCAGAAGCTCCCACCGAAAGTACCTCAGGTTCGGGTTGCCCTCAGGCCACTATCAATTCAGAGCAATGCCCTTTGGCCTAATTTCAGCTCCAAGGGTGTTCACAAAATGCCTGGCAGTAGTAGTTGCTTTCCTAAGGAGAAAAAAGATCTCCATCTTTCCATACCTGGATGACTGGCTCATAGTAGGTCAATCTCCAGACCAAGTCAAGTCACACCTACAGATAACTCAGCAACTGCTCACTTCTCTAGGATTCCTTCTGAATCTTTCAAAGTCAGTTCTAGAGCCTGTGCAGCTCCTCACCTTCATAGGGGCAGAGCTGGATACATTAAAGGCAAGATCCTTCCTTCCCCTGGACAGGCAAGGACCCTTGTTACACTGGCCTCTTCATTCACCCTCCAGGTGTCTCAACCAGCAAGGCATTTTCTGCAGCTCCTGGGCCACATGGCTGCCTCTACAGCAGTGATCCAAGGAGCAAGATTTCAGATGAGGGACATTCAGTTCCACTTAAGAGCCTTCTGGTCTCAGAGAAAGGATCCTCTGACCAAACTAATCCCAGTGATTCAAACCCTGATCCAGGCTTTGCAGTGGTGGCAGGATCAGGCCAACCTAAGACAAGGAGTTCCCTTTGTCACTCAGTCTCATTCTCTAATCCTTACTACAGATGCCTCCCTCTTGGGATGGGGAGCCCACTTGGGGGACCTGACCACCCAAGGGTTGTGGTCACCTCAAGAATCTCTGCTTCACATCAATCTCTTAGAACTCAGAGCAGTGTTTCTAGCACTTCAAGCTTTTTCCAAGTCTGTTCAGAATAAAGTAGTTCAGATCAGAACAGGCAATACCAACACAATGTGGTACATCAACAAGCAAGGGGGCAGTTAGTCTACGGCCTTGTGCATAGAGGCAATGAAGTTGTGGTCTCTGGCCTATTCCCTGAATACCTCCCTCATAGCAGTCCATCTCCCAGGGAAGGACAATGTCCTGGCAGATGCTCTCAGCAGGATATCTCAGGGCCATCACGAATGGTCCCTAGATCCCCTGATTTTGAAGGTGATCTTCTCCAGATGGGGCACCCCTCAGATAGATCTTTTTGCAGCCCCAATCACCAACTTCCCCTTTTTTGCTGCAGGCCCCCAGTGTTGGGCTCAGTCCCCCTGGATGCCCTAGTTCTCAATTGGGAAGGGAAGTTCCTGTATGCTTTTCTCCTTCTCTCTCCTGTTCAAAGTACTAGTCAAAATCAGGTCTCAACCCTGCAAAGTGATTCTGATTGCTCCAGACTGGGCCAGACAGCCCTGGTACCCTCTCTTGCTGTCCTTAGAAGTCCACCTTCCCCTGTCTCTTCCCAGGAATTACAACCTGTTAACATGTTCTCAGGGGAGGGTCTGGTATCCGAATCTCAAATCTCTCAATCTCAAGGCCTGGCTCTTGAAGAGTTAGAATTTGTGGATTTGCGTCTCTCTCAAGGTGTTCTGGATATTTTAAAGACTTCTCGAAAGTCTTCCACCAGAAAGACTTACAACTCAAAATGGAAAAGGTTTACTATTTGGTGCTCTGGGAAGCATATTTCTCCAGAGTCTGCTGGGTTGCCTGCAGTCCTTGACTATATGGTTCATCTCAATAGCTTGGGACTCAGACCAGCTACACTTAGAGTGCATCTGGCAGCTGTCTCTGCTTTCTTGTCAGCAGGCAAGCACTCTTCCCTTTCACACCATCCTGTATTCTGTAAGTTCTTCAAGGGATTGCTGCATACCAATCCTCCCTTCAGGGACCCTGCTCCTGCTTGGGACCTTAATGTTTGCATTGCTCAGCTTATGCAACCCCCTTTTGAGCCTTTGTCCTCAGCAGAGCTTAAGTACTTGACTTGGAAAACTGTGTTCTTGGTAGCCGTTACTTCTGCCAGACGCATAAGTGAGTTACAGGCCCTGTCAGTGGAGCCTGATTTTATCTCCTTCCATAGAGATAAGGTGGTCCTCAGGACTAATAGGAAGTTTTTGCCTAAGGTGGTTTCAGATTTCCACCTTAACCAGTCTATGTCTCTTCCTTTTTTCTTCACTTACCATTCCTCCTCTGGGGAGAGGAGGCTGCACAGCTTGGATGTGAAAAGCACCCTTAGCTACTACATACAGCGCACCAAGGGTCACAGGTTTGACTCCCTCCAACTGTTCCTCACTTATGGTGAGGTTGGTAAGGGAAAACCTACCACTAAGAGATCTATTGCCAGGTAGATTGTCTCTTGCATACAATTTTGCTATGAAAAATTAGGTAGGATCCCACCCTCAGGCCTGAAGGCTCACTCTGCCAGAGGTACAGCTGCTTCCCTGGCTGCTGCCAGGGATATTCCTATCTTAGAGATTTGTCAAGCGGCCACCTGGAAAACAGTACATACTTTTACTAAGCATTACTCTCTGGATATCCAGGCTAGGAGTGATGCTCGGTTTGGCACAGCAGTGCTTCAGAGTCTATTCCCGAAGTAGGTTCTGTCCCTCCTCCATGGAGGTACTGCTTAGTAGTCTGCATATGTCAGAATACAGCAAGACTTCATGCTGTTTGAAGAAAAAATTACTCACCTTAGTAATGTTGTTTCTTCTAATGGAGTCTTGCTGTATTCTGACCTCCCCCCGCCTCCCCTCTCAGAACCTGGGTTTTGGGATGTGGGTGGGCAGCAACAGTGTTGGCACTCTGGAGGTGCCCCCTTTTTCTCACCCTCTTAATTTGGGTGTGTGTGTTGTATTTTGTTTTATTTTTTGGGTTTCCTGACTTGAGTCTTTGCCTTGGAACCAAAAAATCTTTTTATTATATTTAGTTGGCCAGTTGGCTAGTGTAGTTTACAGTTTTCACACAGGACACCCAGTGAGTATAGCTCGTAAAGATCTGGCGGTTTGAGTTCAAACAACAACAGACAGAGTTTCAACCGAGCTCAAGCTCAGCTTTCCATGCCTTGCATGGAAAGTTAACTCTTTCCTCTCCGGGGCAGTTCAAAGGTTGGACATCACTGCATATGTCAGAATACAGCAAGACTCCATTAGGAGAAACAACATTACTAAGGTGAGTAATTTTTTCTTTTCTGCTATAGCTATGAAAATTATTTGCAGAACTGTTGCTTTGGGTTTCCTGGATGCTTCCTATGCTGTGTGCTGTACATTTGCATTTTTGTCTGGATTCTTACCCTCCTCAGGTCTTTAATATTATTTTTATGCAAAAATGAGGCAGTCATCTTTTTTTCTTGAGAAATAATTATTTTAAAACTTTCATAAAATTCTTAAATAACAGAAACTGAAAATTACACTACCAAAATAAACTAGAAGACATCTGGCATCAGTTAGGAAGAAAAATAGACAGGCTCAAAATTTAACCCATTTTCATTGCACTGCTGCTTTAACTGCATTGAAAATGCCTTTTTTCCTGCAGCAACTCTGCTGCAGAATTCTGCAGTATTGGGTTGCATCCTGGCAGTCTTCACTGTAAAACAATTACAATAAAGTACAATACAGTATTGAAAAACAAACTTTTTTCCAGAAATACTCATCATCCATGAAATGGTCAGAACAGATAATGCTGTGTTTCTGTGGCAGAAAGCCATTCACATCCGGATCAGAATGCTTTAAGAATGAAATCCATGAAACATCACATTGAATGTGACGAAAACTGATTTTCCTGCAGTCTTTTACTTTCCCTGATGTATTTTGCACAACCATTTACTATACTGGTCGGCATCTTATTTCTATCACTGGCATAACTGCTAGTAACTTTAAATCAGTACTGGGTCATAACCGTGCACACTAATCCGCACAGAACAGGACTGCATTACAGGTAGCGCATAGGGGATTAGAGCGACAGGGGAATTTCAGCGATGTGATACTATCACTATCCCCTGTTGTTCACCAGGAAGGAGGAAGTGTATGTAGGCACTGCCGGTCGGGTGCTCGGTCGAGCCGCTCCCATGGTGGAGTGGCTAGAGCACCTGACCCTGCATTGTGTGGGTTGGGGGAATCGTGGTTTGATTCCCTGCTAGGGAATCTTTTAGGTTTCTTTTTTTTTCCTTGCTCCAGTGTCCATACCCCCTTGGAGTTGATTATATCAGTTCCGGGGGCTGTGGGGTGCAAAGCCCCACCCCCAAAACAAAAGAATAGCTATCTGTTGCTTCCGAATGCTGTTTCTTTCTGCGTGGTGGTCATATGCGCTGTATCGTCTGTGACATTATGACCCCATACCACTTAAATCAATACTCTGATACAGCACCAAAACTGCAAACTGATAAATGGCAGTAGTTTCCTGTTTATATCACTGAACAATCCAACAGATGTCAATTTACAGCTGCAAGGACAAATGCGTAGAATACTCACAGAAAGCAATCAGCTGTTTGAGTTGTACTTGCAGGAGCTGTCAACTGCAAGACATATACCATACAGAACAATAAATGTGGGTACACATCAAACACTAGCACATGCATATGGACTCTTCCAGTACAGTGTCAGTTTACAAAATGGTGATCTACATACAAACAGATGATCACAGATTGGTGAAAAAAAAATAAGCATCATGGATGTTAGTAAAACTTCAAAAATGTGCTGAAATACCTTAATAAGGGTTTTTGGATGACAAAAACACAGAAATGGAGGAAAAACTGTTTTCCTTTAAGAATACATGTATTTGCTTATTCTGTCATTTATGAAACTTACTATAGGTTTGGTTTGTTCCATTGCATTACGCTGTAAGAATTTAGGACTTTTTAGGTCAGTTTGTATTGTTGTGATTGAGCTGGCAATGAATCTGTCATACAGCTGTTCATATCAGATGTTCTTCTTTAGCATCCAGAACCAGCTTGCATTTACCTGTGGGCTTTGTAATTTTTTGACCTTGGGTTACTTAAAAAATGTCATCATCCATACCCCGGCAGGCATTCCTTTCATCTATAGGAACCAGCAATTACTTGCTCAGGAAAGCTGTTCATTTCTCTGTTTTGTACACCGTCAGGTACTGTGAGTTGCATGGTAAGCAGATATTACAGCCAATTAAATTTTCCTGCATTTAATTCCTGAGTCTCTGTGTGGATTGTTCACAAATGCCAGGAGTCTGAGGCACAAGACCAGTGATCTGGAGGCAGTGGTGGAATGAGGACACTTGGACTAGGTGGTGATCACAGAAATGTTGGCAACCCAGAACCATGACTGGGACATGACCATACTAGGGTATGCAGTATTCAGGAGGGATAAGGAGGGAATAGGGGGTGGCATTATATATAAGGGGCAGTAGAAAGACTACAGAGATCATGGATATGGGGAATGGTGAGTACATGGAGACAATATGTGTGCAAGTAGTGATGGATGAGGGGTGAGAAACACCATGACAGGGATGGTATATAGGCCACCATTTAAGATACAGGAAGAACCAGCTGGCCCACTGGTGCAGCAGTTGGATTTCTGCTTGTGACGCCGGCAACCTGGGTTCGGGAATGGATCCAGGTCATTGGAGGCGACCGAGGAGGGAGAAGGATTGAGCATCCCTAGGACTGCTCTCCTTCTCTGGGGGAGGGGGAGCTATGTGCTTAGCACAAGGCGACACCTGGCGGAGGCTGGGTTGATCGCCTGGACCGGCCCTTGAGTTGAGTATCTTTGGGGCAGGATGACACCGACGTCATTGCACATCTCCGCCCCAGCTTACAGGGGACAAAACCCTCCATACCTGCCTCCTAGATGAAGCTCTGTCTCTGGGCTTCAATTAGCCTCCTGGCCCCAAGCTCTCCCAACAGATACCAGTTTTGCGGTACTGGAGCCTCCACGGTGCCGTGACCTCACCCCCTTGGGGTAAGCCAGGGGTAACCGGGGGAGCACAGAGGGGCTTAGTAGGAGTTGGAAGCCATGGGGACACTGTGACTAGGGCAGGAAACACCGGTGGCAGGCAAGGGGCAAAAAAGTAGAACAAATAAAAAAAAAGATACAGGAAGTGGATTGGGAGCTCGGTGATGAGATTAGAAAGGCAGCAAGGCAGGGGGAGCTGCTAATTGTTGACTTCAAAATGCCTGACATGCACTTGAGGATCATAGTAGCAGCAAGTACAAGAGGTCAATGGCTGGTTGAGGTTTTTCAGGAGAAATTTCTAGTACATAGTGTAGAGGAGCTTACTAAGGAGGCAGCCATCCTCAACTTATAGGGAAGTTACAGTACTGAACCCATTGGGAGTCAGAGTCCATCATGTAGTTTTTTTTTTATCTTTTTTCTCTCACGGGCGCACTGTGGTGGCTTATTCCACCCTGTCCCTACCATCCTTATCCGCTCACGCCTCCGTACTGGTTGAGCCCCACTTCCCCATGGATTTCCTGTGGTGGGGCTGGAAGGAAGCACCACTCCCCCACCTGAGATTCACAATCCAGAGCGGAGGTTACGGCAGCCGGCGACAGAGCGGGACCACAGCTAGAAGTCAGGGCTTCACAGACCCTATGGTTGCCTTTGTCCTTCTACTCTTCTCCCTTGTTGTAACATCATGAGCGCATGTGCATGGAGGTGTGCATGCACCACATAGCCATGCTCCTTGCTTCCGAAGCTCCAACGCTGCCACCCCACCTCCACCAGGTGGCAAACAAGGAGTGGGACAGCTGATCCCCCCCACCTCAGAAGAGGAGAGCAGTCAGGTGGATGCTTGATCCTCCCCCTTCCCTGCTGACCCCATGTAACCTGAGCGCACTCCCGAACTTGTGTTGCCAGCATTGCGTGAGGTGTGGCGTCTGGTGCCTCAACCCTCATCGCCACTGGGCCGACTTCAGATAATATAGTTTGTCATCATACTTAAAGCAGAGAGAAATCAATTCTAGAGAAAAGTTCTGGATTTTAGGAGGTCTGATTTTGATAGGATGAGGGAGCTTTTGCAGGGGAAACTAGAAACTAGAACTGGTAAGAGCGGCAAAGCATAGCGGGAAGAAATGAAAAATGGGATATTAGAAATCACAAATCTTTGAGTAAGTGGTAACGGATGAAGAATAAGAGGGGTAAGAAACCATTGAGCTTCACTAGTGGGGTGTGGGTGGCTGTGAGAGGAAAAGAAAAATGCTTTTACAACAACACAAAACCAGCCAAGCACAAGGGGATAAGGTAGTTTCAAAACAAGATGAAAGAGGTCAGTAGGGTCGTGAAGCTGAAGATAGCTGAGGGGATGAAGAAGGGAGACAATAACTTCCTTCCTTGGATATGGGAGAAGCGGAATACTAAGGAGGGAATATTCAGCTTGAAGAAGGGAGATGAGTGGGAGGAGGAAGATAAAGGAAAGGCAGAGTTACTGAACAAATATTTTTGTTCATTGTTTACAGTAGAGGAAAAAGGACCATTGCCTGGCTGTGTTATTAGGAGAAAGGGGGAGGATGTCAACGAGGATCCTGTTTCTATGAAAAGGGTATAAGAGGACTTAAGCATCAGCCTCATTTGCTAAAGAAGATGGTACAGATCTTAATTGTGCCAATGACTGAGCTCTTCAACAGCTCACTGGAGACAGATAGTATTCTGGGGCTGGAGGACAGCGTATGTAATTTCCCTGCACAAGAGCAGGAGCAGAGATGAACCAGGGAACTACAGACCTATCAGTTTAACATCTATATTGGCTAAGCTGTTAGAGAACATAATAAGGAACAGGTAGGTAAGTTTCCTGGAGGCAAATGGACTTCAGGACAAAAGACAACATGGGTTCATGGTGAGAAGGGGCAGTCGTATAGGACAAATCTTATTCATTTCTTTGATTGGATGATGAAGGCAGAGGACGATGGACAGGCAGTAGACATGCTGTACTTTGACTTCAGTAAAGCATTCAGCTCCTTCCCACATGAATGGCTGGTAAAGGAGCTGCACAGCCTGGGGGTGAGGGCAAAGTCACAAGATGTGTGTGAAATTAATTGAGTGGCAGAACCCAGAGGGCGTAATTAATGGGGAATTATAAAAGAGAGAGGGAAAATCTTGCATCCTGATTGGTCATTAGCCATGCATTAGAAGAGTCTAATGCATAGCTAAAAACAAGTGCTGGCCAGCAGGACACAGGACAGGGAATGAAATCTATGAGCCAGTGGAATTTTGAAAAAACTGACAGCAGCCATTTTTCTCCTTTGCTTTTTTCTCCCACTTAGCGAGACTTTCAATTCCCTGACACTAAACAGCATTCTGCTTGTTCTGCCAACACACAGTTCCCAAACAGCATAAATAGTAATTTCCCTGCCTCCACCAGCCATCCTCATGCTGTTCAGTCTTAAAAAGATAGGTCAGCTCCATATTTTATTTACATTTTTCACCACAGTTCGGTAATGTGTGGGCTTGAGCTTCGGGATTCTGCCCATCCCTCCAGCAGGCAGTTGGGCTGTCTGCTTGATCGCATGCCCTGCTGATGCCTTCCTCAGAGATGTTTGTACTGGACACCGTTGCCAACATTGTTATGTCTGTAGCCCATTCCCTACAGGGTGTCTGAAAACATCAGCTGCATCTCTTCCTCGACTCTGCCTTCTACTATTACTACACCATAAGTTCACATAATGCAGCATGATGGCCACCCCACCAGTAGGACAGACACAAAACACAAAGGATCTGTTTTTTAAATTGTAATAACAGTGAATGTGTGTGTGTGGGGGGGCAGGGTATGGAGGATGGACAGATGGGGAATAGCCATTGCAACTGTTGCAAAACATGACCATGGCAGTCATTCACTTGCTCACTGGATTAGCTACCGGCTCTGTCCATACCTCTTTCAACTCTATTTTTCAGAAGTGCCAGCACGATTAATATGTAAGTTAGCTGGTTCAAATTATATAAAGTGCATGTATGTGTGTGTGTGTGGGGTAGAGTAGCCATGGGGAACTGTATTCAAACACAACTAGGAGCCACACCAGGCTAGAAGGCCTTAGTTTAAAAAAAATGTGGCTGGATGCAGGCAGGGGAAATATTTTACATTAAAATACAGTAAAGATTGTATTTTTGACCATTTCAATCCATAATTAACATTTTGTTTAACCATCTACAATACAGATTTCCATTTTATAACTGCAATAAGACATTCCAGGGATGTGCATTAGACACGTCTAGCAAACGGCCAGGGACTGCAGGCACTCTGCCTGCGGCCATCTGCCTTACTACGCCACTGGCTGAGCATTAGAAGTATCTATTGCAAACCCAGTCATATCTTATTTCTTACTTCTTAGGGGCCAGGGGATCACTAGTGGTGTGCCACAGGCATCAGCCCTGGGGACTGCTCCTCTTCAACATCTTTATCCACGACATTGGGGTAACGATGCAGGGCAAGATATGTTTCTTTGCAGATGACACTAAGATTGATGTCTGAATGGATAGTGAGAATGGAGTCAGAATTATGAAAGAGGACTGGTAACATAGAAACATAGACTTTGACGGTAGATAAGGACCGCTTGGCCCACCCAGTCGGCCCATTTCCCTACCTATTTGATAAGCTGCAGATCCTAGTTAACCAACAGCCTACTTCTTCCTACCCCCCAACAGAATTGCCTTATGTCTGCCCCATGCATTCTTGAATTCCCCCACTGTTTTTGACTCCACAACCTCCTCAGGATGGCTGTTCCATGCGTCCACCATGCTCTCCATGAAAAACTACCTCCTCACGTTGCCCCTGGGCCATCTCCCCATTATCTTCAAATTGTGCCCCCTTGTTCTTGCACATCTCTTTTTCTGAAAGATGCTATCCTCTTGGACTTTGTTGATTCCCTTGAGGTTTTTTTTTTCAACTTTCT
This sequence comes from Neoceratodus forsteri, assembly GCA_016271365.2. NCBI lineage: Eukaryota > Metazoa > Chordata > Ceratodontiformes > Ceratodontidae > Neoceratodus > Neoceratodus forsteri. Next base: position 130,015,886 of record CM057458.1, read on the forward strand.
TTATCTGCCATGACAGGTTGCTGCTTCCCTCTGCCACCCTTACCTGTCTCGGGGTCTTTTGGGATCTTCCATGTGCTATGCGTGTCCTGGCAGAACTCCTGAGCAGGCCCAGAGGCATCATCATGTGGCAACCCCCGATTTTCCACTTGTGCTTTCTCCCTTCCCTTCGGTTCTACCCGGGGCCCTGGAAGTAGCGTCGCATGTGTGGAGGTGCACACTGGCCCCATCTACCCTCCCCATGGTCTAGTACTGAGCTTCTCAGAGGCAACACTACTACCCAGCCTCCATTGGGTGGCAGCCAAGCAGCGAGAGGCCCTCTTACACCCTCCCGAGGAGGAGAGCTTCCTGCCGGCAGCCTACTTGATGTCCTCTCCCTTCCCCCACTGACCCCTGATGACACAGGCTCATTCCCAAACCCAGGTCACTGGCATGGTGTGAGGTGTGGCATCCAATGCCTCAACCCTCTGCGCTACCGGACCGGCCACCCCTTGAGGTACTTGAAAGTTTGATCATGTCCCCCCTCTCCCCCCTTTCCTTGAGGGTATACATATTAAGCTCCTTTAGTCTCTCTTCATATGGCTTCTGGTGCAAACCCTGCACCATTTTAGTTGCCCTCCTCTGGACTGCCTCCATCCTGTCTATGTCCTTGCGGAGATGGGGTCTCCAGAACTGCACACAATACTCCAGATGGGGTCTCACCTACTGTTTGTACAGAGGGATAACAACTTCCAGTTTTCTACTGGTGATGCCTCTCCTTGTGCATCCCAGTATCCTCCCCAACCCTCCTTACTGCCTTTTCACATTGTTGTTAGTACCTCCCCCCATTGTGTACTCTTCTCCTGGGGTTTTGTTTCCCAGGTGCATTACTTTGCACTTCTTTGCATTGAATCTAAGCTGCCATACTTTTGACCATTCCTCCAACCTTGCCAAGTCCCTTCTTATCCTTTCCACCCCCCCCCCCGTGTATCAATCCTGTTGCAGATCTTTTTGTCATCTGCAAAGAGGCATACTTTTCCTTCCAGTCCCTCCACAATGCCACTTTTAAAGACATTAAAAAGGACCGGCCCCAGTATTGAACCCTGCAGTACCCCTCTTGTAACCCTCCTTTCTTCGGAGTGGACTCTGTTTACTATTACCCTCTGTGTCCTGTTGTCCAGCCAGTCTTTTACTCAGGTGACCACACTGGGACTGACTTCCACGCTGGCTAACTTGTTTATTAATCTTTTATGTGGGACTGTGTCAAATGCCTTGCTGAAGTCTAGTTAGGCCATGTCCACAGCCCCTCTCTGGTCTACTACTTTGGTCACCCAGTCAAAGAAATCTATTAGATTCGTCTGACATGACCTTCCCATTGTGAATCCATTCAGCCTTGGGTCCTGTGCCCCACTGACCTCTAGGTACTCAACAATTCTTTCTTTCAGAAGTGATTCCATCATTTTCCCTACCACTGAGGTCAAACTAACAGGTCTGTAGTTTCCTGCCTCTTCCATGCTCCCACTTTTGTGACGGAGAATCACACCCGCCCTTCTCCTTCCTTAAATTAGAGAAGTGGTCAGAAGTACGACAGTTGAAATGTAATGTCAAGAAAGGGAAGGTGATGCACATATGGGTAATAATCCAAAAACTTAATACAGAACAGTGGTGGTAGTAGTGGAAAGCACAACAGAAAAGTAATATGAAGACAACAGGGCAAAAGTAATAGAGCAGTGTGAAAGGTAACTAAGATGCTGGGGTTCATATGGAGAAGGGTTAGGAACCAGAGAAGAGAGGTACAATTCAGTTCATTTTATTATTCGGTCTTAAGTCCATTACAAAATCAGTAAAATAAAACAACCATTAACAAAAAATATCACACACGAAGATAATGCGCCTGTACATGTACACTTAATACAGTTATCAACCATAGTGAGAGATACTTCCACCAAAGTACAGAGTTAAAAAATGAAAATTACGTACCTACCATAATTCTTGATCTTCTTGGATGAAGTCTCCACCACTCATTCACACTGATGGGACTACACCGGAGGTGCTAGGACCCTGCGGGAGCCAAAAATCTTCAGGAGGGCTGGCACCGATGTAGGACCACACAGGTGCAGCGCCGCAAGACAGACTTGTGCTGATTAGGCTACCATGAGCCCCTGGCCCCCAAACCCCGGGCAGCCCAGTAGGAGCTCCTGTTTGCAGAGAGGATCCCCCTTTTGAAGAACTCGTGAGCCATTGTAAGAGTTCAGAAAGAATCAAGAACCTTCCTCTTCCCAGTGGGAGGGTGGTTACTGTAGTTTTGAGTTCTCTTGACTCTGCACTATGTTCAGTATTTGAATCCCACCACGGCCACTGGCTACATCTTGCCTAAGTAGTTTTATATGAAAGCCGAGTGGTACTATCTGTCAGTGCACACAGTCTTTTCAAAACCCTTCTGTTAAAATGTTGAAACACACAATCAGACCCCAGACAGAGTGAATAAGAAAATCATAAAAGGTTGCTTAACATAAAAGCAATACAGAAACTGTAAAGTTTGGAAGAACTTTGAAATATATACAATAACAAAAGTAAAACTGGATGGTTTACAGAAAACACTAGATAATGTATTCTAAACTATATCTTGTTTTGATGTTAGAGTTCAGACAAGATTTTAAATGTCCTTGCAGAGATGAGTCCTTAAGCAACAATCTTGTAGCAAGGTTGTATTCCAAGTCAGTTCCTCCGAATGTCCTTTTTAAAAGAGGCTTCAAGTGTACTCCTTGGTGAAAAGTCTTGGTTTCCAAAATTCTGACTTAAAATCAGAATTTTCTGTTTAGTATGACAAGTCAAACTTTCCACACCCTCAGGACTGGTTTTAGAGATGTGTCCAGGCCTGCACATATACTTCTGGTCTTCAAGTAGATGGCAGCTGGACCAGGTAAACTGACCCCCAGCTAAACTGTTTATCAACTGCCCTTAGTTCAAAAAGTGTGTCTCATAAATACATGCTGGTCATTTTCAAGCCTCACCCACTGTGTAATGAGATGCAACATTTACCTTTCCCTGTGGGTGTCACTGTGGTTCCATGTCAGGTTTCATGTCAACCCCAGTGACATCTGATCCATGCAGTTGGCTTAACCCCTGACCTCTAGGTCACTACATTACCTTTCTGGTGTTATTGGAAGCTAGATACCCAGTTTTCTCTAAGAGTTATGGTTTCTGGGCTCCATAAAACTGTCTCCCTTCTCTGGAGATGTACCAAAGCCACCCTAGCCATTAGAACAATTAAGGCTATTTTTATAATTTCATTCCTAAAGCCTTTTAAAGAGACAGTGTCTTAATTCTAAAGTACAGTACGGCATATACAATATGAACCCACACAAATGGATATAGGCCTATCATGCAACATTCCTCCCTCCTAAAACAGAACCTGTGGAGAACATGCCCCTATTGGAGGCAGTTCTTACCAGTTCTGTTATAGATCCAGTATACATGATAGGCCATCTGCTTTCTCATTCTTGGATCCAGGCCTATGCGAAATCTCCATGTTATAAGCCTGCAAGGCAATACTCTATCTCAGAAGTTTGCCATTTGTTTTTCCCATTTGGCCCAACTATATTGATGGGTTGTGGTCCATTTGGACCTTAAAATGCCTCCCATAAAGGTATGGTTCAAGTATTTTAATGCCAAAAATAAGGCAAGACATTCCTTTTCTACTATTGCATAGGCTTTTTCCCGGGGAAGCAGCTTTTTGCTTAAGTACACAATGGGGTGCTCTCTCCCCTGATTGGATACTTGGCTGAGGATTGCCCCTATTCCCATATCTGAGGCATCCATCTGTACCACAAATGGCCTGTTGTAGTCTAGGCTAGCCAGCACTGGGGCCCTGCACAGCAAGGTTTTCAACTGCGTGAAGGCCTGCTTACAGTCTGTGTCCCATTTTATCTTCCTAGGCTTATTCTCTGTCAGCAACTCAGATAAAGGAGCGGTCAGGGAGCTGTAGTTGGGAACACATTTTCTATAATACCCTGATGTCACAAGAAAGCTCCTGACTTGTCTTTGGGTTTCAGGTGTAGGCCATGATGCAATAGCCTCTATCTTTGCTTGGTTTGGGTGAAGATGGCCTCGCCCCACCACATATCCCAAATAAGCAATGTATGCCATGGCCACCTGACACTTTTTTGCCTTAATAGTCAGACCTGCGGCCTGTATTTGGCTCCACACCTCCCTCAGATAAATCAGGTGTCTCTCTCAGCTATTGCTGAAGATAGCAATATCATCCAGGTAGGCGACTGCAAAATCCTCCGTATGCTGTAACACCTGATTTACTAACCAGTGGGATGTAGCAGGGGCATTATTCATCCCAAAGGTCATAACCTTGAACTCGAACAGGCCGATTGGGGTGATGAATGCTGACCTTTCCGTAACCCTGTCAGTCAGTTCCACCTGCCAGTAACCCTTTGTCATGTCTACTGTAGTTAAGTATGCCGCCCCTCCCAGTTTGTCAAGCAGTTCATCTGTGCATGGCATTGGGTGGGCATCAGATTTTGTGATGACATTAAGCCTATGATAATCTATGCAGAACTATATAGTCCCATCCAGTTTTGGTATAAGGACTACAGGTGAGGCCCAGGGGCTGTGGGATTTCTGGATCACCCCTAGATCCAGCATTTATCCCACCTCCCTCCTAATGTCCTTGAGGACTGTCTCTGACACCTGGTAAGCTGTCCTACATATGTGTGTTTGGGTCCCCACATCTATGTCATGTATCGCTAGCGGTGTCCTGCCTGGCTTTGCTGTAAAGGGGCAAAGTCTCACAAAAGGGGTCCTCAATTCTTGGGCCTGTCCAGGTGTCAACTGAGGTGACAGCATGATGATCCCCACTGATGATGCCTGCTTGCTCTCAGCTAACAAGTCGAGAAGGGGGTCTTCCCCACCTAGCTCCTCTCCAGGACTTCAAACCGCAAATACCATGTCAGCCCTATTAAAATATGGCTTCACCATGCTCACATGATACATCCTGTGAGTGTGTTTTCGGTCAGGTAACTCTACAATGTAATTAACATAATTTACCTTCTGGAATACCTTATGTGTCCCAGCCCACTCAGCTTGCAGCTTGTCCTTTTGGACTGGGATCAGAACCATTACCTCCTGTCCTACCCCATATGAGTGAGCTCTGGCTCCACGATCATACCAGGTCTTTTGTTTTTGCTGGGCAGCTGCTGGGTTGCTCTGGGCCATGCCTGTAAGCTCCTTCAGCATCTCCCTGAATTTTAACACATACTCCACTATGGGAGTCCCCTGGGTGGCATGCTTACCTTCCCAGTCCTCTCATATTAAATCTAGGGGCCTCCTCACCCGGCGTCCATACAAGAGCTCGAAGGGTGAAAACCCGGTTGACTCTTGTGGCACTTCCCTGTAGGCAAACAGCAGGTGGGGCAGGTATTTCTACCAGTCCCACCCATGCTGTTCTGCAAATGCCATAAGCATAGCTTTTAGGTCCCCATTAAATCTCTCTATGAGACCATTGGCTTGTGGGTGGTAAGGCATTGTGAGCCTCTGTATGACATCACGCTTCTCCCACAAACACTTTATTAGGTCTGACAAGAAGTCACCCCCTCGATCAGAGATAACCTCCTGTGGAAAACCAACACAGGAGAAAATCCCCAGCAAAGCATCTGCCAGGTTGTCCGCCCTAGTGGAGGACAGTGTGATGGCTTTGAGATACTGGGTAGCATAATCAACAATTGTCAATATATACATCTTCCCAAAGGAACTTGGGGTATTCAAAGGACCCACAGTATCCATTCCAACCTTCTGGAATGGCTCCTCCATAAGTGATAAGGGAATCAGGGTAGCCTTAGCTTTGCTTCCAGCCTTCCCTATTTCCTGACACCGGTAACAGGGTTTGCAGTATTCCTTCACCAGCTTGGTAATATTAGGCCAATAGAAATTGTGGGCTAAGCGCTGCATAGTGCGAGCAATGCCCAAATGTCTGGACATGGGAATATCATGAGCTATCTTGAGCAATAACCTACGATACTCTCGGGGAACAATCACCCCTCCCTCTGTCCTGATGTCCTGTGTGTATCAGTCCATTTTCCCAATACACCCCATGCTTTCCATTGCCTCCCTGTGTCCCAGCAGACTCTATACAGGCCCTTAGCTTCTTTAAGCTAGGGTCTGTCCAATGTGCTGCTGCTAAGTCTTCCTACTTACGCAGAGCAGGGGGCATGCCCCCATCAGTTCTCAGGCTGAGGTCCATAGCTGTGGCAGTAGGGGACTCAGTATCACAACCTTCCCTCTCTCCTGGGCTATGTGTCACCCCTCCCTCCTGAGAGCAACCTTAAGTAGCAGTTGAGTTACCTGCCACTAGGGGAAGTTCCATCCTCTTGTTATTGCCCTCTTTTACAAGAGCTACAGGTTGGCGGGCCTGTCTCCCAACCTCTCCTGTCTGAATTTCTGTGGGGTCCTGAAGATCACAGGAGCCTCTATTCTTCTGGCTCCTGGTCACAGCACAAACCACTCCCTGTAGAACATCATTCCCCACAATAACATCTATAATGAGTTTTTCAGCTACAGCCACTTTCCTTACCCTTCACCTGTATCTCCCCAATCCAGGGTAACACTGGCTAATGGGTAAGTTTTCCTTTCCCCTGTGTAATCCCTCACAGAGACAAACTGATCTAGCAGTATTTATTCAGTCCCCACCAAGTTCCCTTTCACCAGGGTAAGAGATGCTCCTGTATCCCTTAGCCCCCTAGTTTGTAACCCATTCACCGTGACTGGGTGAATGTGCCTCCTCACACTGTCAGGGAGAGCCTCAGTGATACAGTGGGTTATTGTCGCCAATTGCACAGCCCATTTTACCTTCTGGGCTTTCTTAGGACACTGCCTGGACAGATGGCCTATCTGGTGACAATACTAGCATTCATCATGTTTTTTGTCCCCAACCTCCCTTTTGGGCACCTGGGGATTCCCTTCCTTTTAGCAGGGGCCCTGTGGTTTTTGGTTGCCCAAAATGCCCACTTTTCCCTTTCACCACTGCATTCCCTTTGGGAGCAGCCCTGCTTCGAGCATAGCGTTCCATCAGCTCTGCAGCCTCTTTGGCAGTCTTAGGATTTCGGTCCTCTAACCAAAGCTTTAAGTCAGGTGAGCAAATCCAACAAAACTGTTTAAGCAATACCACCCCTTCAATAGCTTCAACAGAATCTGCTTTCACCCCCTTCCACCAACGTTTTAAATATTGATGCTGCTTTGTGGCTACCTCCTCAAAGCTCATTCCAGACCCTTTTGGAGTTTCTGGAACTTTGCTCTGTATACATCAGGGTTCAGATCATATTTTTTTAATAAATCAGTTTTTAACTTGTCAAAATCCTTACGTTCAACATTGTCCATCTGTCCCAATGCTTTCCTCCCCTTGCCAATAAGTAGTGGAGACAGATGAAAGCTCCAGGTCTCTTTGGGCAGATTGGCCTGGATACAGACCTTTTCAAATGAATTTAAAAACATGTCCATATCATCCCCCTCTTTAAACTCAGCCATTAATTTTGAATTTAACTTGTACTCCAGTCCTGGAGGTTCAAAACCAACTCCACCACTTACCTGCTCAGGGATTGGTGTTGGTTGGAGCATCAGCTTTTTCAGTTAGAACTTTCTCTGTCACTGCCGTTCTTCCACCTCAGCCTCTCTCTGTCACTGTTGTTCCTCCACCTCAGCCTCTCTCTGTTGTTGCTGTTTGTCAGCCTCCACCTGGCACTACCTTTCTTCAGCCTGGCGCTGTCATTCTTCGGCCTCTCTCTGTTGCTGTTGTTCCGCCATTTCCATCTCAAACCTTTTTTACTCATTCTCAATCTGTTTCTCCTGTATCCACAACCTCCTCAGTCCTAGCTCTTGGTCTGTAGATGGTTCCTTCTCCTCTGGGCTCTGGACCTCCAAAATCACCATCTCTGACACTAAGTGGGGTGGCGTGTCCTCCATCTCAGCTGTCAGAAGTTGCTTTTCATTTTTGTTTTCACTAGGAATGCCCACCTCCCCACAGATCTTCCTGTTGTTCCAGGTTCATATTGCTGTACTGGACTGGCATTCTTCTATCTACACTACTCTGCTCCAAAAAAATATAAAAATTCAAGCAGGATAGGGTCTATTGTCTGCAGACAAATTTCCTTTTCCCCTTTCCAAATTCTGCTCTTGACTGTGTGATGGGTTTGCAAGACCGTTCAAAATCCCAGTAGCTGGCACCAAATCTGTCACGAGCTCCTGGCCCCCAAACCCCAGGAAATCCAGTAGGACCTCCTGTTTGCAGAGAAGATCACCCTTTTTAAGAACTCATGAGCTGTTGTAGGGGTTCAGGAGGAATCAACAACCTTCCTCTTTCCAGTGGGAGGGTGAAATCCAATTGTAGAAATGAAAGGAAAAGTGTGACTGTCACTGGGATTTGAACCCAGGACCTCAGCAATCCATGCTTTAGCTCTTAACCAACTGAGCTATGAGAGTTCAGCCAATTAAGGCCCTTGAGTTTTCCCATGTGAATCACACATACATTCCTTTCTGATGCTGCAATGAGCAACCAGGAAGTCTTTTTACAGACTCAAATAACTCCTCCTCTATCTCTCCCAAGTGCAGTATATGCCATTGCGAGTGCAGTGGGAGGGTGGCTACTGTAGTTTTGAGTTCCCTTGACTCTGCACTACATTCAGTATTTGAATCCCACCATGGCTACTGGCTATGTCTTGCCTAAGCAGTTTTATATGAAAGCCGAGTGGTACTATCTATCAAGGCACACAGAGCAGGATTCACAAAGCTGCCAAATCCTAAGTCCCACTCCACAACTGCTGTTACAGGCTGTAATCGCCCACAGCTGCTGCGGTTGTAATTCACAAGCACAGCAGTTGGGGAGGGTGTTATGGCTGCTCCCACCAGCCATATCACATTCCCGTAGCTGCGGCCATCTCCCTGGTGACACCACCCACTAGCGGCCATAATCCGTGGAGCAGCCGTAATCCAGCTCAGCTGTGTGAATACCATGCTGGTAACCAAGTGCTCCACAAGTCGCAACCCACTTGCACAGTGGCTTACCCGCAGCTGCGGGAAATTTTTGGGCTTTGTGAATCCCACAGTCTTTTCAAAACCCTTCTGTTAAAATGTTAAAACACACAATCAGACCCCAGGCAGAGTTGATAAGAAAATCATAAAAGTTTACTTAACATAAAAGCAATACAGAAAAGTGTACAGTTTGGAAGAACTTTGAAATGCAGACAATAACAAAAGTAAAACTGGATGGTTTACAGAAAACACTGGATACTGTGTTCTAAAATATACCTTGCTTTGATGTTAGAGTTCAGACAAAATTTTAAATGTTCTTGTAGAGATGAGTCCTTAAGGAACAATCTTGTAGCAAGGTTGTATTCCAAGTCTGTTCCTCTGAATGTCCTTTTTAAAAGAAAAACTTCAAGTGTTCTCCTTGGTTTCCAAAATTCTGACTTGAAATCAGAATGTTCTTTTCAGTATGACAAGTCAAACTTTCCACACCCTCAGGTCTGGTTTTAGAGATTTTTCCAGGCCTACACATATACTTCTGGTCTTCAAGTAGATGCCAGCTGGACTAGACTAACTGACCCCCAGCTAAACTGTTTATCAACTGCCCTTAGTTCAAAAAGTGTGTCTCATAAATACATGCTGGTCATTTTCAAGCCACACCCACTGTGTGATGGGGTGCAACAGTGTCCCTGTAGGTGACACTGTGGTTCCATGTCAGGTTTCATGTCAACCCCAGTGACATCTGGTCCATGCATTTGGCTTAGCCCCTGACCCCCAGGTCACTACATTACCTTTCTGGTGTTATTGGAAGCTAGATACCTAGTTTTCTCTAAGAGTTATGGTTTCCGGGCTCCATAAAACTGTCTCCCTTCTCTGGAGATGTACCAGATCCACCCTAGTCATTAGAACAATTAAGGCTATTTTTGTAATTTCATTCCCAACTAAAACTAACCTAGTGAAACTACCTAAGTTGGACATAAGATAGTCTGAATGACCCATATAAGAAGGGTCAACACAACAGAGTCTTCACGGCCCTGCCTTCGAGGGAGAGAAGACTAAAAACAGGTAAGTGAGCTTGGGGGATGGTGGGTGGGCATGTGAATGAGTGGTGGAGACTTCGTCCAAGAAGATCAAGAATTACGTTAGGTGTGCAATTTTTTTATCTTCCTGGACATAACGTCTCTACCACTCATTCACATTGATGGAAGAGTACCGAGCTAAAACAATCCCCTGAGAAGGGCGGCAGAAGAGAGGTGCTCACTCAGGACAGAAGTCCATTAAGGATCATCCTGCCAAAGGATGGATGCTGTCTGACATGGACATCCAAAGTGTAGTGCTTCACAAAGGTGTGCACAGAGCTCCAAGTAGCTGCATTGCAGATGTCTGCAGTGGGCACATTCTGAATTTCTGCCAGAGATGCTGCGACTGCTCTGGTAGAATGGGCATATACCCTGCCTTCCAGCTTGACCTGTGCCATTGAGTAGCAATGGGAAAGGCATGCTACCAGCCACACTGAAATACACCTGATGGCAACAGGCTGGCCCAGCCAGGCCATGCTGAATGAGATAGAGTTGCTTTGATTTGTGGATCTCTTCCATTCTGTCGATGTAGATCCTAGCAGAGAGCTAGAGAAGTGGGCAGACTAGGTGGGCCTGGCAGTCCTTTTCTGCTGTCACTTTTCTATGTACTATGTATCCATGTAATCACAAAACTCTTTTAATATCCAGAGAATGAAGGGCACACTCTCCTTCATTCTGGAAGTTCACAATGTAGGTCAGAAGGACCAAGGGCTGGTTCAGGTGGAACTCCAAGACTACTTTGGGGAGAAATTTAGGGTGAGAACTACCTTGTCTCTGTGAAATACTGTATAAGGAGGGTCTATGACCAGGGCATGTATTTCAGATACTCTGCGAGTGGTGATAATGGCTACAAGGAAGGCGGCTTTCCAGGTCAGAAGCTTCAACTCACAGGTTGCTAGAAGTTCAAAAGGTTTATGAGCGAGCATGTCTAGCACAAAGTTAATATCCCAAGCAGCTACAGGTCTCCTGACTGGTGGTCTAGTGTGGAGGATACCCTTAAGGAACCTCTTACCCAAGGGCAACTGAGCCATTGACATAATGTGGATAGGCTTGTGATGAGCCGAGATTGTGCAGAGATGAACCTTCACCATTGAGTATTGTAGCCCTGCATTTGACAGGTCCAGCAGATACTCTAGGACTTTGTTTGGTGGGCAAGAAAAGGGGTCAAGGGAGGACTTTGTGCATCAGATGGAAAATCGTTTCCACTTAGCCATGTAGGTTTTCCTAGTGGATGGCTTGCACACTGGTAGGAGAATGTCTGAGACCCTAAGGGAGACATTGGATCTACCCACTTCTATCTCCTCAGGAGCCAGGTGTGGAGATGAAGGGATCTCAGGTTAGGATGTACCACTGGGCCCTGGGTCAGAAGGTCCATTTGAAGTGGTAGTTGTCTCAGTGGAACTTCTGTTAAACTGTTGATTAATGGGAACCAAATCTGACAAGGCCAGAATGGGACAGTGAGAATCATTTTCTGCCCCGTGCCTCGAGCTTGAGCAGCACACTCTGAATTAATGGAAGGGCAGGAAATGCGTACAGAAAGTATCTTGTCCACTGCAGTCTGAATGCATCCTGACAAAAAACGCCAGGTTCTGGATTTCTGGAGCAGCATGGAAGCAGTTTTGCATTGAGTGGGGATGCAAAAAGGTCCAGATCCGGTGTGTCCCACACTTTGAAAAGCGATTACACAACGCTTGCATTGAAAGACCACTCATGTGGATCCACCTCCATTCTGCTGAGGCAGTCCGTTAGATCATTCTGGACACCCAGCAGGTAGACTGCTTGAATCAGAGCTTTTTGTTCTGGGCACCATTTCCACACTCTCATCGCTTCCCTGCACAGAGGGTAAGAGTGTGCTCCACCTTGCTAGTTGATGTAGTACATCACTGCTTTGTTATCCATCTGAAGGAGAATTGTTTTGTGACAGCGAGCATGTCTAGCACAAGGTTTATATCCCAAGCAGCTGAGTGGGATGCAAAAAGGTCCAGGTCCGGTGTTCCCCACCAGGTCCAGGTGTGACATATGAAGAGAGACTTAAGGAACTTAATATGTATAGCCTCGTGGAAAGGAGGGAGAGGGGGGACATGATAGAAGCTCTCAAGTACCTCAAGGGAATCAACAAAGTCCAAGAGGGTAGCATCTTTCAAAAAAAAGAGGTGTGCAAGAACAAGGGGCACAATTTGAAGATGGGGGGTGGCTCAGAGGTAATTTAAGGAAGTATTTTTTCACAGAGAGGGTTGTAGATGCATGGAACAGCATTCCGGAGGAGGTTGTGGAGTCAAAAACAGTGGTGGAATTCAAGCATGCATGGGACAGTCATAAGGTAATTCTAGGGGGTTGGGGTAGAAAGAAGTAGGCTGCTGGTTAACTAGGATCTGCAGCTTATCCATTAGGTAGGGAAATGGGCAGACTGGGTGGGCCAAGCAGTCCTTATCTGCCATCAAATTCTATGTTTCTGTGTTTCTATGACAGAGGATGTCCTTCAGGGCTCAGACAGCGTATAGGACAGCTCTCATTTCCAGAACATTTATGTGGAGTTGAGACTCATCCTGATTCCACAGACCGTGGGTGTGGAGATCCTGACAGTGCGCTCCTCAGCTGACTAGAGATGCATCTGTGGTGATGGTGATCTGTGTCTCTAGTGGAGCAAAGGGAAAGCCTTGAAGCAGGTTGTCCTCTTGAGTCAACCAGGTGAGTGACTGCTTTACAGGTTCCATCATCTTGATGTGAAAGAACTGTGGATGTGTGGTTGGGGACCACTGAGTACTGAGCATCCACTGAGTGGTGCTCATGTGAAGATGAGCCAGAGGCACCATAAACACTGATGATGCCATGAGACCCAGCATCCGCTGCATCGAGAGAGCTCGAACCAAGTTGTTCTCTTTGGGGAAGCAAGCCATCTGGAGGATATTGTTTCTCCTGTCCTCCAGAAGGAAGTCCCTTGCCCTGGAGGTGTCCAGGAGGGCTTCTATGTATAGGAGCTGTCAGGAGGGCTGCAGCTGCAATTTTTCCAGATTCAACAGGACTCCCATGGATGTGAGGAACCTGGAAGCCATGGTCACCACTTTCTGTGTGCCCTGTCTGGAGGAGCTTGCTAAGAGCCAGTCATCCAGTACAGGAATACTTGAATTCCAAGTTTTCTGAGATGCGCTGCGAGTACTGCAAAGCATTTTGTAAAATCTTATGGTGCCAAGGACAGCCCAAAGGCAATACTCTGCATTGGTAGTGCTGTCCCAGAGCCACAAATCAGAGATACTTGTGGTGTCTTGGGTGCATGGCATCATGTTGGTAGGCATTCTGCATGTCCAGAAAGGCCAGCCAATCATTTTGATGAATCAGAAGGCCTGTTGGATAAGCTGGGATAAATGGGGGAGGGCCTGTTGGATAAGCTGGGAGAAATGGGAGTGGGGAACCAGATGATCAGATGGATAGGCAATTGGCTCCAGGACTGGAGTTGGTGGGATAGTCTCATCCCCAAGGAGGATCATTAGTGGGGTCCCACAGGGATCAGTCCTTGGGCCCCTCCTGTTCAACGCCTACATCTCTGACATAAGGACAGGTATCAGGAGTGAGATGAGTCTTTTTGCGTATGATTCAAAACTGGGGGCGGTGGTGGATGGGGAGGAGGGGAGGGTGGCCCTACAGGGGGACCTGTATGCTCTGGAAAGATGGTCTTGAAAGTGGAAGCACATTTGCTGGAGCTGGAAGGATACTGCTTTCTTCAACTGCGAGCTGTGTGAGAAATTCTATATTGCACTTGATATCTGCAACAAACGTGCACTTTTGCTTAATTCTGTGGGAGGTGAAAATAACTACCCTTGGTAATTGCTTTTTATTCACATATTTATTTAGGGTTTAACCAAGAAGGGGCTTGTAAACTCTGTTTATCTTGTTAGTAACTCAGAAGGGTTTAAATACTGCATTGGGTAGGTCCTTGGAGGTAGCTAGATTGTCTACTAGGATTTGCTGACAGTTAAACTATTTTTAAATTTCAGGTGGCTGAGGAGTTGAAAAAGAAACTTGCAAACTCTGCTTATCTTGGAAGTAACCTCATAAGTGTTTAAATACTTCATTCTGGTTGTCCCTTGGGGGTAGCTGGATTGACTACTAGGCTTTTGGGACTGAAACTATTTTTAAATAATTTACTGGTGCGTAGGAGTTTGTGATAGTTAAACTCTTTTTAAACAGAGTTACTGGGGTTAAGGAGTGGTCACAGAAAATCCTGCAGTGTGAACTGAAACACAGACAGCCTTAGGGGCAGGACATTGTTTTCAGACCAAACAGGTTGTATTGGAACAGGAAGGGCTACATATAACCATTGGCAACAAATTGCCCTGGGTGGAGATATCCAGACTAGATCAGATTACTATAAGTCACTACAGGCTGCAATTTTCAAAGACACAAAGCACATTTGCTGGAGCTGGAAGGATACTGCTTTCTTCAACTGCGAGCTGTGTGAGAAATTCTATATTGCACTTGATATCTGCAACAAACGTGCACTTTTGCTTAATTCTGTGGGAGGTGAAAATAACTACCTTGGTAATTGCTTTTATTCACATATTTATTTAGGGTTTAACCAAGAAGGGGCTTGTAAACTCTGTTTATCTTGTTAGTAACTTCAGAAGGATTTAAATACTGCATTTGGGTAGGTCCTTGGAGGTAGCTAGATTGTCTACTAGGATTTGCTGACAGTTAAACTATTTTAAATTTCAGGTGGCTGAGCAGTTGAAAAGAAACTTGCAAACTCTGCTTATCTTGGAAGTAACCTCATAAGTGTTTAAATACTTCATTCTGGTTGTCCCTTGGGGTAGCTGGATTGACTACTAGGCTTTTGGGACTGAAACTATTTTTAAATAATTTACTGGTGCGTAGGAGTTTGTGATAGTTAAACTCTTTTAAACAGAGTTACTGGGGTTGAGGAGTGGTCACAGAAAAACCTGCAGTGTGAAACAGGAAAAGAGCGGTCTTTCAAGCAACAGAGGGTGGTGGATTAAGGTTTACGTTTGTTTGTTACAATTCTTAAGATTTTCAGTGCAGGAAGAGTTTAAAGCACAGCTGACTTATTTTGGGGCGGACAGCTCTCAGAGCACAAACCACCAGGCCTGTTTTGGGGCTGGGAAGGTTTACCTGTGTCTGACTTGGATGTGTGGATTTTTCTCTGATTGATTAGCAGGGTATTTCTCTATCAAATTGTTGTGTAGGGCATATTCCTGACAGGAAGGCACTCATTGCAGCAGTGGGTCAGAGCTTCTAGCTGATTGTTTTGCGAGGGCACAGTTGAAGCCCAACCCTTCCCACCCTCACCCCACCCACCCCTGAAATAGTTCCTTTATACCTGGGGTTCTGACATCATTTCCTCAAGAGTGCAAGGTGCATGTCACTGTCATATCCTCTCTAGCACACTGCACTGACAATATAAGCATAAACATTGTATAATATAAATGTATATTTCTACATTACAAACCAATCACACAAAAAAAATGTGGGAGTAGTGCAATGTAATGGCTGTGGGGCAGCAGTCTTCCAGGAGTCTTTCTGGAGGCTGAGATGCTGCCCTATTTGCAGAACAACTGTCTGCCCTGAGGAGGAAGTTGCCCGTCTTCAGGCCACACTGGACAGTAGCAGGGGACCTTCCCCAGGCCACAATGGACAGTAGGAAGGGAACCTCCCCCATCCAGGGAGCACCAGAACCACCACCACTACCTCAGAGGTTGCAAAGAAAGCACAGCAGTTGGACCACAGTGGGCTCAGGGAGGATGAGGATGGTGAAACAGAGGCACACCCAGTCAGATGTTACACACCACAATCCATACGCCATTCTGGAGGAGCATAGCTCCCTATAGATACACCCGCAGAGGAGACTAAGGAGGCTGAGGACAACTGTCACAAGGAGGCCCACAGGAAGGAGGCAGAGGACACCACAAGGAAAGGAAGCAGCTCCTGGTGGGGGACTCAATTATTAGGGGATAGAACTGGGAGGAGCTGGGAAATCTGAAGTAAGGTGCCTGCCTGGTACCATGGCTTGAGGGACAGGAAGTGCATCCTCAGGATCAACAACAGCTGCAAAGGATTCTGAGCTGGACGAATTGTCCACCTAGGGACAAATGACTTGGCTCATCATGAGGTTAGAGCAGTGCAGGAGGACATTGCAGAGTAGGGGAGGGCCTAAGACAAGTAGCAAACACAGTATCCTTCTCAGAGGTGCTGCCTGTCAAAGGCATGGGGAGGCGAGGGTAATTGGCACCATGCAGTTTAATGAATGGTTGAAAAATGGTGCTGGAGCACAGGGGTTTGGCTTCATTGGGGACTGGGGTTCCACCTGGAGGACACCAGCCTATACTGGCAGGATGGTCTGCATCTGTCCAGGAAGGAACAAGTCTTTTGAGCAATCGGTTTAAATGCTTCATTGGCAAGCTTTTAAACTAGTCAATGGGGAGGCACTGACAAGCAGCAGAAAAATCCCAGCCTCTCCTACAAAACAGGGTACTAAATGAGAAAAAGACCAAGGTAGAACGGTCAGTGGGGGATGCTGCAACAGAAGGTAAGGCCATCAAAAAATGGAGAGCAATGAGTACCAATGCCCGTAGTCTAGGTAACAAGCTTCCTGAATTAGTGGCCATGATGGAGGAGGAACATCTGGATATCATGGCAGTCACAGAAACATGGTACACACAAAACCATGACTGGGACGTAAACATATCAGGATACACTATCTACAGGAGGGACAGGGAGGGTAAAAGAGGGGGAGGAGTAGTTCTTTACATAAGGGAAGGAATAAAAGCAACAGAAGAAAAGGGTAAACAGGGAGGAGAAGAAGCACTGTGGGTAAATTTGGAGACAGGCAATGGCACCACAATCCGCATAGGGGTTGTATACAGACCCCCTTCTCAGGGGGAGGAAATGGACAAGGAAATGATAGAAAGTATACTTAGAATGGCAGAAAAAGGAGATATTGCTGATGGGTGATCTGAATATGCCAGATGTTGACTGAGAGCAGTTGCAGCTGCCACTTGAAGAGTGCAGTTATTCTAGATGCCCTACAGGGGCATGCCTTAGACAACTAGTACTGGAGCCCACTCGAGAGGAGCAATATTAGACTTGATACTCTCAAATGGAGATGGAGAGAGGATCACAGATGTAGAAAGTGGGTAGCCATCTGAGAACTAGCGACCATCGAGTATGGTTCACAATAAACACAGCAATAGGACTCATACAAAGACAAAAGTACTGGACTTTAGGAGGGCTGACTTTGCCAAAATGGGTGAGTGCCTAAGGAATGCACTAGCAAATGGGTGGGAAGGAGGGGTGGAAGAACAATGGGGAATAATAAAAACTGCCATCACAGAGGTAACGAGCCTTTGTGTGAAGCAAATAAACAAAACAAGCGATGTAAGAAACCACTATGGTTCTCAAAGGAAGTGGCAGTGAAGGTTCAAGAGAAAAAGCATTCAGGAAGTACAAGGAATACTAGCAGGAGCAGGACAGAGAACTGTATCAGTTAAAGCAAAAGGAGGCTGGGAAGGCAGTCAGAACAGCAAAGGCCCAAACTGAGGAAAAGATAGCCAACTCAGTTAAGAAGGGGAATAAAACCTTTTATAGGTACATCAGGGAGCAAAGGAAGACCAAGAGAGGGATAGTGAGGCTTAATAAAGGGAGGGAGGGTGGGCAGAGGGAGAATGTGAAAAGACAGAGATACTAAACAAATATTTTTGCTCAGTATTTACAAAGGAAGAGGGGGAGGTACATAAAACAAACAGTAGTAACACTCTGGATACAGAAGTTGATACCAGCCCATTTACAGAAGAAAGGGTTCTGAAAGAACTCATAAAACTGAAGGTGGACAAAGCAATGGGGCCTGATGGGATTCATCCCAGAATTCTAAAAGAACTAAGGGTAGAACTAGTGACACCACTGACTACCCTCTTTAACAAATCATGGGAGGATGGGGTGGTACCGAGAACTGGAGGAGGGCAGATGTGATTCCCTTCACAAAAGTGGGAGCAAGGCAGAAGCAGGAAACTATAGACCTGTTAGTTTAACCTCAGTGATAGGAAAATGATGGAATCACTTCTAAAGGAAAGAATTGTCGAGTATCTAGAGGCCAGAGGGGCACAAGACCCTAGGCAGCATGGATTCACAGCAGGAAGGTCATGCCAGATGAATCTGATAGATTTCTTTGACTGGGTGACCAAAGTAGTAGATCAGGGAGGGGCTGTGGACATGGTCTACCTAGACTTTAGCAAGGCATTTGACACAGTCCCACACAAAAGATTAATATAAGTTAGCCAGCCTGGGAGTGGGTCCCAAGATGACAGCCTGGGTAAAGAATTGGCTGGAGAATAGGACACAGAGAGTAATAGTAAATGGAGTCCACTCAGAAGAAAGGAGGGTTACTAGTGGGGTACCGCAGGGTTCAGTATTAGGACCAGTCCTCTTCAATGTCTTTATAAGCGACATTGCAGAAGGACTGGAAGGAAAAGTATGTCTCTTTGCAGATGACACTAAGATCTGCAACAGAGTTGATGCACAGGGTGGGGTGGAAAGGATGAGAAGGGACTTGGCAAGGTTAGAGGAATGGTCAAATGTGGCAGCTTAGATTCAATGCTAAGAAGTGCAAGGTAATGCACCTGGGAAACAAAAACCCAGGGAAGAGTACACAATGGGGGTGAGATACTAACAACAACAAAATGGAAAGGGACCTGGGGTAGTCATATCAGATGACCTAAAGGTGGGCAAGCAATGTGAGAAGGCAGCAAGGAGGGCTGGGGGATACTGGGATGCATAGGGAGAGGCATCACCAGTAGAAAACAGGAAGTTATTATCCTCTGTACAGACAGCTGGTGAGACCCCATCTGAGTACTGTGTGCAGTTCTGGAGACCCAATCTCCGCAAAGACATAGACAGGATGGAAGCTGTCCAGAGGAGGGCAACTAAAATGGTGCAGGTCTGCACCGGAGGACATATGAAGAGAGACTTAAGGAGCTTAATATGTATAGCCTCGAGGAAAGGAGGAGAGGGGGACATGATAGAAACTTTCAAGTACCTCAAGGGAATCAACAAAGTCCAAGAGGGTAGCATCTTTCAAAAAGAGGTGTGCAAGAACAAGAGGGCACAATTTGAAGATAGAGGCGGCTCCAGAGGTAATTTAAGGAAGTATTTTTCACAGAGAGGTTGTGGATGCATGGAATGGCCTTCCGGAGGAGGTTGTGGAGTCAAAATCAGTGGTGGAATTCAAGCATGCATGGATAGTCATAAGGCAATTCTGGGGGTGGGGGTAGAAAAGTAGGCTGCTGGTTAACTAGGATCTGCAGCTTATCCAGTAGGTAGGGAAATGGGCAGACTGGGTGGGCCAAGCGGTCCTTATCTGCCGTCAAATTCTATGTTTCTATGTTTCTATGTTCAATGCAGGGAAATGCAAGGGACTGCACCTGGGGGCCAGAAACCCAGGCCAAGTGTACACCCTGTGGGGGGGGAATGCTACAAGTCTCGATGGCTGAGAGGGACCTGGGGTTGGTGGTGGATGTCAAGATGAACAACTCAGAGACTTGTAGGAGGGCAGCAGCCAAGGCCAACAGGATGCAGGGATGTATCGCTAGGTGAGCACCTCCAGAAGGAGGGAAGTGATACTCCCTCTGTATTACTGCTTGGTGAGGCTGCACCTCGAGTACTGCATGCAGTTTTGGAGGCCACACTTAAAGAGGTACATTAAACTCCTGGAGAGGGTCCAGAGGAGGGCAACCAAAATGATTTGGGGCTTGGGGGACAGGACCTATAAGAAGAGGCTCAAAGAGCTAAATATGTACACATTGGAAGAGAGAAGGGACCGGGGGGACATGATAGAGGTCTTCAGGTACATGAAGGGGGTAAATAGGGGAGGAGCAGTCAGGGTGCTTCGAAGGAAGGAGGAGGGGGCCACTACAGGGCATGGGTGGAAGCTGGAGGAAGATTCAGGGAGAAAGGAGGAGTGCTACTTCACTGAGAGGTGGTGGAGCCATGAAATGCACTGCCCAGGGGGCTGGTGGAGGCAGAGATGGTGGAGGGGTTCAAGAGGGGGTGCGACAGGTACAGGGGAAGGGTTCTGGAAGCAAAATCCAATGCAGCGAGAATATCCGGAACTGGGAAGGGAGAAGCCAGAGAAGGCGAGGGGGGCAGCAAGGTCAGCTCCCAGGGTGGGGGCTGACCAAATGAACAGATGTGAAAGACCATTACGCCTATTCTGCTGGCATTTTCATATGTTAGAGGTAGAAGCGTACCAAGCGATATCATCTTGAATTTTTCCTTGAAGAGGAATTTGTTTAACTTCCTTAGGTCTAGAATAGGGCACATACCACCTGTCTTCTTTGGAACTAGGAAGTAATGGGAGTAGAAACCTGTGTCTCATTGCTCCTGTGGAACTACTTCCACTGCCCTGTTGTTCAGAAGGCCTTGAATCTCGGAAGCGAGGAGGTCTGACTGAGTGATAAACAGTCTGGGCTGTCGTTTGGGTGGATGATCCGGAGGGGTTTCCAAAAAATTTAGAGTAACTCTCGCAAATTATCCTGAGAACCCATTTGTCCATTGTGACTGACTTCCACTGGTTGTAAAACTGAGTCAGATGCCCACCCTACTGCCTAAGAAGAGTCCCCCTCGAACAGCTGAGGTGGGACTTGAGCCAGAATCTCAGAGGGTGGCACTAGACGCCTTTGGGCCCTGTGCCTTCTGCTGTGTTTTCTTTTGCAGCTGAAGGGCTTGATTCTTGTTGAAGCCCCCCCTCTGCTGTTACCACAAAAGGACTGATGGTTATGAAACTGCCGTCAGTTTCCGCCCTGTTGAGGGGCAGCAGGGACCGGTCTGGCTGTCTTAATGGCAGTCCTAGTTTTCTGTGTGGCTTCTAGTGCCTGCTCCACCTATGGGCCAAACAGATAAACTCCATTGAATGGCAAATTCATGACTCTTTGCTGAGCTTCATTTGTAAACCCCAAAGTCTGCAACCACGAGTGGCATCGGGTGCATATCCCTGCTGCCGCTGCCATCGAGGCAGAGTCAAAGGTGTCCATTGCAGCCTTAAGCTGCTGATTATTGGACTCAATGCCTCTAGTAATGGTCTGAAGAAACTCTGAACTAACATCTAACTCCAGAAGAGCTTCAACCAAGGTTTTCAAAGACTGCCAGAGGGTATACTCATACTGTGATAAGTAGTACTGGTAGCTAGCAATCCGCATTCCTAGGGTAGCAGCAGCAAAGTTTCGCTTCCCCAAAGTGTCAGTCTTATGGGATTCTTTTTTTTTTTATTCTCTATTTTTCTTGGCAGAGCCACTGTCAGTCCTCAGCCCCAGTCATGGCCCCCGGGACTCCCACTGTCATCTATTTGCCGCTGACTCCCCCAATTACCCCCAGCTTACCCCCCCCAGAGGGTGGGGCCATGACAACGGTCCCCAATCCATGCCGCGGAACTAGTGACTGGTCAGGTAAGTGGTGATGACAGCTAATTGAAGCCCTGAGGAGGGCTTCACTGAGACAGTGGCCTCCACCCACCTTCTCCTTTTTCCTGTATTCTTGGAATTGGGGACATGCAATGATGCCAGCATCCGCCCTGCCTCCCATGAAATGAGCGCCAGAGTGTGAGTATCTCCCAGCCTCCGCCAGGAGTCCTCAGTGTGCCAGACACTTCCCCACCCTCCCCCCAGAGAAGGAGAGCCATTCATGGGATGCTCCATCCTTCTCCCCCCGGCCAGCCCTCCAACGACTCGGGTCCATTCCCTAACCTGTGTTGCCTGCGTCACAAGCAGAAATCTCACAGCTGCGCTGGTGGGATGGTGTCTTCTGGGGTTCTTTATTTACTGGACAAGCCGTAGACTCCTGAGAAAGCATGGCTTTGTCATTTTCTGCCAAGACCACTAAGGCATCTGCAAAGGCTTGAGAGTCCAGGATTGGTTGATCCTTAGGGGAAGCATACTTCCTGTCTTTGGACATGGCCATGGAAGGAATAAGTGTCGGATTGTCCCACACAGTCTGTGAGAGAGTCTGAAAAGAGGGCTGTACTGGAGAGGTCAATTCCACAGGGATTTCTGGGACATGCAGATATTGAAGGCACAATAGCTTTTCCGGATCAATCTCCGAAGTCTGGAGAGAGAGGGTGGAACTCATATTCTTCAGTAGAGATTTAAAGGATAGTTTTATAACCAAAGGCTCTGCTGAAGTAGAGGGCTTACTTTCCTCTCTGAAGGATGAATCTTCATCGAAGTCGTCTCCTAATCGTAGATCAGAATCAGGCTCAAAATCATCTCCTACTAGCTCAGGAGGGATAATATAAAAAGGAAAGGGAGGAAAGAGAGCAAGAGTTGAGAATCAGAGTTGAGAATCTCGGCACCAGAGTCAAAGGTGGCACCACAACTGGCTCCGCGTGGGTGCTCAGGGACCCCAACCCAAACCCAAGTGCACCCAAGGATGAAGATCTGAAAACATGAGTAGGAGAAGGAGGTACCTGTGCTGGTCCCTGCACTGCAGCCATGTGAGGGGGAAAAGCACAAGGGCATGGCAGCACTGAAGAAGGTGTTGCATGACATTGCTGACCCAACTGCCTTGCCCACGGATTTGAAGCCCCTAGGCCTGAAGGCCCTGGGGCTGAACCCTCAGGCTCAGGGAGTCGGGACAACTGCTGAACCCATTGCTCCATAAGAGCGGTCCAATGATGAAACTGCTCATCAGAGGACCCCCCCGGGGGCAGGGAGGGACTATGAAATCGAGGATGCTGGCCACTAGGAACAGAGGCTGTAGGTGACCCCAGCGTAGTCGGAGTCAGCCTCCTGCCCCATAACCGACGATCGATGTGCAGACGTACCAGAGGGGCAACCTTGAGCAATGCTGTTTCTTCTTTGACCGGTGGGATGAAGAAGAACTCGAGGCTGAGTGGTGCCAGGTTCCTGATGAAGATCAAGAACAGGCCCGCTCCTTTTTGTGCTTACAAGATGACTGCCCTTCCTACTGAGCACTGGACTGCCCATAGTCGGCCCCCCCCATAGAGGGCAGTGGACCAGACCCAGCCCTGCTGGAAATACAGCTTTCATGCTAAGCCTCCTTACTGTCACCGGCCCCATTCATGGTCGACTCCGCTGAAGGTGGGCTGAAGAGGACTTCTCTGTTCTTTCGAAGAAGAAAAGAAAAACCTTTAAACTGAATAAACAAATTACTAATACTAATATTTAAATCAAATACTGAATGACTAAAACTGCTATTGTATAGATGTGAAGATTTGACTCCTGGCGGGTGAGTGACATCATCACTGATGCGCACTCCATAGTGGGAAAAAATTAACTGAGGCAGTTGAAGGGTTGATGCTGAGGTATCCTATACGGCGCGAGCCTGTCTAGCGTTGCCGCACCTCCGCGATCCTATCTCGGCGTCGGCCCTCCTGAAGATATTTGGCTCCCACTTTGTCCTAGCACCTTCAGCATAGTCCCATCAGTGTGAATGAGTGGTGGTGAATTTATGTCCAGGGAGATCAACAATATTATCTGCAATCAGTGGTATACAGTCATTTAAAAAGACATGGCATTATTTTTTTTCTGATTTCAGTAACAGCTGCTAAATAGCTCACAACTCTTGTTATATAATAATCATTTTCAGTTGCAATACATAGCTTTACTAATTCTCTATTGTCTAAATTAAAATTTTGGATAAGCAGGTGTGGTGGGGCATAGGTTTATGTGGGCAGTCACAGAAAAAATGTCTCACCACTTTTTGCAATTTTCTTCAATTTTAATTGATTCTTCTTTCAAACATCACTCATATCAGGATAACATCAGAATGGCACAATATTTTTCTCATTTATCACTTCCATTTCATCAGAAGACATTAAAACATCTGGCATCATCTCATATTTATAAGTCTTTAGGTGAAACAATATAAAAGCATAAGCCTCACACAAGATATTCTGCAGTTTTAAATCTTCCATTCAAAACATGAATCAAAACAGTTTTTTCAAATAACTCCATAGAGCACTTTTCAGCAGCATCTAGAGCACACCTCTAGGCTCACCACAACAGGATTTAAGTCTCCACCTGTTTACACCTCTCTGACGAATCTCATCTGTGCTGATGAATCTCTAACAAATCTAAACTACTGAGTCAAAGGTTCACCCTTTTATATCCAACTAGAATCAGGTGACCTTCAAACTCCACCTTCACTTACATCTTTTAATTACTTTATCTTATATTCTAATCCTTTATTTTATTCCAAAGAGCTTATGTATTTTAAACTCATTTACTAACTTATTCCCTCACTCAGAAATGAGTTACTTCTGTTCTAAACATTTTAAACTCCTTTTCCCAAAACAAAAAAGCACCACCCCTTCCTAACAATATTTAAGAAGGGCGTGCATGACCGGCCGGCTCCTAGAACAAACAAGGACGCTGGCAGTTGAAAGCACAACAACTCCAAAGCTCCACAAACACCCGGAAAAAAACCACGTTTCAAAACCAAAATGAAACAAAGGGAATTCATTTTCCTCGGGTAAGCACAAAGTAACTCTCCTTATTTTAAATGTCAAAAGCTTACAGTTTTTAAAACTCTAATGAACCTTATGTTCCTCACAACAGTGCAATTACTAATTGCACTAACGCTCTCAGGGTAACAAAATCACCCGTTTCCCACAACGAAACAAAAAATACCACTTGTGGCCAGCCTTCACCTAAAGTGAGCTGTAACCACAAGTAATTAGATTCAGGGCTCCAAAATGCCCAAAGCGTATAACTCCCTCATTCTAAAAGTCTCAGAACTGCTCAAAATAAACAACCTCCACTCCGGAGGGTATTCTGAGCTGTCCCCATAATTTTAGAATAAAGCCATTCCATTTAAACAGTATTAGAAGGCTAAATGCCTTCACAGCCATCTTGTATAGTCGCAATGTAATCTGTTAAAGCAGCCCAGAACCAAAGTACTAACAGCTGCTAAAACACCCACCTAGCCTGAAAACAACTTTAACAACCATTTAGTCCCCAAACATAATTTCCCACCTAAATCTCTACCATAACTCTAAATGTAGTAGAAAAGCGCTACTGCATTTGCTACGGGGAATCTCCCTTTTCTTCTAATCCACGATCAAGATAATCAGAACAACGAAGTGCCCCCAGCAACATCTGGACAGCTATCCATGTTGTCCTTAGAAACATCCAAACAACATTCCCAAATGAATAGAAAGTTTGAAAGCTACTCAAGCTTTCAATATTTCTAAATAGTATTTTCTTTTATATTTATTATTTTACCAGGCTCTCAGTCAAAACACCGCATGCCTGGCTCCACACAAAATATTCCAGGCATTCAAGTCTACGATTTCAGAAACAAATCCATCCTCCAAAGCGCCAATATAAAGCTATCACTAACAAATCCAAAACCAAGATATTTTTTAGACTGCGCGAGCGTCTTTAATCACTGCTTGACGTTTCAGTTTTACGATCGCTCACACCTTGGTCCCAAACCTCCAAATCACAGAGTCCAACAACAAAAGACCCCTTTCCAGGACTAACCCCAAAGTACACTCTAAGGAATTAAATCCTAAAAATCCCAAAATTACTCTCTCCAGCCTCAAAGTTTTATTTAATCTCCTCTCTTAAAGGGA
The DNA here is from genome assembly GCA_016271365.2 of Neoceratodus forsteri. Classification (NCBI taxonomy): domain Eukaryota; kingdom Metazoa; phylum Chordata; order Ceratodontiformes; family Ceratodontidae; genus Neoceratodus; species Neoceratodus forsteri. The sequence continues at coordinate 130,041,557 of CM057458.1, forward strand.
CACTCCCATATGTGCTAGGAAAAGAAAAAACAATTCTCTAGCCCCATATTTCTAACCTTGGAATTTCAAACCTCACAGAGCCACTCTGTGACATTCCTCCCCACCTAAGAGGGCAACCAAATCTTTTTTGGTTGACCGACTTTATCGAAATTTTTTTGCTAAAAATAAAAAAGAGGGGTGGTTATTCTACCAGAACCCTGGCCCACCCACTTCTTGAAACTCTAACCCAAGAGTCCTTACCCTATCAATTATTTCACCTTGAGAAAACACTCAAGATTATTTTATCCTACATCTTACACTAAATATTTCCTGTCCATATTCTATATCCCAGATTATGAACCATATTAAGTATCTAACTATTGCCAAATTTAGACAGTTTTTAAATAATCCCCAATAACATAAGATTTCATATCTAAATTATTTTGCATGAATTTGATTTTTTTTTTCACATAGCAACATCCATCAAATTCTATACACCATTCACAAATAAAATATTTAGATTTTGTTTGAGAAATATAACTTCCATACACATATAAAGTATATTCCAGATCAACAGCTTTCATTTTCAGAACTGTCATTATAATCTATAGCTCCTTCATATTCTGGAACACATGATTTTATTCTATCTCACATTACTAATCTCAATTTCACTATTAACCAAATTAGGATAGTAACATTTATTATATATCCTCTCCTAAGCAAACATGCTATTACTTTAGCTATATTTTATTTCAAAATATAAACACACAAAAACAAATACAACATCAGACTGTGGAAAAAAAGGAGGGGGGGGGATAACACTATAAATTCAACTGCAGGTGGCCAACCCTCAGTCTTAAACAAAAATTACAAAAAATAGCTCCTAGCTTTTAAGCTTGTTGCTTTAGGATGTATTCCTTCATATGAATAAAACTCTAATCTGTAGTTTTTTTCTTTACTTCACCTAATCAACTACCCTTTACTTTACTTCTCCTAATCATCTACCCTGAACTCAGGAAAAACTCCACACTACTCCTACTCTTTATTTAACTACATCAGATTATTTTCCATTAAATGTTTTCTGTCCTATCGATCTCATTTTTTTTTTGTTTTCAAAGACTTATTCCAAGATGTCAATATGTGCACTTTCATAATTTCTTCAAACAATTTCCCCAAATACCTTATTTTGAAAACCTTCTATCTTATGCTCCTTTTATCTGGTACCTTTTTTATTCTCTCTATACCTGAAACATACTAGGGTTAGAGCCTTTACTAGAAAGTTACTTGTATATACAATCTATATGAGCTATTCCTCTAACCCCTTCCACTCACTACAATAAGTAGTCCAGTACTGTAAAACTTTTACCATCTTTTACTCACATCTCTGTAAATCACTTTCCCCTTTTTCCAAGGAAGCCAATTACAGTCTTTTCCTTCCTTTGGTGGCTACCTTCTTTAAATATAAAGCCACTTGACTATACATCCCAGGCCAATAAAAGGAAGGAATGAGACATTTTAACATTTCTTCTTGACTCGTATGTTTGATATTACAATAAAGCATCTAAAATACTCTTTCTATATCTCAGGTATCACTACCCTAGAGTCTATCTGTTTTGTACGGGGGTTTGGTCTCATGTGGTATAATACCTCATCTCTTATTTCATACCACCATAACTGTCCCTTGCCCCCATCCATATCTGTTCTATCTTTATTCAAAATAACATGGCTACTTATCTGCTGAATTTAAGGATCCTCTGCTTGTAGAATTTTCCAGTTTGCAGCAGAAAAATTAATGACATTTTTATTATCAACATTATTATAAGTCATTAAACAAGTCCCTTCGGCACCTACTGCCTCTTCTGTCATGCTTGCATCCTTCACCCCAGTTAACAAAACAGTCTCGCCTAGGGACTTGTCTTTCGTCGTTCTTCCATCATCTTCATCGTTTCCAATCCAATACATTCCCTGGAACATAGGTAGAACAGGGAACTGTTCCTCAACACAGTCCACACAATCCACACAGGACAACTCTTCAGCCTTCTTCATAGGCCCTTGAAACTCCAAATTGTCCCTCATTACCGTCAATTGGCTTAACACCTCCTGGTACCTTTGTTCTGCTTCTTTACACGGCTCTCTGCCTCCATCCAGCGATTAAATAACCATTGTATCACCTCCCTCCGATCACTCTGGTCAGTCTTCTGGTTACTCAAAATTTCACAGTGGCCCTCATCTTCATATAACTTGTTTAGAGAAGGCTTTGCCACCAACCCAGAATTATCACTCAGCTGGTTTGTTTTTCACAGGAGAAAAAAAATTCTCTCTCCAATAAGCAGTTCAAAGTACCATTATACCAGAGTTACTGACCACCAGACCTTATGCAGATCACAGTTCAAAATGTCCATCCCACCTCTACCACCATATGTGGTGGGGCGTAGGTTTATGTGGGCAGTCACAGAAAAAATGTCTCACCACTTTTTGCAATTTTCTTCAATTTTAATTGATTCTTCTTTCAAACATCACTCATATCAGGGTAACATCAGAATGGCACAATATTTTTCTCATTTATCACTTCCATTTCGTCAGAAGACATTAAAACATCTGGCATCATCTCATATTTATAAGTCTTTAGGTGAGACAATATAAAAGCATAAGCCTCACACAAGATATTCTGGCAGTTTTAAATCTTCCATTCAAAACATGAATCAAAACAGTTTTTTCAAATAACTCCATAGAGCACTTTTCAGCAGCATCTAGAGCACACCTCTAGGCTCACCACAACAGGATTTAAGTCTCCACCTGTTTACACCTCTCTGACGAATCTCATCTGTGCTGATGAATCTCTAACAAATCTAAACTACTGAGTCAAAGGTTCACCCTTTTATATCCAACTAGAATCAGGTGACCTTCAAACTCCACCTTCACTTATATCTTTTAATTACTTTATCTTATATTCTAATCCTTTATTTTATTCCAAAGAGCTTATGTATTTTAAACTCATTTACTAACTTATTCCCTCACTCAGAAATGAGTTACTTCTGTTCTAAACATTTTAAACTCCTTTTCCCAAAACAAAAAGCACCACCCTTCCTAACAATATTTAAGAAGGCGTGCATGACAGCCGGCTCCTAGAACAAACAAGGACTGCCGCAGTTGAAAGCACAACAACTCCAAAGCTCCACAAACACCCGAAGAAAACCCACATTTCAAAACCAAAACGAAACAAAGGGAATTCATCTTCCTCGGGTAAGCACAAAGTAACTCTCCTTATTTTAAATGTCAAAAGCTTACAGTTTTTAAAACGCTAATGAACCTTATATTCCTCACAACAGTGCAATTACTAATTGCACTAACGCTCTCAGGGTAACAAAATCACCGTTTCCCAGCGAAACAAAAATACCACTTGTGGCCAGCCTTCACCTAAAAGTAAGCTGTAACCACAAGTAATTAGATTTCAGGGCTCCAAAATGCCCAAAACGCCATAACTCCCTCATTCTAAAAAAGTCTCAGAACTGCTCAAAAATAAACAACCTCCACTCCGGAGGGTATTCTGAGCTGTCCCCATAATTTTAGAATAAAGCCATTCCATTTAAACAGTATTAGAAGGCTAAATGCCTTCACAGCCATGCGCATAGTCGCAATGTAATCTGTTAAAGCAGCCCAGAACCAAAGTACTAACAGCTGCTAAAACACCCACCTAGCCTGAAAACAACTTTTACAACCATTTAGTCCCCAAACATAATTTCCCACCTAAATCTCTACCATAACTCTAAATGTAGTAGAAAAGCACTGCATTTGCTACGGGATCTCTTTCTTCTAATCCACGATCAAGATAATCAGAACAACGAAGTGCCCCAGCAACATCTGGACAGCTATCCACGTTGTCCTTAGAAACATCAAACAACATTCCCAAATGAATAGAAAGTTTGAAAGCTACTCAAGCTTTCAATAATTCTAAATAGTATTTTCTTTTATATTTATTATTTTACCAGGCTCTCAGTCAAAACACCGCATGCCTGGCTCCACACAAAATATTCCAGACATTCAAGTCTACGATTTCAGAAACAAATCCATCCTCCAAAATGCCAATATAAAGCTATCACTAACAAATCCAAAAACCAGAATATTTTTTTAGACTGCACGAACGTGCGCACAATCAACGACGTTCAGTTTTACCGATCACTCACACCGCGGTCCCAAACCTCCAAATCACAGAGTCCAACAACAAAAGACCCCTTTTCAGGACTAACCCCAAAGTACACTCTAAGGAATTAAATCCTAAAAATCCCAAAATTACTCTCTCCAGCCTCAAAGTTTTATTTAATCTCCTCTCTTAAAGGGGACACTCCCATATGTGCTAGGAAAAGAAAAAACAATTCTCTAGCCCCATATTTCTAACCTTGGAATTTCAAACCTCACAGAGCCACTCTGTGACAGCAGGCCCAGACAAAATTGTCTCAACTTTTCAAACCAAGTGCATTCTGTCCTTACATGAATCAAATTATCTATCCTACTTCTCTTACATATACATTCCTTATCTTCTAGTTTTTCTGATTTATTATACTGTGACCATAACACCATACTAGGAAAGGTTTCAAATTTAAAATTTGTGAAAGGTTTTCTTTTTTGGATACATGGTTAAGTGAAGATTGTATCTAAATCTATGTCTATTATCAGTTGCTATAAGGCACAGTGAATAATGGGATGTACTTTTAGGTCAAGATCCCTACAGGCCTGCACAACCTGAAGAGTATTACTAATAAATTTTTTTGTACAAGAGACTTATCATTATATTATTCTTACTATAATTCCACAAAAATAAAATATTATATTTGAGAAGTGATAGTGAGCTCTGTTCACTATGCCAATGCGCTGCATAAACCGGGCACATTGGCATAGCTACATCTGAATGCTGTGGAGGGGGTCCCATGGACCCTGCATGGCATTCACTAGGGGCGTAGGACAGGTACGCGCCTGATCCCCTGACCGTGTATACAGCAGCATGCCAGGGGTGTGCAGAGGATGTGCGGGTGTGTGCCGCACACCATGCTATTCACAAAGGTGCAGTGTGCTGGCACGGAGGGTGAACGTTATGCTTGATAACCCCCGTCCTTAGGGATGTGTGCCCCCTGGATGCTGCTGCCAGCTGCAGTGGGGATGTTGGGGCACAGCAGATCCCCTTAACAAGCCACCCCAGCCCATAGTGGCCACAAGGAGGGCAGGGGATGGCTGGCCAGGCACCCGCTGCCCCTGTGCCGCCGGCACACAGCACGCCTTCTGCCATCATCCACACTCCATGAGTGCAAGGGATACAGTAGTGGAGCAGCACCAGGCATCCCATTGGATGTGCACCCGGTCTGCGAACAGTCCTCCTTGCACTTGCGCTGGGGAGCGCTTACAGATATGGGAGCTCAGTGCCTGTGTCCATGAACACGCCACTGTGCATCCATCCATGGGTGTGGAGCTGCGTAGGAGGGGTATGCAGCCTTGGCATGTACCCTATCTCCCAGTAGTGCATAGAGCCCAGTATTAGATGTTTTACCCATACCGATTTTTTGCAACCCACAGCATCTCACGGTACTTTCTCCTTAAGGCATGATTTGGGGAGCTTGTCCTCAGTCATTCCAAACATTGTTATACAATAATTGTTTTTTCTCACAATTTATTTAATTATTTATTTGAGTTTTGGTAACTGGGTAAATCCACTGAGACAATTACAGTCCCTTTTTCAGGGTCGACCTGGGAGTGCAGCAAAAGAAAATACAGTACAGTGCAAAATCAGTAAGTAAATGCTGTCACAGTGATAAATGAAAAGAGTTAACATTACATTCAGTAATATAAACTTAACAAAAAATAACATTAAAAAGAAATATATACACGCTGGAGATTACATATTGCGAGTCAGTTACAGGTTTTAGACAGGCAGCAAAACAGAGAAAAAGAGAAAAAAAAAGAACATCCAGTAAAACCACAGAAATTTATACTGGGTGAAATCATATAGCAAGTCAGCATCAGGAATGGGCAGAGGCAGCGAAATCCAAAGACAGGAAAGTGATCTAGGTTCCGGGGGCGTGATGGAAGGAAAACCAAGGTGAGGGGGAGGGAGGCAAGGGGAGGGGCAGGAAGAAGGAGCGGGAAAGGATATAGGACAGGAAAAGAGAAGAACAGTCATCAGCGGAAGCAGGTGCAGCCTGCAGAGGCAGAGAGGGAGGAAAGTAGGATGGATTGGAACTTAGGAAGAGAGGAGCATGATAAGGTGGAGGAAGGGAGTTCTAGTCAGACACTGCTGCATATGAGAAGGACTTCTGGACAGCAGCTAATTTCACATTGGGTTTAATGAGAAGGGGGAGGGAGGCTGATCGTAGTGCATGAGGGGCTAGTCTTAGATGGATGATCTCAGTAAGGCAAGGAGGGGTAAGTTTATGCACAAGCTTTTGGTGGAATTGCCAGCACCCATATCTGAACAATCCAGTCATCCTTAAAGATCAACTGCAAATATGTAATTATGAAATTACAGGTATATTGGTTTAACATATTGCCTGAATTAAAAAATGTTATTTTTTTAACATTTATCAAGTGTCTTGTTTTTCTTCTTACTGTCAATGCATATAAATACATACTTTCTTCACAGTATCCCATACTTGCGTTTCCCTCTCTACATGCTGCTATGGGCTCCGTGACTAGCAACTGCATCAACGTCACTGCAGTCATGACGACAGGCCCATCTCATCTGAATTTTTTTATTTTCTGTTGTTCACTTGCTTTATTGAAAAATTACTGATGAAACACTGTCTCCGCGAGTGTTCACACTGAGTTTTGTGACCCCTGAACTACTGGCAACACTCTCTCACTCAACTGCCTAGCAGAATTCATCTTAGTGGCGTTAACACTTTTAATGTGGCATAACACAGCTCTCTGTGAACCACAATCTAAAATTCATCTCGAACTCTGGTAAACCTAAATTAATTTGTCTGTTTCTACTAATCAGTAGTGTTGGAACTTAGAAATTTACCTCTGAGCTGGTTGTCTTTTCTATTGTGGTCCTGGTAACTGCGTCTGCCATTTAGAGAGTAAACTGACCTTTGCCCTTCTAGCTGCATCATATTATGCTCACAGTTTATCGTGTCAAGTTACAGAAGCAGGAAGCAATAAGTTAGGATGTAGTATGCCTGACGCTACACGCAACTTTCTGTCTAGTTTGATTCACTACATCGATAACGATCACTCTGGTTTGTGCCTGGCCAAGTCCAGTTCCCATTGCCTCATACTAGCCTGTGGAGTACTGGGCAACTAAGATGTCCATCTGGCCACTGAAACCAAATAAATATGTGCATGTCGCTGAGTGATTAACCCCCTCCCCCCCCACCACTTACACATCTCCCACCACGACCTTGCCTACATATACTGGCACTGAAAAGTAACTGTGCAAACATCAGCGAGAATCCAAAAATGTACCAATAATGTGCTATTATTTTCCAATGCCACAGTTGCCAATGTTTCTCTGTACAGCGATCTGATGTCCTGCAATGAGTCGCAAACTATCTCCCCTCGGTCACAGCACTCCACTGATAATGAATCTCGGGGGGTGTTTTAGTACAGAAGGAGCCCAACGTTTCCAGGGGCAGAGTTGCAGCAGCATCTTCTCCATGGCAAACACACCGATCGTAGTCAGGAACTCGTAAATTAGATTGTAGGTGTGTGTGTGTTTGATGATGGGGGGGCGTGGCCGAAACCATCTTCCAACAGCAGCACAGTATGCAAATGTTCCAACCAATGTGTATCACACATGAATGCTGAACCCAGCATAAAGCATGCCAGTAAAATGAATGAGGTCTGTCAACTCTGTAGTACATAGTTACTTACGATGCTCACAACCAAAAAAAAAAAATAAAAGTAAAACAGTGCTGCTCTATCCCCCTTTCATTTCACTGTACTACTGGTGCCTGGCATCTATCCAGTGCACATACAGAAAAAAAGAAAAAGATAAACCAGTGAGCTGATCTAGTCAGTTTGAAAATGGGTTATGTTGATCTGGCAAATTAACAACGTTTTGCTGTCTCCTCTAAACTATAGTAGCTTATTGCTGGTGTATGTATTAAGGATGTGTGAGGGGGGGGCGTGTTGATGAAATGGACACACCAGTCCTCATGATTGTTAAATCATTCATGCATTTTCCACTGTTTGACCATTTTATTAACCATCTTGAACATTTATGTGCTGCATAAATACAGTATAACAAAAATAGCCTGTCTTATGTTCACTTCATTATCAGTAAGGACCTTTGGGACGCCTAAGTTTGGCAATCATTTGAATATTTTATATCAGTGTGTTCAAAATGATGCATAGAATGTAAATTTTAAAAGCACAATAGTCTTACATTGATTGTATTCTAGGATATGGTCATGGATGCAGCTGGTAGATGGATGATTACAATGAAAACATGCTGTTGGTATCTAACAGTGATTACTATTTCATGTATGCTTTTTGTCTGGTATCCTGTCTTGCTAAGTAATAAAAAATTAATGTCTGATAAGCCTTTTATTTTCTTTGATAAAATACCATAAAATGTTATTTATCATATATTACACTGAATGATGACAGTTCTTTATTTCTTCCCATTTCTGTTTCCACTGTATTCGTTCCCAATATGGTCCGCATCACAGCTGGGTGTGGTTCCCATTTAGTATAAAGGTGGCATCAGGATCAGAGAGGGGTGTCATAGAAACATAGACTTTGATGGCCGATAAGGATTGCTTGGCCCACCTAGTCTGTCTCTATCCCTACCTACAGGATAGGCCGCAGATCCTATTTAACCAACAGCCTATTTCTTCCTACCCCCCACAAGAATGGCCTTATGTCTGTCCCATGCATTCTTGAATTCCCCCACAGTTTTAGACCCCACAACCTCCTCAGGAAGGCTGTTCCATGCATCCACTACCCTCTCTGTGAAATAATTCTTCCTCACATTGCCCCTGAACCGCCCCTTCTATCTTTAAATTGTATCCCCTTGTTCTTGCCTGTCTCTTTTTCTGAAAGATGCTACCCTCTTGGACTTTGTTGATTCCACTGAAGTACTTAAAAGTTTCTATCACATCCTCTCTCTCCCTTCTTTCCTTAAGGGTATACATATTAAGCTCCTTTAGTCTCACCTCTATGGCTTCTCTTGCAGACCCTGCACCATTTTAGTTGCCCTCTTCTGGACTGCCTCTATCCCGTCTATGTCCTTGTGGAGATGGGGTATCCAGAACTGGATGCAGTACTCCAGATGGGGTCTCACCAACAGTTTGTACAAAGGGATGACAACTTCCTGTTTTATGCTGGTGATACCTCTCCCTATGCATTCCAGTATACCCCCAGCCCTATCTACTGCCTTCTCACATAGCTTGCTATCGTTAAAGTCATCTGACATGATTACCCCCAGTTCCCTTTCCATTTTTGTTGTTTTTACTATCTCCCCCCATTGTGTAATCTTCCCCTGGGTTCTTGTTTCCCAGGTGTATTATTTTGCATTTCTTTTGGATTGAATCCTAGCTGCATACTTCTGACCATTCTTCCAACCTTGATAAGTCCCTTCTCATCATTTCCATGTCTCCTTGTGTATCAACCCTGTTGCAGATCTTTGTGTCATCTGCAAAGAGGCATACCTTTCATTCCAGTCCCTCTGCAATGTCACTTATAAAGACATTAAAAAGGACTGGACCCACTACTGAACCTGCGGTACCCCACTAATAACCCCTCTTTCTTCAGAGTGGACCCCATGTACAATTACCATCTGTGTCCTGTTGTCCAGCCAATGTTTTACCCCAGGCTACCACCCTGGGACCCACTCCTAGGCTGGTTAAGTTGACTATTAATCTTTTGTGTTGGACTGTGTCAAATGCTCTGCTGAAGTCTAGGTAGACCGTGTCCACAGCCCCTCCATGGTCTACTACTTTGGTCACCCAGTCAAAGAAATCTATTAGATTCGTCTGACATGACCTTCCCACTGTGAACCCATGCTGCCTTGTGTCCTATGCCCCACTGGCCTCTAGGTACTCAACTATTCTTTCCTTCAGAAGTGACTCCATCAGTTCCCTACCACAGAGGTCAAACTGACAGGTCTGTAGTTTCCTGCCTCTGACTTGATCCCATTTTTGTGAAGGGGAATCACATCTGCCTTCCTCAAGTTCTTGGGTACCACACCATCCTCCTATGATTTATTAAAAAGAGAAGTCAGTGGTTTCACTAGTTTCACAATGGACAGACTCGGTCTGACAAGCGGACATCATCTGTCGGCAAAGTATATGTTTTATGAGTTCTATATGTTAATCCTTAGCAGCAATTGCGTCAGTGATGTGATGGATGTGGTAGAGGTGGTCTTTTTCTATTGTCTTTCTTGATGGGGCATTACATTTTACTGTTTGTTTATATTTGATTTCTTTATGTATTGATATATTTCATTTACTTTATATTAATCTACAACTTCAATTTATTTTGTAGGTGAATACCCCAAAACCCTATATTTAATTATATACAATGCCATACTGCACAGCTATGAGATGTAGGAATGGTGTTGGATCATCTGGGAAAAACTTTTACAAGTTCCCTAAAGATTCAGTAAGACGTAGCAAGAGGGTATTATCAATGCAAAGGGAAAACTGGCAGCCCACAGAGCACAGTGTATTGTGCTCTGATCATTTCACAGATGATCAGTTCTCACTAGATCCGAGTCTAGTAAAAACTATTGGTTACAAACCAGGACAGAAAAGATTGAAATCTACTGCTGTACCAACAGTTTTTTGTACCTCAAGTGTAACATTACATGCAGTGACAGGATGCCAGTCAGTATAGATTGTATCTAAAGAAGAACATCCAGAAAATGCAGTAATTCAGGAATTGCCATGAAGAGGCACGAATTAATAATTCTGTTGAAAGCGTAAGAAAGATAGGGTGTGTAATTTTACTCAACAAATTACTAACCATATAAGAATGAATGAATACATAGCAAGTAGTGGTGTTGTTGGCAGTTGAATTTTCTGTATATCCTATTAATTGTGATCGTCAAATCCCAATACCAAGTGACCACCAAACAGTGTGGTTCAAAAAAAATCATCTACAGAGCCAAGCCATACAAAAGTGAGGGTTCTGGACTTCAGGAGGGCTGAATTTGGCAAAATGGGAGAGTGCATTAGAAAAGCACTAGTCAAATTAACCAGCCTTGCAGTGGTTCCCAGGGTGGTAACTACGGTAAAACATTGGCTAAACAATGTACTGGCATGGTAGCACCATGTAACTCTTCTGATGTAACAACAACTGTGTCGGACAAGTTAAATAAAAAAAAGTGTATTTGAGTGCAGATTTAGATTTGGGTTTTATTAGATTTTTTTATTTCCTGGCATATGAAACTAGCTGTTCCCAGAAGATGGGAGGCCGGCTTCCATGGGCTGGGGGATAGCACTGCATAAGGTCACATCTAGAGTGGCGGAAGCTACTGTGACATTATTGAGGGATGACGCACATCCTGGAGTGAGTTATTGTGATAATGTACATTTTTCATGATGCAGTAATTTATCAATGATAACTTTACATTTGTTCGATGTATGCAATCGTGTGACAATATATGACATAGATAATTGCTTGCCATGTATAAAGCAAATGTTGTATCCACAGATAATTAATGAGGCTATCATGACACATCTGACAACTCAATAGCGTCAATGTACAGCTAGTGGAAATGAACATGAACACAGTTCCCACAGCACTGAAAAGATAACATTTAGCGCAGCTACACAGACTACTGAATTGGTATGATATGCAACCATTTGCTTTCATATATGAGTTTTTAGTTTGAAGTTGATGTTTCTTGCTGGAAATTTGCTCATGAATACATTAGTGAAAGACCCAGTTATTTCAGCAAATATATGCAGGGATTTGTGTTTTAATACCTCCTTAAAATGCTCTGTTACTAATTACCAAGGGCAGGATTAAAAAAGTTGTTGTGCTCTGAAAATCGCGGATGTCCTGGATGTGGCATCGCAAAACTCCACATGGACAGGGTACACAATAGGTCAGCACATCTTCCCTGATGCAATGCATAAAAAGCTGCAATTCACTGCCACAAAAATGTATATGGGTCAATTAGTAACGTAAGGCAGAGTGGGGCAATTTGTATTGCATTATTGTACCAGGTGCATGCACATTGGAGTTACACACCCAGCAGTATGTGTCATGCGTACTGCAGTGTATATGGACCACACCATAGCACCAGCACTGTAGCTTGTACCTCTCAGTCAACGTGATTGAAACAGAACCCTCAGTGGCAGATCAAACTGGATCTGCATAGTTGACCATCCAGTATTCACTGTGTGCTTAGTTAACATGCATGTTTTTGCATATATTTTCACAATGTTAATTCATATTCCCAGGCTGTGAATACTAAATCAACACAAACGAGCAAGTAGTACCCAAAAAATTGCAGTAAGTGCAAACATACAAAAGGCACCCAAACATCCCATCGCAGGTCTGAAAAAGGAACACAGACTGCAGACATTCCAGTTCAAACTGCATCAGCTGGGATTCAATGTGACCTAACTGATTTCATTGCAGTAACTGGTGATTCTGATATATCATCTGATGATGAAGAGTTATGTGATGTACAAAGTAGCTCTGATGCGGAGTGGTCAAATGATCGTAACAGAACAGACGAAAATGAAAACATCAGTGATACATCAAAGTGAATAATGCTGTATATATATATATATATATTATTGTGTTTATATATATATATATATATATATATATATATATACATATATATAATCAAGGATTGACATCCATATTCTAATAAATCTTTTTATTTTATTGTGTTTCTGTGGCAGATATTCCGAACTTCATTGTAATGAAGGCACAGTTCATGAAAAGAAATTCATTGTGTTTGCTAGTTCTCTTCTCCTTCTGATGCAGCACTGCTTTACATGCAGACATCAGTGTAAAGTATTAATACAATGATTCTTTGGAAGCCTAATTTCATTAATTCAAGTGTGTCTCAACGGTCATACCATGACATGGGAAAATCAGTCGATGCATTTGTTTATGCCTGTAGGCAACCTTCTAATCACAAGTTCAATTTTTTTCATTGGTAGTAGTGCAATCAAGGTAATAAACTTCTTAAATGCTTTAAATATATCTACGATCTCACAAAGAACATACAGTTTGATGCAGAAGGCTTACCTTGTGCCATCGGTACACAGTGTCTGAAAGGAAGAGAGGAATATACAGATTTTGGCAATAGGTTCAGAAGGAGCAATACTTGGAGGGGATGGCCAATGTTGTTCCCCAGGGCATACAGCTAAATTTGGATCATATACACTCATGGATATTGTTCGTTCAAAGGTGATAGATATTCCGCTTGTTCAGGTACTCATCCTTATGTAATGTATGGTAAAAAAGTAATATTATACAATGGCAAGAAAAAATCCTGAAATATGATTGATCAGTCTGAGACTGGACCCATGATGTTATCCCAGTACAACATCATGGGTCTATTCTCAGCACTGTGAAACAATATGGATGATCCCGATGATCCCTTTTTTCGCATTTGCAAAGGCTACTATTTGTGCCACAGATCTATGGTAAGCTTTATAGGCAGAACCGATTTATGACCAAATAGAGTTAAAAGCTTTTCACCATTCATTATAAAAGAAAATGGTTGGGAATTGTGTGATAATTATGCATGTAGTCACCTCACGAGGTTACTAGGGTTTATCAAGTTGCACTAGCAAACACTCAAGGTGAATACAGCAAGTTGTGTTTTCAAGAAATTTGAATGTGTGTTATACATTTTAAAAACAATATACATGATAAACAATGTACTGATATATCTTCTGATGTCGATTAGAGTAATGAAGTTAAAAGCTCAAATGCCATGGAGCTAGAAGGGTTAAAACGAGGAATTCGTAGTATCAGACAAGCAGGAGTTAAAATACATAGCATCACCACAGATCGACACAGTAGTGTAAAGAAGTTCCTTCGTGAAACTGAACCCAACATTAAACACTGGTTTGATGTGTGGCATGTTGCCAAGGGTAATCATTTACTTTTTTATCAATATATTTTTCTGCCTTTTACAGTTTCTTAATTATTTTTGTTTGTTTTTTTTGTTATAGGGATAAAGAAGAAACTGGATAATATTGGGAAAAGAAATGCATGTAGGATTCTCAAGTCGTGGTCAAAGTCAATAAGCAACCACTTATATTGGTGCGCATCGTCCAGCATGGGTGATGGCACATTAGTCCAAGCCAAATGGTTCTCTATCCTAAACCATATGACGAATCAACATGATAATCATGGAGAGCCATTTGACAAATGTGCGCATGATGAGCTTCCTGGTCGTAAATGGATAGTAAAGGGTGAGTCTGGTTAACTGCAGATTACAGAAGGGGAGTTAACTCTCGACTATTCTGAGTGCTCCTTTTGTCTTACTCTGTGAAGAGCATCTCACGTGCAGAAGTCCTGGAAATGGAAAATTCTGGGAACAGCTACGGAAGTCTATCAGTCAATCAGTATAATGAAATACTTGTACCCATGTTCTTATTTTTTTGGGAACTATTTCTGTTCTGCTCCAACCACACCTTAGCCTGATGTCAACTAGTGGCCAACAAGTGCCGGGCCGCAAACCCCCCCCCCCCAGAAATCCAACCAATGTACCTGCAGGCCGACGGTACCCATTTTCTAATATATTTATACGTCCCTCATTGATACTCGTTGCTTAAAATGAGTGAATTCCCTTGTCTTCAGCTTGAGACAGAACAGCTCAGCCTCACTTCGCTGTTATGGCTCTGCCAATGATGCGTGAAAACACTCATTGTCAGCTACGAGTGTCCCGGAGGGACGTATTAACATAACAGTAAATTTCAATTTGATAACTTAATTTACATTGTATTATTTATAAAGAAATATAATTTTCTAAAATATTTTCTTCTTTCAGGTAGTAGACCATATAAAGAAATGGAAAGAATTGTTGCAAACAAGCTGCTTTCAAAAGACATTCCTCGATTATCACCATCTGAACAAACCTCTGCACTGGAATCATATCATAAAATAATAACATTTTTTGCTCCAAAAAGTGTTCATTACTTCTATGAATCCATGCATGCCAGGTGAATTATATATTTATCAAGGTGACTTTTACAACGCTATTACGGTGCTAGTCAGCCAATCAGATATCTTGATTTTGAAGCATCATTTTATAATTGAGAAATATACACCTCCAGGGTTTGTGTATACTGGAAAATTTACTACGGCTGGTGTGGCTCTGCCATCAGGCGCTGCCGAGTGACAACACAGTAAAAGTAGTAAATCCACCAGTATACGCACACCCTGTAGGGGTCTATTGCTATCATGCAATGTTCTGATTTTTTTTAGCAGGTATGTGACAATAACAAAATTCCAAAAACTGCCCAGAAACTCATTTTAAAGAGAAAAACCTTTTTTTTTTTGGTTAATCGATGCAACATATATAGGTATGATTACACAGTGCAGAACTAATATCATATGTGAGTGACATTAATTTTGATATTTATTTAGGTTGCTCATTGCAGCACTGCACTTTAATGAGAACTCATCCCGTAAACAATCAGTGACAAGAGAAGGTAACAAACGATGGGGTGTATCATTTCTGAAAGCACGGTATGGTGACCCAGTAGTGAAAGAGGTGAAAGTTCCAGCAACTTACGGTATGATGGACAATGTGATATTCTTATATATATATATATATATATATATATATATATATATATATATATATCACAATTGAAATTCAATTTGTCATTCAATTCACTTAAATTTAAAAACACAAAACCCTTTGTACAGTACATTTAAATAGCCTATTACTGTACATACAGGTGTGTTATCATAGACTGTGACATATATATATATATATATATATATATTGACACTGTACATATTGGGTTGTGAGAACTCATTTGCATGGGGGTCATGGACATATCTTTGTACATTAGGCTAATGTTTTAGTGATTTGTGGAAATGTAGGTATGTTAGACGTCTGGTCTTACGCACATACTTTATATTTACTACTAGTTACCTTATCCTGGGGTGGGGGTTAGGTTTATTTATTTCATATAATTACTGTTGCATGGACTTTGTGTGTAGACGTACTTGGATGAGAGAGAGGGAGAGATAGCGCATGTTCAAGAAGTGTTTGTTTAGGTAAATTTTTTATAACTGCCATATCTCAGCCATGGGTTATGTAAGCAATAAGACATGATGGGGTGTGCATTATGGTGTGATAACCACACTCATAGGGATGTAATTAGGCAGAGACCGAATGTTGAGTGCCAGTAATTCCTGGGATTGCAGTTATCACACTGTAATGCACAGCACCGGAGTATCTAATTGCGCATATAAAATGTCACTATTCTTATAAGCAGTGTTTCTTTTGTTAGCACTTTTAAATATGTAAAAATCTAAGTGAATCATAGTAACATAATGTTCCTCTACTAACATACTGTACACAGAGACAACAAAGGTATATTTAGCCATAAAACAGTTGTAATGAAAACTATAAACAATATGTCCCCTAATTAATGGTGAATATTGTGTCCCTACAGAGTACGTGACCAAATTAATGCATGAGGTATTTGTAATTTGTGCTGATTTTCCTAGCTACAAG
This sequence comes from Neoceratodus forsteri, assembly GCA_016271365.2. Taxonomy (NCBI): domain Eukaryota; kingdom Metazoa; phylum Chordata; order Ceratodontiformes; family Ceratodontidae; genus Neoceratodus; species Neoceratodus forsteri. Next base: position 130,058,202 of record CM057458.1, read on the forward strand.
AAAGCATTAGATGGTAAAAGCAAGGAAATAATCCCAAAACCACTGTCAGACAGGTTTGAAAAGAAAGATAAGGATATGTTAGTAAACATGCACAAGAGTAGATTCAATAGGTCAACAGCACACTCCAGGTGAGCCCAAATATATTTATTTTACCTACCGTTATACAGAGTTTTAACCCTTAATATTCCTAGATGAATGACTTAATTAAGTAGTAAGGCACTCCAGGGTGTGGATTATTGGGGGATTTACCCATGTTTGTGTTGTGTAAATCCCAACAACCCACACCCTGAAGTGCCTTATTGCGATCATGACTCATGTGCAAAATAAATTTTAAATGTGTTTAAGTATGTTTTTATAAATGCCATTTATCAGACGTGTGTTATTAAAGGACTAATGCATGACAGGGTGTGTGTTGTGCTGGGATAGCGTCACGCCTGGAGGGGTTGGGCATGAGACCACAGACCGAGTTCGTCCAATGCCCCAGGCGTGGTGTTGTCACAAACGACACACACCCTGGAGTGCATTATTCCTATTATACAATGGCTTGTTGTTATACAGAACAAAAAAGGAAAAATGTTAAAGATGTTTGTATAACTGAGTATAATGTCATCCTCCCCACCTTGGGGTGCTAGCCATAACAGAACAAGTGATGCAAAAGAAAACAAGTACAGACATATTATTAATACAAGCTCTTGACTTGAACCTAAACCTTTTAATGGTATTCCTTATACTGAACTGCTGTTGTTATCTTTGTTAAGTTATAACTATAACGCATGACATATAATGAATTGCTCACACCAGATTTGTTATCTTTTTTATTGTTTAGTGAGACAACTAGAACACAGGAAGAGATGTTACTGAGTGACACTGAAGAGTAAATTTAAATGCCAGAGAAACATGACTTTCACGGCTGATATTTTGCAGACTGAGAATTAATATATTATGGCATTTGTTGGACACATCTATGGATATTCAATTGGCTGAACCTTTTGAAAGCAGACGAGTTACTATTCAATGCATGTATAAGAACTTAGTAGACTGCAAAATTCGAAAGGAAACTTGACAGCAGCCTATGTGAAACAAACTGTTAATTGTGTGATCTTCAGAAGACAGAAATCTATGTACTGAACTACACACAAAACAATATCTAGACAAAACAGTATCGATTATAGTTCAATAGCAGTCTCAGATTGAATGAAAATATACTGAATTTACATTTTGTTATTGCACAATGTTACTAAACTTTATGGACGGGATATTCAGACTGTGCCAGGCTGTGGCACAAGCCTATGCGCAGCACACATGGGATGCGCATGGGTGTTGACAGGGTGATATTCAACTAAGCTGCACCATTGCACAGCTTCATTGAATATCACTCCTTGGCCAGAATGTTATGCTGGTCCAACTTTAAGCAAAATTGCATGGTGCTGAAAGGCCTCTCACACAGTTTGCAAAGGGTGCTAACAGAAGACATAGACACGTGTTTCATCCTACCAGGACTCATCAGTATGCCTCGTCTGCTTGACACCCCAGTGGACTGGACCAGCTACCCTAAGACAGTTGTTGCATAGCAGACCTATATAGGTAACAATCTGAACTTATGTGAAAGTGAATTTGCTAATATGCACAAGTGTGCTGTACCACTGAGAGGTACTGATTAACTGTGAAATCGAGCACAAAGCAGAAAAGGGTTGTGGGAATCAGATCCCCGAGGTGGCACAACACACTGGTTGTGCACAGAGCTGCCAATCTCCTATTCAATATATTGCATTGTCTCACTTCATTTTTTTTTTTTACTGCAGTTGCCCCGCCCCCCGAGTTTACTTATTTCTTTAGTTAAAATCAAGGATGGACAGTTACCAGATAATGTGTGACAGTAAGACACCATCATTGTGGGGTCAGAAATCCTGGTTGGTGGACCAAGGATGTTCAGGGGGCTGTGAGTGACAAAAAGTCTTACTGTGCATGCTTCAAGAGCTCAAGGTTAGTAAAAAAAAAAAAAGGAGACTATGTGCTAATGTCCAGGAGGGAGATCAGGGCGATCAGAGTATCCAAGGTGAGGATGGGGCAAAACATGACCAGGGTTGTCAGGGGGGTGACATGGGGTCACTCATGTTCCATGCATTTGTCTCTGACATAGGGAGATGTATTAGGAATAAACAGATTCTCTTTGCAGATGACTTGAAACTTGGAGAATTGATGGACTGGATGGAGGTGAGAATGGCCATACAGGGGGACCTGGATGCACTGCACAGGTGCTCAGAGAGGTTGGGTGCTGAGGTGTAATGCAAGAAAGTATAGGTTGCTACACCTGGGTGCCAGAAACATGGTCCATATATATACCATGTGGAGAGACACACTACATGCCTCGCTTGGGCAAGATGGATATTGGAGAGGTATTGGCATTCAAAATTAATAACTTTGAGACATGTCGCAGGGCATCAGCAAAGTCAAACAGGATGGTATGCTACATAGCCAGGGAAATTATCTCCAAGCATGAAGGTGATCTGCCATCTGGATAATGCCACTCTGCCCCTGGAAACATTGGTCTCCTTCTGTACTCAAACACCCCGCTCCCCCCCCGAGATTCATTATCAGTGGAGTGCTGTGACCGAGAGGGAGATAGTTTGCGACTCATTGCGGACATCAGATCGCTGTACAGAGAAACATTGGCAACTGTTGCATTGGAAAATGGCAACACATTATTGGTGCATTTTTGGATTCTCGCTGATGTTTGCACAGTTACTTTTCAGTGCCGGCATATGTAGGCAAGGTCGTGGTGGGAGATGTGTAAGTGGTTGGGAGGAGGGGGTTAATCACTCAGCGACATGCACATATTTATTTGGTTTCAGTGGCCAGATGGACATCCTAGTTGCCCAGTACTCCACAGGCTAGTATGAGGCAATGGGAACTGGACTTAGCCAGGCACAAACCAGAGTGATCGTTATCGATGTAGTGAATCAGACTAGACAGAAAGTTGCGTGTAGCGTCAGGCATACTGCGTCCTAACTTATTGCTTCCTGCTTCTGTAACTTGACAAGATACACTGTCAGCATAATATGATGCAGCTAGAAGGGCAAAGGTCAGTTTACTCACTAAATGGCAGACGCAGTTACCAGGACCACAACAGAAAAGACAACCAGCTCAGAGGTAAATTTCTAAGTTCCAACACTACTGATTAGTAGAAACAGCCAAATTAATTTAGGTTTACCAGAGTTTGAGATGAATTTTAGATTTTGGTTTACGGAGAGCTGTGTTATGCCACATTAAAAGTGTTAATGCCACTAAGATAAATTCTGCTAGGCAGTTGAGTGAGAGCGTGTTGCCAGTAGTTCAGGGGTCACAAAACTCAGTGCGAGCACTCGCGCAGACAGTGTTTCATCGGTAATTTTTCAATAAAGCAAGTGAACAACAGAAAATAAAAAAATTCAGATGAGATGGGCCTGTCGTCATGACTGCAGTGACGTTGATGCAATTACTAGTCACGGAGCCCATAGCAGCATGTAGAGAGTGAAACGCAAGTATGGGATACTGTGAAGAAAGTATGTATTTATATGCATTGGCAGTAAGAAGAAAAACAAGACACTTGATAAATGTTAAAAAATAATGTTTTTTAATTCAGACAATATGTTAAACCAATATACATGTAATTTCATAATTACATATTTGCAGTTGATCTTTAAGGAATATTGTAGGGACAGACTGTGAACCCCCCAGTAATGAGCACAGAAACTAGGCTACAAGTTTATGTAACGTTATTTTTAGTTGCCTACATTTCAGTCCTATGTAGGGCCTGTGCTTGATACCTGGCCTGTAGTGCTGTTACTGCTAAACGCACAAAAAAGCTCACATATCTAGAATTAAATCTTTTTATACCAAGAATTGATTTTGTTTTTTTTTCAAATTTTATCTGTACATTCTTTATATACTTATTCCAAAGACAGTTTGAGAAAAACGTGATGACTAAATATACATAATCCCTTATCGTACCCAGAGTTTCTTACCCTGCTCGCCATTTATAACATATCGTATTTGAGCCAAATATCATCACTTTAATTTTAATCAGATCAATTTTCAGCAGAGAAGAGAGGTGCTTCTACAACTGTACAGGTCATTGATTCTTCCTCACCTGGAATAGTGTATGTAGTTTTGGAGACTGTATTTGAAGAAGGACAGGAACAGAGTGGAGGCAGGTCAATGGAGGGTAGCCAAGAAGATCCAGGGATAGCAGGAAAGGACTTGTGAGGAAAGGTTGACAGGTCTAAGCATGTACATGCTGTAGGTGAGAAGTGAGAGATGGGACATGATTGAGACATACTAATACCACCACAGGGTAAACAAGATAGATAGCAGGGAACTGTACAAACTGAGTAGGAACACAAGCACCAGGGTACTCCCATGAAGCTTTTGGGGAGTACATTTAAGAAGAATTCCAATCCAATCCAGTTTTACTTATAGACTGTCCATCCAAATAGCTCTGAGCACTGTGCAAAGTTCAAACCATTATACATAATTTTAAATGCATATAAGTAGCTCATTAAAAATAGTACATGGTATAACACGGTTCAAAAAAGATGTAAAAATCAAAGTCCGAATCATACATCTTAAAAGCAGATCAACCAACAGTTTAAACTCACAGTCACTCAAAAGCTCGAGACAATAATCAAGGTTTCAAGGTAGATTTAAAACAAACTAATTGGGGGCAGAGCTAAGCAGCAACCTGAACAGACGTGTTTCAGAATTGTTCCATATTTGGGCACTGTTTGATAGCTCTTACTTTACTACTTTTGTCTGTTTATTTGTAAACTTTATACTGGTGTACCTAGATTAGACCTTCGGCAACTATGGGACTAATATACTAACATACTAAAAAAGCCAGCAGAATAGGCCAAATGATCTGTCTTGTCTGCTCAAAAGCCAGCAACCTAATGGCTGCTCACCTTACCACCCCCCTAGCCCCCAAAAACTGAAAAAACTGGACTGAAAAAAGTGGAGAAAAATGCAGCTCCCCATTCTAAATCTGTCAAGGAGTATATATTTCCCAAGCCAGGCCTAGCAGCAGCAGAGCAGCCTGCATCGAAGAAGGATCCATCCATAGACAGAATTTTCACTATCCTTCAAAAAATCGAAGAAAAGGTTAGCCAGACAAATGCATTTTTGTTGGCTATGGATCGAAGGGTTAAGAAGGTAGAGGAAGGGAGAGAAGAGCGCTCCAAGGCCGTCAAAGAGATTGCTACCCGGCAGGAGCATTATACCGTGGCCCAGGCATAGGACTCTAAATTTCTATATAATAAAGTGGAAATCCTCGAGAATAAATTGCATGCAGCCAGTCTCCGGGTTGTGTGGCTTCCTGTTACTATCTTGGCTCAGGAGTTTAAATCAGAAGTGTTGAACTTACTTACAGATTCCTTGGGACTCTTGGAGGACTCTGTTCATATTAAACATGTATTTAGTTTGCCCAACCATCTGAGATTCTTGGAGGGTGCGGTGCAGTCCTCGATCATGCTTGTCATGGTAGATTCTGCGAAGAAGCATTTACTGGTTCTGGCTGCTGCTAGGGGATGTGGCTGCTCACATGCAAGCGAGGAGAAAGGAGTTACTCCAACTAGATCAGCACTTGGAAGAATATGGAATTTCAGCCAATTTATTTTTTCCAGCTTGTCTCCATTTTACCCATAAGGGTAAGAGTAGTATTGGTGCACACTAAGTGACAAAATGATTGATGGGCTTTTAATGATCCCCCCCAAGATATGACGTAGCTCCCATCCCGTGTCACATCCGCTTCCGGCTGTGCAGGATATGATGTAGTGCCACCCTGTGTGCCAGTGATGCAGTTCTGGCTGCGCCGGATGTTACGTAGTGTTCCCACCCCGGATATAATGCACCCCCTTTTCTGGCACGGGGTTATGATGCGCTTATGGGTTGGGCAAATTTGGGCTTGTTCAGGCTTGTCAGGGCATGTCAGAGGGTCCAAACCAGACTTGGTGTATATTTTCTGTGACTGAATAAATAAATAAAAAGGCAAAAACACTGATTGTATGAAACTGTCACATTTGATTAAAAAGGCTGTGTAGTAAATGCAAGTATTTTTAAAATGCCATTTTTCACATTTTGGGAGTGAGTATTGTATCAGTGAAATTAAATAGTTGGTTTTTCCTCACTGGTTTTATAATTTCCTTTTTCTTTTTGTCAGTCTAAAGTGGGGTTTAGTGTTTCAATTGTATCCTATACTTTTAGTTTGATTTTATAAATGGAGCAGTGCTTCTTTCTGCAATTAAGAATTCTCTCCCAACATACACAATGCTTTTAACGTTTTTGTCACCTGCATCATAAAAACAACTTATTTTTTTTCTGTTATCATACCAGTGAATCTGATTTACACAAATTCTGGCCTGCTGCAAAATGTTTACAGATTATCAGAAGTCATATCCCTGTATAAAATACTGTTTTGTGTATGTAGCTAAAAGCTTAATGTTATCTAAAACTCTACAAAATGTTTTTAGTGTTACCTGAAATGAACAGAAGCTGCTGTGCTGGAAGCTGGGTAGCAAATGTGTGTGTTTCAGGCTCCGAGCAGAAATTCATGTTGATGGTATATGTGCAGTCTCTGTGCAATGGCCGCAGTGGCCTGAGTTTGACCTTAAAAGATGATGTCCGATAAGCTTCAGAAAGTTTAGGAAAATGCTATTTACTTACAGCTCAATAGCTAGATACTTAATTTTTTAACTTTTGTCTGTTACTATTCTTCTAAAATGGGCAGTCACAGAAGGTACCACCCAAAAACAAAATACATTTTCTAACCTTAAAAGATAATGCTTGATAAGCTTGGGAAAGTTTAGGAAAAATACTATTTACTTACAGCTCAATAGCTGGAGACTTAATTTTTTAACTTTTTGTCTGTTACCATTCTTCTAAAATGGGCAGCCACAGAAGGCACCACCCAAAAACAAAATACCTTTTTAACCTTAAAATGCTATAGCTGATTGATACGCCTGGGAAAGTGTCTGAAAAATGCTATTTAATTATAACTCAATAGCTGGATGCCTATTTTTTAACTTTTGTTTGATACCATTGTTTTTAAAATGGAGACTCACAGATGGTCTACCAAAAAAACAAAAGGCCGTTTCTAACCTTAAAATGTTAATGTTGATCAATACACCTGGGAAAGTTTAGCAATTGTTTCCTGCTCAACAGAGATGCAGTCTGTAATACATAGTTTTAGCTAATGATTTAAGACCATTTGTGTGAGACCCACAGTGTTTACTCCATATGCTTAAAAAACAAGAGTGATATAAAAGTCTAAATAACACACGTCTGTTACAGCAGCTAGGGGTATACAGAAAGAGCAATAACATAAAAGGCTTTTTATGGTTATATATAAACCCTTAAAACTAGCCACATTTTTCTGGCTTTAAAATAAAATGGAAAGGGGTAAACAATGAATTTGTTGCAGTAGTGAATTTTAATGTTAAACATTTAGCAGCTCCAAAGAATCATCTGTCATAGTCATCCTATACTAAGAATGTGCATTATTATATAGCAATGTTTAAATTAAATCATTATTTGACATGTAAAATAAAGTTTCCAATCTATAGAAAATAACATTTAGGCATGAAAGCATCATATTAGCTAAGCCACCCCACCCCCTCCCACTACCCCAGTGTATTTAAATGTATTGATTATTAATGAGTGAGTTTTTTGGTCATCACAGGTCTTTGTTACACAGGCACTCATTCTGTACAATGCTTGGGGCATGGCACAGCCCCTTGGACAATATAAAAGGAGATGCTTTGGACTGTGCCAGTCTCTGCCACTCTGAAGCCACCTTTGGTAAGCTTTTGCAAAGCTGTAGCTTGTGAAGTACTGTTGTTATCTTGACATTAAAATGGCAAATTATTTTGCAAAACAGTTTTCTCAGATTGGCTTTCATGATCTTGTTCTAGAATCAGAAGGCCCACAAGGAGCTGTTGGTGAGTGCACTTTTTAATTGTTTTTAATATTGTGATTGCTTAAAATCATGCTTATAAGACTATAATTACGTTTTCCTAATTTATGTTTGCTGGCCCTGTGTATACAAAGCAACTCTTCTGCAGGCACACATATTACATCATATGGTATGTCCAGTTAAATGTACCAATGTCTTAATTATGTGGACAAGTCCAGACAAGATCATAATACCCCTCTGCCTTGTCCTGTTAGAATTGTATTGCATGAGAACATACGCATAAGTGAATTTTCTGCCTATGTTGCTTACATTATGGTGTGTTGTATAGTAATTAATTTATTTGATAGTGTTGTAGCCACTTTATAGTACTGTGAGCCTTAGTTTAATTCATCGACAGCTGCAAGGTTAGCAATAATATAAAGGTTTGTTAATATACATTTTGCTAATTTGTTTCTATCAATGTATACACATGGTTCTAAACCCTCTAGCAAACTAATTTATTGACACCTACACTTTGTAGATAGAAGAAAAAATCTGCTAAAGTTTAAAACTAGCTAAATACGGTTTTTAAATGTGTAAAGAAGTCATAGCTGTTTGACTACACAAGTATGCTTGCAAAACACTATCTGTTTAGTGGTGACATATATACTGTTTTGATTTTTAACAGAAACTGGTCAGCCGGAGTCCACATCTGAAAATAAAACAACATTGATTAATGAAAACAAAACAGCGGGTATGTGTTAAAGTTTTTAATAGTGTTGGGCATTAACTGAAAATGAATTACTTATTTTTACAGTGTTGCAAATGGATAAGGGGCAGCTGTGGTGGTGTTTGCAAATATTTTCTTTTTTTTGTAAATTTAGCATGCTTTCTTGTAACAAAAATTGTAATATAAAGCCATATATTTGTACAATATTTAAGAAGTTTGGGCATGGCAATGTTTTTAAACCACATAGTTTTTCTGATTTTATAGTTTTAATTATGTGTGGCTCATTGTGACAAACTATTTAATATGTTGGCATACTGCATGTTTGTATCCAGGATGTAGTCAATATGGTGAATAGTGTTGATATATTTATGTTCTCTAATTTTTTGTTACTAGATGATGCAGAATTTAATCATATAGAAGCAGTATTTCAAAAGTCTGCAAGAAGTCATCACACACATTCAAGGCTATCCAGATAGAAAAAGAGCCCTATTAACAAGACTGGACCATCTCCACACACAGTGCCTGCAACCTCGGCAGCAGCACAAAAGAATAATGACATTTTGAAACTTTCTTCAGTCCCCCGTTGTGTGTCTTTAAGAGCTGGCCATACACCTTCTACCAACAAAAGTGCAAAACGTGAACACCATTGCCATATAGGGACTGGGGGTAAGAGGTGCTGCAAAAGTAGTAATAATAAACAAACACAAACACCTGTTACATTAGACTGTGCCACTGATAGCATAACTGCAGAGCTGCCATGCAGTAAATTGTGTGTGTGTGAGTAAGGGTTACCCTATAATTATGCCTGGAACACTGATACGTGAAAAAGCGTCACCACATGTTAAAGGCCCAACTAGTGGTACACTTGTGTATACATATAGTTACAATTTAGAACCTTTTGGTACACCTGTGACGGTCTCTTTACATGTGCAGATATCTGCGGGTTGCAATCTAATATTTGAAATTTCTAATAACACAATTAAGGTGGTTAGCCTTGTAGAATCATAGTCATAAAGTCAATTTTAAATAATTCTGTTAGCTGTGACTGGTATACCAAAAATGGTGGGTACTAGAAAACTAATTCAAAAATTAGCTGTAGGTGGTGTAAAAATGTGTACTATTCAAAATGAGTGTAATAAAATTGTTAATAGAATTATTCAACAAGGGCGGGGTCATCAGAAACCCCAGGAGTAATATAGTGAGCCAGTATATTAGTAGTAGAATTAGAAGGGCTAAAAAAATATTGGTTTTCTGTAGCAGAATGAAAAAACAGCAGAGTCCCTGGCACAGACACAAGCCATGACAGCATAACCATGGGAAACCTGGGTCTTTCACAACATGTTGTGTTTGTGATTGTTTGAGTGATTGTCCTGTGTGTTTATCAAGCCAACAGTCTCCTGAGTGGCAAGAAAACAGTGACTGTGAAACAGCGTGTTGTATGAGTGAAAACTGTGAATGTGCACAGAGTGATAATTCTGATATTTGTAGGGGTCTGACAGACAGCGAGGTATGTATGGCACCTTCTCAAAACAACACAATTTATAATTCTGACAGTTGTGTTTGTGATTGTTTGTGTGATTGTCCTGTGTGTTTATCAAGCCAGCAGTCTCCTGAGGGCCAAGAAAACAGTGGCTGTGAAACAGTGTTTTGTATGGGTGAAAACTGTGAATGTGTGCAGAGTGATAATTCTGATATTTGTATGGAGCTGCCAGGCTGTGATGAATGTATGGAGCCTTCTCAAAACAGCACACCCAAACACATGCAGATAGGGGGTGGTGGTACCCCATACCATGAAGAAGATGAAGAAGACATGTGTAGTCAGGGGGCCCCACAGGAGAGGGAAGATCATGTACCAGAACCTGTATATTTAGAATTAATAAATTAATATAAAGTACCGAGAAATAATTTTAATGGTTCTGAATATCGCCAGCAGTTCCGTTTTGCTAACCTAGACCAAATAACATCCTTAGACCAATACTATTATGCAATCCACACAGCTGTGCAACAGTTGTAGGACAGAATAAGGCCCACTTTGGGTAGTAATGATTTTGTACGGCTACACCTGAGTTGTGATAGCTTAAATGACCCTGTGTACTCATTACAGCAGAACCCCAATGAATTAAATGCAGATGAATTTTTAGAACATATTTCCAATTTATTAAATAGCAAGATGGAGGTGTGTGCTAATGAGACATTAATGCTGGTTGTGACAGTTGTGCAAAATGTGCATGGGGGTGTTTCCAGAGATGTCAGAAGCATCTTATCTAACCTAATTGTAAAGCAAAAAGCAAGACACCTAGTCAATACTGTAAATCAAAGTAACACATCATTCTTTGTTGCTAGTTTAATTGCTTTGCTAAACAAGCAATTAGTTGATTTACACAACAGGGTAGGCTTGTTGGAACACACACTTGTAGATTTGAGTCACATACACCTATTTGAGACAGAGCTAAATGTGACCATCTTTGTTTGCTTTATGAACAAAGCTGGTGCATGGCAGAAGTTGGTGAGTTCTCCTAATAAACGGGCTAATACTGTTTTTTTGCTTTTACACAAAAACCATTATTATGGTATTAAAAATCTCAAAGGCTTTTTTGGTGCCAGAAATGTGTGTGAGCATTGTCATGATTTTTTGCACACAAAGGTTCACACACATGCCCTAACATATGCCATGCATGCAGATCCTTTGTCTGCAGTGAAGTGCGAAGTAAGGTGGTACAGTGCCCTGATTGCAGTAAACACTGTAACTCCACAGACTGTTACAGACAGCATAAATTGACATTCCCCGATTGTCATTTAACTAAATTATGTAAATCATGTGGAAAACCTAAGGAAGGTGTACATGTTTGTTTTCAGCCAAAGTTTCATACTGTCTTTTAGATGTACACCCTTTTGAATCCCACTTATGCTATATTCAGCCATTAAAGACACCGCCATGTTCAATCAGCTATATATTTTATGATTTTAAATGCATGCAAGATGTCGGTGCTGGTGACTCTAGGCATATTCCTTATTTTATCTATGCCATTGAAAGTGGTCACAATGGGAATGTGAAGGCACTGACTGTGTTGCTCAGTCTGTAAAAAGTTTATTCAAAAAGGGTTTAAAGGGTACATCTTTATAGCTCATAATGCAAAGGGGTATGACAGTCACTTCATCTTAAACCAGCTTATAAAAGAGAAAATGGAGGTGGAGTTATTGACTTAGGGATGTAAACTGATGTCTGTAACTGTAACAAGGTTAAAAATCCTTTTTTATTGACAGCTTAAATTTCCTTCCTATGAGACTAGCTGCTATGCCATATGCAATGGGCTTTGATGGAGTAAAGGGGTTCTTTCTGCACTTTTTTAACAAACCAGAAAATCAAAATTATGTAGGGCCTATGCCTGACCCCAAAGATTATGGTATAGATTACATGATGGTAGATGAAAAAAAACAGTTTTTGGAGTGGTATGGATCGATAAAAAGATATATTTCATTTTAAAAGGAATTACACCGCTACTGCAAGTCAGATATAGAGATTCTAAAACAGGCATGTGAAATGTTTCAAGATGGTGTAGAGGAAATGTTTCAAGACATTGCAGAGGAGAGGGGGAAAATTGACCCCTTTGAGTACATCACTATAGCATCAGTATGCATGGCCATGTATCGATTTAAATTTTTAGAGCCAGACATCATAGGGATTATACCCTCTGACAACTATCACCGCCAGTGCAAGGGTTACTCCACACCTACCATACAGTGGCTTATGTACATAAGTAAACAAGAAAATATTTCCATACAGCATGCTTTGAATGGTGGCGAAGTGCAGGTAGGTAATTACTTTCTTGATGGTTATGTTGTAATAGATGGTGTCCCTACAGCATTTGAGTTTTTAGGTTGCTTTTATCATGGCTGCTGGGTGTGTTTCTTTGAAGATTTGTTTAACCCAATGCTTGGCACAACCTACAAACACCTATATTACATGACTATCAAGAAATTAAACTTTCTCAGACATGAAAAGGGTATGAATGTAAGGGTTATGTGGGAGCATGAATGGAAACAGCTGGTGTGTGAGAATCCTCGGTTGCAGGCCTTTTTGAAAGTAGCTGATTTTCCAGAGCCAATGGATCCCTGGAATCACTTTGTGGAGGGTGCACAAATGCTCTACGTTTATATTACAGTGCACAGCCTGGTGAGAAAATCCATTATTATGATTTTACCAGTTTGTATCCCTATGTGAACAAGACCAGAACATACTCCATAGGGCACCCAGTGGTTATATATGACAATTTCAAGGATCTCAGGCTATATTTTGGGCTTATAAAAGCTAAAGTGTATCCGCCCCATGGTCTCTTTTTGCCTGTTCTGCCCAGCAGGATAGGTGGAAAGTTGGTGTTTACACTGTGTCACACATGTGCTGAGACAGTCCAACAGTCACAACCATGTACCCATTCAGATGAGCAACAATCTCTGGAGGGCACATGGTGTACTGAAGAGCTAAAGCTGGCTTTAGAGAAAGGTTATAAGGTGGCCAAGGTGTATGAAGTCTGACGCTACCAAGACAGGTCAGACAGTCTTTTTTATAGACTATATTAAATTACCCCTAAAGGGGGAAACAGGAAGCTTCAGGGTATCCAAACTGGTGTACATCTGATGTAGAATGTAAAGCATACATCAGGCAGTACTATGCTAAGGAAGACATCGTTTTAGAAGCAGAAAATATATCAAATAATCCAGCACAAAGACAGATTTCAAAGCTGTTTTTGAATTCTTTGTGGGAAAAATTTGGCCAGCGACCTAACTTGATGAACACAGCTCTTGTCAAGGATGCTGAAGAACTCTTTCAGTACCTTTTCACAGATCGCTACCATGTATCTAGTGTGTATTTCATCAATGATGATACAGCCTCAGTACAATGGAAATACACTGAAAATCACTACGCAAACACTACCAACATTAATGTTGTTATTGCTGCCTTTACCACAGTTTATGCTCAACTTAAATTGTACAGTTTACTCAAAAGCCTGCAGGACCGCTGTTTATACCATGATACAGACTCGGTCATATTTGTCAGCAGACCAGGTGACTGGGATCCAGCACTGGGTGACTATTTGGGTGATCTGACCAGTGAATTACCACATGGTGAACACATTGTGAAGTTTGTGTCTGATGGCCCTAAAACCTATGGCTACAAACTGACCAATGATAAAATTTGCATAAAGGCAAAAGGCATAACACTAAACATGGTTAACAGTGAAAAGGTTAACTACAGTTGTCTCAAATCACTAGTATAGAGCATTTTGCCAAGGACAGTGGTGCAGATGAAGGTGTTGGGGTACAATCAGTTACTATCGGACTGAAAAAAATTGTGAGAAACAAAAACAGCATCACTACTGAAAACAGGCCAGAAATGAGAACCTTCAGGGTTGTCTACAACAAAAGGGTTTTGACCGAGGAGTTTAAAACATTGCCTTATGGCTTCTGATATGAGTATGGGTATGGATATATGTTTGCAGCACCCTTTTTCCTGTATTTTGGCTGAACCATCAGACTGTGGGAAAAGTTATTTTATTAAAAGCATGTTGGAAGCTGGTCTCAGTGCTTTAACAAGATTTCCAGAAAATATTATCTGGTGTTATAGCTGTTGGCAACCTTTGTATACAGAATTATGTAGTAAATTTCCTCAGCTGAGATTTATAGAGGATATTCCTAGCACTCTACAAGATGACAAACTATTACCACCTCAAAAAATAAATCTTTTAATTGTAGATGACTTAATGGAAACAGCATCTGAAAACTGTGACATTCAAAAATGTTTCACACAGTACTGCCATCACAGAAATGTTAGTATCCTGTATGTCACACAAAATTTGTTTGTCCAGGGTAAAAAAAGCAGGACCATAAATTTAAATGCTAATTATATAGTTTTATTTAAAAATCCCAGAGATAAGCTATAGGTCAGTATGCTGGCTGACCAGATGTATCCTGGAAAGACCAAATTTTTTGAAGAGGTCTTTGAAGATGGTATCCATGAGGCCTATGGTTACCTTCTGGTGGATTTAAAACCCACTACCCCGGAATCATACCGCTTAAGATCTGGTTTGTTTCCACCTGCTTTGCCTGTTGCATGCATTGTGAAACAGAATACCCCACAGAAATAGGAACTTCCTCATTTGTTAATTGTAGCCAGATGGTCATAGCCCTGTGATATGTCAGCACGTCTGAAAAGAAACCTTGCAGTACTTAAGCTGCTGGTGATGGGGCCACCACGACAGCAAAAAGCTATTCTCTGTTCAGCCTCTGATGATTTAATAGCAGCAATTGCAGAGGTGGCACTCAACTCTATCAAAGGGAATATACCTCACACACCTCACCAGATTAGGAAGCTAAAGAGGAGATGCAACATTGTTAAAAAATTAAGTAATAAAAAGATGTCTGTTAAACATAAGAAACATCTTGTAACACAGTCTGGGGGTTTTATTGGCACCTTGCTCAGTGTGGCTATACCATTTTTAACCAGCCTTCTATCAAGCAGATGAGACAGGCATGGCTTATGCAGAAAAAATGTATTTGGTACCTAAACATCAGCTGGACATGCTAAGAGGTCATCCACCCCCTGAAGAACCGCCAAGAAAGAATGTGGAATGACAGCTGGATGCTGAGATGCAGGCTGTTCTTCAAAGGACTGACCTCTCTGAATATGAGAAGGCTAAAGTATATGGGAATGTGCTACAACACTATCTCACAGTTGTATGCCAGGATGAAAAAGATGTTGCAAACTTGTCATTATCTTTGACACCAAATGAGCTAATGCAGTCACAAGATGACAACACACTGCTACCTGGCACTGATGTCACATACAGTGACATAGTACCGAGTGTTTCTGTACATGTCCAAAAAAACACTGAAATGTTGTTAAACAAACTAAAAAGGTCTGCTGGTGTTACAGATTGGAATGATCATGGTGAATTTATATATCATGGTGTACTCATTAAAGGGTCTCACATATATGACTTAGTCAGAGCTGTTACTTCGTAAAGATATACAACTGATGCTAAAAAACCTAGGGGGTGGGATAAATGTATCAAAGCTTTAGCAGAAATGAATGCTATGTCCTACACAGTTCTCCTAATTGTGTGTTTTTGTACATTTTATTAATTAAACTATATGCTGCCTTTTATTTTATCATAGTGTAAAAATAAACGCTCTGATGCAATTCACAAATGGCTGTGTTTATTGTCTCCTCACAACAGTACCTTTATTAATTATACACTATAAAAGCAAACTACAATGTTGTCTAGAAAATACAGCATGCATTGCTTGTGGATCTACCAACAGTAATATCGTTGGTTATAATCATAACATGAAATTACTGACTGCAGGCTAAAAGAAAAAGAAGGCTTCAGCCTTTTAACAATTCTACATTGCTTGACAAATTTATAAACTTTTCGATCATTCATTATTAAATTATCAGAATACAGACTAATCACATCATTAAAGGATACACCTTTGCATCTATGATGTAAGAAAAATATACAATGGTGTCCACAGGTCATAGATGTTACATCTTGAACCTGTTTAGAGTTAAACAGTGTTTCTCTCACATTTTTCCTGAAAAACATAACAACTGATGATGGAAAAAATGTAAACTCTGGAGGAAATCCATAAGAGTCAAAAAATTTCCCAGTGGTATGGTCAGGTAAATAAATAGCTAACCAGTGTTCACCAGGCATAGACCGGGGCTGTGTATTCACAATTAAAGAGGCAGACACGCATGTAAGTCTCTCTGAAGGTAGTTGATCACTTGCAAAGACACCCAAAAAGCTATTTCTGGTAGAAGGGCTGGTGTGGAGAAATGTGTCCAGTTGTTGAGTATTCATGTTTAATTGAACTCAAACACAACATTTAGTCTTTTATTAATCTCCACAACATTATCAAAAACTGCATACACCACCATATTCACTGTAGCTGGTAGTGGGTCAGCAAACCGTATTTCAGCTCTCAGGTTGCCTGAGTGGATTAGTGAATAATGGTCACTACAGTCTTGGTCAGGGCTTAGATCAAATGCAAAAAGTGTGTACCCCTGACAAAAACCTACATGGTCTATCAGCAGAGGGTTGTCTTTCATATGTTTTCCACTCATGTGGATCAAACTGATATATTGTCTGACAGCATTACCACATCTAAAGTTAGGTTGCAGTGGTTTAGCAGGGGCTTGTTCACCATCCACATAGAGGGCTATAAAGTTAATGTTAAAATGTTTAAAATTGAATGGGTTTTTATTATACATACCACTGAAAGCATCATTATCTACAAAGTCCATCACCAATAATTTAGGTATCTGACCCAGAAACAGATTATCTTGGTTACATACACGGCTCCCACCAGCTATACTGAACACTTTCATGCTAACACAATCAATAGGTTACTTTGCATTAGCAGCCTGTGAAGCCTGAGCATGACCAATACGTACAGCTGGTGAAATGTTTACCTTTTTGCATATATAGATGCAGCCTTTATTTGTAATTTATATTCTTCATCTGCATCACCGCTTATTAAACAAAATTCGTTCTTGTTACGAACAAGTTTAATTTTAGGATCCACTCCATTCAAGAGCAATTTTTCCTGGAAAAAAAGGTCTGCGTGAATTGACCCAGCCAGTTCTACCATGTGACTGCCTGCTGTAAAAGCTGCTCACTTTTTAAAGCCCTCATTGGGCCCATTAAGAACTGTATTTTCGTGCTGTCCTTGTGTGTCTTTATAAAATAATCCAGATGAAAATTGGGTAGACAGGGTGTCTTCACTGTAATTGAGCAGTGATTCAATAATTGCTCTGTAGGGGTAACTGTCATTACTTTGGCTAATTAGATGATCTCCCACCACTATATCCACCTGGCTAAAGAGTGTTGCTAAAGGGTAGTTACTTAAGCTCACTCTAGCCTGATCATCAATGTCACTACCATCAGCCTTAGTGATCTTGCACAAAAGGTATAACAAGGTGGTGTTCAGGTCAATGTAGTCTTCACCATTATCCGCCACATAAAACTCCAGTGGTGCATTATCACTTAAGGCTGACAAGGGTGGGATTTCGACATAAAGGTTTTTCTCTATACTGGTTTGGGTCGGTGGTAACATAAAGAGGTTTAGTTCTGATTTTCCACATTCTTGAGACATGCAGTGTACCAGAGACATGGTTTAAAATAAGTCCCTTTGTCTGTTGCTTTTACGATGTTTTCTTTCCTGGCGCTTACGTTTTACCACTGTTCTTTTCTTTTGAACATGCAGCCTTTTAACAGTGCTTTCACGGGTCCCTGGGAGGGCCATTCTCCTTTTCTTATTGGTTCTCTTGTAAGCAACCATTCTAACCCCAGTAATGCTCAGTATATTCATAACTTTATGCAGTAGCCTTCTAAGGTAGAACTGCCCAGAGAGATGGAACACATGCAAATGATGAAATCTCTTGCATGAGCCACTTTCAAATGCTGCATTCTACTAACTGCCTTTGCTCTAAACCCTCAGAGTTTTCTCTCCGCCTGTCAAGACTAGATGCTCGGAGATCCTCTCCTCCTCATCATCTTGTTCTGAAGTGAGAAAACTTATAAAATTTATATAAGTATTCTTTACATTTCATTTGCTGCCATCTTACTTTTGTAGTTTTAAGTAAACCTGTAGTTTTAGTGTTTAAATTGTAAGTTTATTGGTTTTTTCCGGTTCGGTTTAACCAGGGGGAAACCGAAGTGTATTTTACATTTATTGGAGTTTTCTGACTAAAAAACTCCATTAGTTATGTTTAATTTTATTAGTTTAGCTTATTTTAGAACCGCTAATACTGGGTTTGAACCGATAGCTTCGGTTCATTTTTACTGGCCTGATCAGTTCCTTATTGGTTAGGAACCGATTGCAAATGTTAAATAAAGTTTAAATAAATACATTTCTTTTAGCGGTTACAACTTTTATCAGTTTTATTAGAAAATGTCAGAAAAACCGAGGAAGAAAACTGGTGATCCCGGTTTTGAATCATGTGTTAAGAGTGGTGATATTTGTTAAGGCAAACAGTCTTTGTTTGCTCACTGGGCATGTTCATTTCCAAGCAGAGTGAAATCTGCATTACATGTCCTCAGAAAACTATTTAAACATGCCTGGAAAAGGCTAAAAAAAAGTTATCATCACCTAAGGGTCCCTCTAGCTCTGACCAGCAGACACCCTAAATTACTGTGGCTGAAACCACAATTATTGTAACTGCTACCCCTGAGACGGGTATACAAGCAGTTTTTGAGAGGCTTGCTGAACTGGCTGACTACCTGGTTCCATCTAAGAAATAAAATAAAACTAAGCACACTGAACCCCCTGCTAGACAGCGTATGGTGACTTCTGTGCCTGCTAGACTTATTGAACCAGCTGACTCCCCAGTTCTCTTAAATAAATCAAACACAGAACCTCCTGCTGGACAGCATTTGAGGATTTCTGTGTCTGCTATAAAGCCTAACAACTCCTGCAGAAATTGTAAAGCTTGCTAGGAGAAAGTGTGGAAAAATGCCTTGAATGATTTATAAAAAAAAACAACTTTTAGGCTTGCAAGGGCTGTCTGTTTCTCAACAGCATCTGAGCTAACTCTAAAGGATAATTATGGAAATAATATAGAAAGGGTTACTGAAATTTGTTACCTAGGCCTGGTTATTGACTGTAACTTATCATTTGAAATATATATTCAGAAATTAATAGGTAAGTTGCATAGAAGATTAGGAATGCTTTATCGATTGAAAAAGTATTTAACAGATGAGGTTAGGATAATTTTGGTTAATAGTTTATTGTTTTCAGTTATTGATTATGGATTAATTATATATTTTTTACTTCAGTTAGAATGCGTAATAAGTTGGAATCTACTTATCATAGTATTATTAGATTTGCTAGGGACAGAAGAAAAGAACTTATCATTGTTTACTTTATAGTTCTTTGGGGTGTTTGTCATTAGTTGATAGGTTTAGATTACGTGTTTTAGTATTTCTTCAAAAATTAAATTAGAAATTTTTCTGGTGTTATTTGTGATATGTTTTCTAAATTGATTAATGGTGTAAGAACCAGGTCGCAGGTTAATTTAAACTTTAAATTTCGGATTCCCTACTATAAAAGTGTGTTTGTTCAGAATTCCCTTCAATTTTATGCGGTGAAATTGTATAATGAATTACCCTCTAATATTATGCAATGTGTTACAATTTTGTCATTTAAGAGGGTTTTAAAGAAATTTTTGGTTGCTAATTCAAAGTGTTGTTTTAAATAATGTATTTTTATATGTATGTGTGTTCTTTATATTTATATGTTTGTATATTATTTATGTATGTTTTATGTTGTGACTGGGCATCAGTGAAAATGTGCATTTTGCTCACTGATTATACAGAATAAAAATAAACAAACAAACAAACAAACAAACAAACAGCAGACGACTGCAAAGCAATCTTTCTCCTTTGATCAGTCTTCCTATTATTAAGAAGAAGAATATATGTTTATGATTAAATAGAAGAAAGGGGAACCTATTAAACTGAGGTTTTCCCTGAACAGGAGTTGGGCTATTCCCACAGAGCATTAGAGGATTATTCTTCACTTTCATGTATTGTGAAAAATGATTGGGCTGACACCCACTAAAAGCTTTTCTTCCTGTGAATATATTCTTCAGGAAAGATACTTTAAGGATTTCTACAAATTCAAAGCTCTGTCTTCCCTTCTTGAAAAGAGGCTGGATAAGAAATATCAGCTGAACAGGGAGGGAGCTGAATTGTTAGTCTCCCACCCTGTTCACCAAGGCAAGTGACAGCCTGTAACAAGGCAAAGATTCCCTGGCATCCCTCCTAACAAGGATTTTAGGGAAATTGACAGCACGGCTTTCAATCCTTTGATGCTCAATACCAAAAGTCACTATGGCAGTCTATCCTTGCTGTGGCAGTCAAGGCTCAGACTTCCCTGTCAGATGATCTAGCTGAAACAGTTAATTTGGGTTTGGGAGCAGCCAAATAACAGTCATATGACTGCTGCTTTTTCAGGCTCTACTGCCAGATAAATGGCAGATTAAGTAGCTCAATGGGGTTTGCCTGGCTAAGAGTCACAAACCTCATTCAGGATACCTAAACCAAGGATAAATTTTTTCCAGTTGGGGGTCATCCCCTCTTGGAAGAAAGATAAAGGCTTACAGGACAAACATGGATGTATACAAAAACTGCCTATAGTTGCAATTCTGCCAAAGAAAGCTTCCCCTTCACTAAAACATATAGAAGGGAAGGCAGAGGCAGATCATTTCACATTAAGCCTTTCTTTTATCAGGCTAGAGTTGTGCCTCAGTATCAGCAGTACCCACACCAGGGGTACTTCAGGCTCCACAGTAGGTTAGGGATTGGCTCAGAGTTCAAATCCCTGCCAACAACAACAAAAAAAAAAGGATTCAAAACATGTTACTGTCACAAAGTGGAGCCTGTCCTAGTACAGCAAAAGGTACCACAAAGAGAATGGTGTGTGCTGGACTGTCTTTGACTTCACAGTACTAAACAGGCTTTTTAACAAGGCCAAAGTTCAAAATGATAATTTTGTCACTGATTCTGCCAACACTCCAGACAAGGGAAAGGTTGGCAACACTGGTCTTAAAGGGTGCTTATTTCCTCACCTTCATAAGGGAATTTCACAGAAAGTGCCTCAGGTGCATGCTCCATCAGGTCACTCTCCAAGAGTCTGCATGAAGTGTTTGGCAGGGTTTCTGACACACCTTCAAAGACAAGGTGTCACAGTTTTTCCCATACATAGATGACTGGCTAGGGGTTGTAAAATCAACCCAGCAAGTGGCCTAGGGGGCTCCTGAAGTCACTAGGGTCCCTGATAATCTAAAGAAGTTCTGTTCTTCAGCCTGCTTAGGCCCTACAGTTCATAGGAGCAGAGTTAGATACCTTGCAAGGCAGGGCCTGCTTGTCTCTCAGCAGGGCAAGGTGTAGCCCTCTGATAGTGGGCTCATTCAACCTGAACAAACAAAAAGCCAAAAGACAGTTTATTCAGCTACTGGCCCCATGACATCTGCCACAGGCATAGTTCTGGAATCCAGGTTATGGATGAGGGACATTCAGTTTCACCTCTGGGTTCACTAGGGAATGGTCCTTCCTTTAAAACTAATTCTGATAACAACAAATATTGTCACAGGTCACCCAAGGGTGGAAAGAAGAAACCAACCTGAGGAAATGGGTCCCCCTCTTTTTCAGCAAGAGTCCCCATCAATTGTTCAGTCAACGGATGCATCTCTGCTAGTGTGTGACTCCCATCTGGGGGTTCACACCATCCCAGCACAGAGTCACTTCTGCACACAAACCTGCTGGAGTCAAGATTAGTGTCACTGGTACTAAGGGCTTCCACAGAAGGTGGTACGGGTCAGAAGAGACAGTACCACCACAATGTATTACACAAACAAGCAGGGATGGATAAAGTCAAGCCCTGCCTGCAGAAGACTTATGATAATAAGGAGTCAGTATAGGATGCTCCATGGGGGCTATTCATCTGCCAGGAAAGGACAATATCTGGGCAGATACCCTGACTCAAATCAGCTATTCCAATCATAGATGGGATTTGCACAGTCAGGTGGTGCAGGAAACTTTAGGAGGTGGGGCACCCCAGAGGTATACTTGTTTGTGTCCCACCAGAACCACCACCTGCCATTGTACTATAGCAGACCACCAGATACGGGAACAATTCCTCTGGATGCTCTGGCTCTGGATTAGTCAGAGAAGCATCTACATGCTTTCCTGTTTCCCTCTGGTGTACAGAGTATTTCTTAAGCTCAGGTGCCAGTCATCATCAGTGCTCTTAATAGCACCAGACTGGGCCAGGCAGCCATGGTACTCTCTGCTACTCTTCATGTCTGGGTTTGAACCGATGCACCTTCCTTGGAGGTACAATCTGCTAACCTCCAACCAAGGGAGGCTCCTGTACCTAATACTTGGGCTCAAGGCATGGCTCTTGGGGGCCTATAATATGTGGAATTGCATTTTTCTGAAAATGTCTTGGACATTTTGAGTGGTTACAGGAGTCCCTCTATTAAGGAAATCTATGCCTCAAATGGAAAGGGTTTTTTCTATTGCTATTCAACTAGAAACTAGTACCAGCACACGCTGGGGTCCCAGCTGTGTCTGATTATTTTCTTATTTACATTCATTGGACTTGCAGTCCAGCACCTTTAAAGTCCACCTAGCTGTAGCATCAGTCTGCATATCAGCTGGATTAGATGCTTCAAGTCACTCCAGATCCTTTCTCCAAAAGGGCTCTTTAAGAGCTTCACACATAACAGTACAGGTTGGTGTCCCACCTGTGCTGGACTGTCTTACCTATTGTATTTACAGGACTTGCAGCTCAGTACCTTAGAAGCATATACTTATATTTCAGTGGTCAGAATGTTCCTCTATTTCTTTGTGCCCAGACCCTGTTTTCAAAAGGTTCTTTAAAGGCCTGTCCTATTTGCACACACCCTCACAAGGAACCGATGCCAGCATGGTACCTAAATGTGTGTATGGTTAGGCCCATGGGTTCCTCTTTGAGCCTATGCTTTCAGTTTACTGGAGATATACCACATAAAAATTGTTCTTTCCTTATGGTAATTTATGTCAAGAGAAATCAATGAGCCCCAGTCTCACTGCATTGAACATGGCTACATTTCATTCCACAGCGACAAAGTGGTCCTGAAAATAAACAGGAAGTTCCTTCCTAAAATGGATTTTAATTTCCATTTGAACCAAACCATTACCTTACTTGTCTTTTCGCTGATCACTTTGGTTCAAGTGAAAGGAGTCTTCATTGTTCAGATGTCAACAGATTTTTAGCTACTACTTGGCAACCACTACAGTCCATAGGCAGGATAGGAAACACCTGCTCCTGACCTATGAAATGTGGGAAAGGCTAATCCAACATCAAAAGGTTAATTTCTTGATGGATAGTCCTGTGTATCCAGTTTTGCTACACAAAGGCTGGCAAGAAGCCCCCATCAGGTTTGAGGGCTCATTTCACAAGAGGGACAGCTGTTACATTAGCAGCTGCCAGGGTTGTTCCATTACTGGACATTTGTAAAGCAGCTACCTGGAAAACAGTACACATCTTTACAAAGCATTACAATCTGGATATTCTATCTAGTGATGATGCTAGGTTTGACACAGCAGTCCTGCAAAGTCTGTTTCCAAATTAGAGTTCTGTACCCACCTCCAGGGGTACTGCTTGGTAGTCTGCATAAAGTTATGAATATACTGAGCATTACTGGGGTTAGAAGAAAAAAAATACTTACCATAGTAATCTTCTTTCTTCCCAGTGATGCTCAGATATTCATAACTTCCCTCCCTACCTCCCCTTCCAGAACTTCAGCCTCTGCACTCCTGTATACTGTGCTCTCAGGGGTATAAATGCCATGTGTGGAACATATGTTGTGATTGCATTCACTATTGTTATTCCCCCCTTGCCAGGTGATTCTGCCATTCAGGGGTATTCTTTCACATGCTATGCCCTCCTGTTGGAGGCCCCTTTTTCTGGGTGTTAGAGTTCCTACTATAATTATTATTACTATTTTTATTATTGTTATCATGCTCAATATTGTCATCATTGTCACACTTGGTCCTCATGGGCCTGTCTTTCCAGGCTTCTAGGCAATCTGAGGGTTTAGAGCAAAGGCAGTTAGTAGAATGCAGCATTTGAAAGTGGCTCATGCAAGAGATTCCATCATTTGCATGTGTTCCATCTCTCCGGGCAGTTCTACCTTAGAAGGCTACTGCATAAAGTTATGAATATCTGAGCATCACTGGGAAGAAAGAAGATTACTATGGTAAGTAATTTTTTCTTCCTGCCCCATCTTGTGGCTTCTCTGGATCATGTGTTGTAAAGGAACTCACAACATTCCCCACTACATCTTTTACAATATTTTTAGCTGCTGATTTAAGGTGGGGGGTTCACTGTCTGGAAATCTTTTTGTAATAGTGGAACAGCTTTTCTAAATAAGCCTCTAAATATGCCACCTATGCCAGCACCATACATAAAAGGGGCTCCATGAAAACCAGACAAGCCACAAACAGCCTGTGCTTTGTAATAGGCCACATAAAGACTAGGGTCACTGTACAACCTCTGTGACATTGTAGGCATTCAGAAGGCTCCTTTAACAGGGCAAAAATGAAGATTCACGATCACTTTGCCAAACAAGAATAACACATTTTTGTTTTGATCATTCTTTATTATGGTAGTTATAGTATCAAACCGATGTTTGCTGATTGGTATATAATCTGGCTTAGCATAGCAGATGGTTATGATGTCATTATTCTTACCAGATATTTCCACACAATGAAGTAGGGGGGCATGGCGTCTCCGACTCTTTGGTGCTCAGCAATATCTGAATATATAAACATTGTATAAAAACCCCCATTGATGTCTGCATAATATGGTACGATGCCTGACTGCACTTGTGGGATGCCAGGTGGTACCCCCAAAATATGTGCAAGATTATTGCGAGCTATGAATGATTTACCACTAATGTTGTGGAATTTTATTTTCCGGTCCTGACTGTCATATTCTAGCCACATTTCTAGCTGTATGCTTTCCAGTGTCTCCTTGATGGCTGCTGTGACGTCTTCAACATTTTGATAATGACCTCTGGGAATCAATAATGTTAATATAGGCCTAGAAGTTTCACCTGCATAAAATTTTCATCATGTGATGTAATATTGTCCCATGTCCTTGGATACTGTATTTCTGACAGACCAACTTCCCATAAGCCCACTAAATTGATAGGTTTTGCTAGTTTCACAGTTTAATCCGATATTGTGTTGTTGGGAAACATTTCCAAAGAGGCATTGCTGGGCAATGTAACATAAAAACAATTCTCAGACATTGTTTTACCACTAACATCTTCACACAACTGCCATCATGTAAAACATGAATGCATCTTTATAATTTAAAATCTCTCAGCTGTTTGGATTCTATCCATCTGTTAAATTTTGATGGCCAGCCAAGCTATTTCACTAAAACAAATTGTTTCTTCCCTTGTATTTTCTGGGAGACTATTTTCTCCACCTTGTTTACACGGTTTGTTGTGTCTGCAACTTTTACCAATTCTTGCTCATAAAATGCACCTATTTCATTGCCACCATAATCTTTTAATTTGTACGCAGGTATAGGTTTAGGTATACATTCAGAAATAATGAATATCTCGCTGGTAAAGTTTTGTTCATAACCTTTTTCAAATGTTTTCTTAACTCTAGAAACACACACGTGATCACCCACATGAAATTTGAGAGGTCTTTGCATTTTGGTTCAAGATCTTTATATAGAGTTTTCCAGGTAATTAAAGAATTGTCATTTGTTACATCGACAGATCTCATTTTGATGGACCGGTGATAACTATAATTATAGGACTTTGTTAAAGATTGTAGGACATGTATGTACCTATACGTATTAAATGCTGTAAAATATCTCCACATTTTTGTTTTCAATGTGCAGTTAAATCTTTCCACAATGCATGCCTTAACATCATTTGATGTTGTAAAATGGTGTATGATTTGTGGTTTTAAAAATAATTGAAATTTAGCATTAAGAAATTCGGTCCCTTCATCTGTTTGTTATTTTTCAGGCTTGCGCCCCTCTCGTAGTATCATTTTGAAAGCCTCTATCACCTCTGTTCCTGATTTATTTTTTAACACTTCTGTCCATGCATATTTTGACAGAACATCAATAACTGTCAGAATAAACCAGAATCAGTCATTTTCTATGGAAAGGCTACTCATCTCCAGCAAATCAGCTTACCATTGTGCATCAATGTTGTTAACAACTACCCTGTTTCTAAGAAATCATTTTCTTGCAGGCTTGCGCATAGTGTAGGCATCTTGTAATGACAGCCAGTGTGATACTTGTGTGTGAGTAAACCTTTTCTCTTGTTCTGCAGCGTCATGTAGTCTTTGAACGCCTCCTAAGCTACCAGGCGAAAGAGGATCGTAGTAAATTTTTTTCAAGGATTTCTTAACCATGATTTTTGTTAAACTGCACAAGTAAGACACGTGGTTTTTCCAGTCTTAATATTTTCATTATGAAAGCACACACATTGTACACATACATTATATAACAACACAAAACACGCGATAGCAGTTGTGCTAAAATTATACTATATGATAGTATAAAACATCACAAGAAAAGACAGGCCTTGTTTTGCAGCGTTACAAGAAAATCTGGTGTAAATTCAACCACATCTCTAACATCTTGCTGTCTTTGACATTTTAAAATAAAACAGCGGATCTCAACGCTGTAGGCCATAGCTACCAATACACGACCCTGAGAAACAGACCCTGTTTTCCAAATATTAGTGGCAGCACATTTTGAACGGTTTCTAACACATTATTGTTTATACACACAGTCATTTTCATTATTTCACACCTATGTGAGTCTTTTTTAATGTCATTCATCAAAATCTGGATAAACTGAAGTTTATCACCATTTAAGGGGCTGCACTGGTGGTGAGTAGCATAGTCTGGAATTTGCATGGTTATCAATGTCTGTAAAATATTTTTCATTTTCTGCTTTTCAAAGTTTCTTTGCTGGTTTCCACACCAGTTGCCCATCTTAATGGCCCTCGCCAAGTAGCCATGTGTTCCTCATCAGAACTTCCAGTATCATACAAGTACATGTAATAGGGCACAGGGCTTCCTTTTTGCAGGGGCTTTTAAAATATTTTTTATGACTTCCTGAAGAAACGGCTTCTTCAACAGCTTTCTGTAGTGTTATACTCAACTGGTCATACAGTTTGTCAAGACCTTTAGCAACACTTGGCAATGCTTTAAATTCTGTCAACGCATCATAAACACATTGTATTGTATCAAAATAGGATGCTATGCACCCGAGCTTCCATGCTGTAGATTCCACTAGTAGCTTGATCTGTCGAGGGTGCAATCTCTTACAGAGTTCAGGATAAACACACTCCCAGTACCGCTCCTCAGGGCCGTATATACATCTATGTCTTAGCTGCGATGAGTGGTCAATTGCACAGCCCTCACACTTTATCTTCAAGTCCTGAGCCATCAAGTCTTGCAGTAGTTGTATTAAAATGCCCTTAACTGGGCCCAACATGATAGACTTTTCAGGTGATGCATAACTCGCAGCCCCAGTCTCAGCAGACGTTTCGTCAGAGCATTTCTCAGTGTTCAGCACATCAGGCTCTCCCCGCTGCTCATCTGTATTAACAAGCTCATGAGTATCTTGCAAATGGAGGTTCATGAATTGTTCTATCAAATTGGGCATACCAGAGTCCACCAAATTGAGCTCCTCTGGTGTGACACTAGCAGAAGGTGTAGGATAACACTGGCTAGGTTCATCCATCATAGCACACCCATTGGCTGAATCATTGTTAGCATCGTTGCTGCTCTCCTCAGGAACTCTACACACACATGAACAAAACATGGTGCAGGTAGACTATGGACACTCAATGGTGTGTGGCTTTAGCAACATCAAGTCTGGTTTGGACCCTCTGACATGTCCTGACAAGCCTGAACAAGCCCAAATTTGCCCAACCCATAAGCACGTCATAACTCCATGCCAGAAAAGGGGGTGCATTATATCCAGGGTGGGAACGCTATGTAACATCCGGTGCAGCCAGAACTGTGACACTGGCACACAGGGTGGTGCTATGTCATATCCTGCATAGCCGGAAGTGGAAGTGACATGGGGTGGGGGCTACATCATATCTGGGGGGGTCATTAAAAGCCCATCAATCATTTTGTCACTTAGTATGCACCAATACTACTGGTAAGCCCTGTCTCTTTACAGAGTCTGATGTAGTCATTAGATTTTTGGACAGTCTTCCACTTCGGGGAAACCAGGTATCTGATGATGAACAGTCTAGTGTTCCCTGAATTAGCTAAATGACTGTTATTTTTGGCACCGTTATTTCTTTGGACTGTAGTGCAGTATATGATGCTAAGAAGGTTATCCATAAGAAGTGTTTTTTTTCTTAATATAGATCTTTGATTTCCTGTAATGCTGACTAGTTAAATTTGTTGATGCGTTTCAGTATAGAGGGGATATAGTTGTAATTGTATATCCTTTCAGCAGGACTCTAATTATTCTAATTACATTTACCCTCCTCTAGCTGTATGCCTTTATCTGTATTGCTGAATGTGAATCATAATTCTGTTTTAGCATTAGAGTTTTATTTCATAGTCTGGGGTACACAGCGTGTTATGCACTGTAATTCCCTTTTTCTGGTGACCCCACCAGACTTGATTTATGGGGTGCTTAAGGTAGATATTCTAGTTAAATATGTAATGTTACAATATGGAGGGATTAACCCATGACAGGGTATGTGTTTACTGAGCATTAAGCCATGCTGGGGGGTTGGAGTCACAAGGTGAAGCTGAGTGACTTCAGCCACACAGACGTGGATTAATGCTCCATAAACCCATACCCTGGAGTGGGTTAATCCTCTTATAACGTTGGCAATGTTATGTTAGAGTTTTACCTAAAGAAATAGTAAAATAAATCCCTGTGAACATGCAGCTGTGGGTATATCAGAGATTAATCAATGGTCAGGTGACCTGTTTGGACAAGTCAGAAGACAGTATTTTCAGAACCCATGTTATAAATCACTTTAACGATCATGTTTGTTTTGTGAGGGATTTTCCCAACCATTTCTCCAGCTCTTTCAAAGTAGGCATTTCTACCTTAACTATTGTTTTGAAGTTTGTATAGCTAGGTGAGAGCTGATTCCTCTGTATGAGATGTGCTCTTGTGGAATTCTCAATTGTATGATATTGGATTTTTGTATCATTCTTGTTTAGAGAATCTCTGGTTTGTACTGATACTGACAATTTTAATAAAGGATAAAAAAAAACTAACTAATGAGCCTGCTTGCCTTAAACCTAACAGAATGGTGTTCCATAATAAAGGGGCCCTAATCTCAAAACTCTACCACTGACTGTTTCAAGGTTGACTATGGGAACAGACAACAAATTAAGGTTTGTAGAGCATGGTGCACTTGTAGGACAGAATGAAATTTGTACATAAGAAGAACTTTGTAATCAGACCAGAATGTAATTGGTAACCAGTGTAGGTCTCTAAGTACCAGAGTAATGTACTCTTGAAAACCTATACAAAGACTAAAACCTCAGTATGTACACCCTAGAACAGAGGAGGGAAGGGGTATTTTAGAGACCTATAAATACCTCACAGGGTAAATAAGAAACAGGAGGGGAGTATTTTTTAGATAAAAAAGGTGCTGAAGAACAAGGAGACATGCCATGAAGCTGGAGGAGGGTAGATTCAGGAGAAATGTGAGAAGTACTTCTTTACAGAAAGAGTGGTGGATTCCTGGAACAGTCTTCCAGCTGAGGTGGTGGGGTGGAAACCATGGTGGGGTTCAAGAATGCATGGGATAAGCATAAGGGAATAGAAACATACATAGAAACACAGAATGTGTAGGCAAATAAGGAACACCAGGCCCATCTGGTCTGCCCAGTGTACCCAGCTAACTGCTGGGTCTTTGCTGTTTCCTACCATCCTCCCTCCCTAGATTCAAGAAACCCATGTGTCTATCCCATGCTCCCTTGAATCCCCCCACAGTCCTTACCCTCACCATCTTCATTGGGAGTTTGTTCCAGTTATCTACTACCTTCTTTGTAAAGTAGAATTTCCTAATGTTTCTTCTGAACCACCCCCCTACTATCTGCATATCGTGCCCCCTTGTTTTTGACTGCCTCTTTAGTTGGGAGATGTCCCCTACTTTTGCACCCTGTTTATGCCCTTGATATATTTGAAGGTCTCATTTATGTCCCCCCTTTCCCTTCTCTGCTTTAGGGAGTACATGTTTAGATCCTTCAGCCATTCCTCATATGACAAATGACCAAGGCCCTTCACCATTTTTGTTGCCCTCCTTTGGACCTGCTCCACTCTATCCACTTCCTGTTTGAGGAATGATCTCCAGAACTGGACTCCATACTCGAGATGTGGCCTGACCAGTTGTCTGCACAAGGGCATTATGACCTCCCTCTTCCTGCTAGTGATTCCCCCGCCGATACAACCCGGCATCCTACTAGCCCTTGCCACCGCATTCTCACACTGCTTTGTCACCTTCAGGTCCTGAGAAATGATTACACCAAGGTCTCTTTCCAGCTTGGTTACCTCTAGGGCATGCCCTCATCTGGCATTCCGCTCCCTGATTTTTCTTGCCTAAGTGCATGATTTTGCACTTTTTTGTACTGAAGGACAATTGCTACTTCCTGGACCATTCCTCCAGTTTTTTCCAGATCGCTGCACATACTCTCAACTCCTTCTGGTGTATAAACTCTATTGCAGACTTTCGTGTCATCTGTGTATAGACATCCCCTCCCCTCCAGCCCTTCCACCATGTCCCCGATAAAGATATTAAATAGGTGTGGTCCCAACACTGATCCCTGAGGTACCCCATTTATGACCATGCCCTCTGATGGTATCCCATTAATGATTACCCTCTGCCTTCTGCCCCCTAGCCAGTTTTGCACCCACCTTACTGCTACCAGCCCCAACCTAAGACATCTAATTTTGTACAGCAGTTTCCGGTGTGGTACAGAATCGAACGCCTTTCTAAAGTTGAGGTATGCAATGTCTACAGACCCCCCTTATCCATTACCCTGGTGACCCAGTCAAAGAACTCAATCAAGTTCATTTGACATGACCTTCCCTCTGTAAACCCATATTGCTGTTGGTCCTGTAGGCCATTGGCTTCTAGGTAGCTAGTGATTCTTTTCTTTAGTAGTTTCTCCATGAGCTTGCCTACCACCCATGTTAAGCTCACCAGTCTATAGTTGCCTGCATCCTCCTTGTCCCCACCCTTAAGTAGGGGGACCACATTAACCTTTCTCCAGTTATCGGGGACCTCCCCTGTTTCCAAGGATTTGTTGAAGAGGCTGGTCAGAGGTTCTGCCAGTACTTTACTAAGCTCCCTCAGTACTCTGTGGTGCACCCCATCTGGCCCCATGGCCTTGTCCACCCTCAGCCCCTCTAGCTCCCTCATGACATCCTCTTCCCGGAATGAACTGGAGTCAACCTCCCCCCGCCACCCCTTCTTTCCTTATTTTCCTATCCACCTCATCCTTCTCTACCATGAACACTGACCAGAAATAGTTATTTAGTCTTTCTGTCTTCTCAAGGTCATCTTCCACCAACCCCCCCTTCTTTATTTTTCAGCCTGACTATCCCCTCCTTTGACTTTTTTCTCTCGCTCACATGTCGGAAGAAAGTTTTATCCCCTTCCTTGACTGAGCTGACTATTTTCTCTTCTGTTCTTGTCCTCACTCTCCTGACCTCTAAGCCTGCTTCCTTCTGCTTTTCCTGGTATATAGCCCTATCCTCTTCCCTCTGTGTCATTTTATACCTCCAAAACACCTTTCTCTTTGCCCTGACCTTCTCTGCCACTTCTCTGTTATACCAGAGTAGCTTTCTTTTCTTCCTATTTTCAGTTACCCTCCTGATGCAGAGGTTTGTGGCCTCTACTATGGCCCCTTTAATTGTACCCCACAGTTCCTCCACTCCCCTAAGTTCCCTCACCCCTGCCAATGCTTGCTGAAGGCATTTCCACATTTTCCTAAAGTCTGTGTACCTGAAATCCAGCACCTTCACTTTGGTCCATTGAACAGCAGCAGTAGTTTTCACCGTGAACCAAACGGTGCTGTGGTCACTTGAGCCAAGGTTCTCCTCTATGGATTCCCCCACCCACCTGTTCACCATTTGTAAGAGTCAAGTCTAAGATCACTCCCTCCCTGGTGGGTTCCCTTACCAGCTGCCTCATGAGAGCTCCCTGTAGGGAGTCCATGATTTCCCTGCTATTGGTGGATGCTGCTGATGGGGTGCCCCACTCCACATCTGGCAAGTTGGAGTCCTCCATCAGTACCTATCCTCTGTTTGCCATCCTCTGGATCTCTTCCATCAATGCCTTATCCACCTCATTATAGAAACATAGAAGTTGATGGCAGATAAGGACTGCAAGGTCTGTCCAGTCTTCCCATGCTGTGCTGGTGGCCTATATACCACCCCCGTGCATATGACCTCTCCCTTCTCTGTATCCAGCGATACCCATATAGCCTCAGCCCCCTCATCTTCCCTGCAATTCCATGGCCTTTATGTGTTCCTTCACATATAGTGCCACCTCCCTTCCCTCTCTGTTCTTCCTGAATAGTACATACCCAGGTATTGCCATGTCCCAATCCTGGCCATCATGACCCCCATCATGAATCAACAAAGTCCAAAAGGGTAGCATCTTTCAGAAAAAGAGATGTGCAAGAACATGGGGACACAATTTGAAGATAAAGGGGGATGGCTCAGGGGCAATATGAGGAAGTATTTTTTCACAGAGAGGGTGGTGGACACATGGAACAGCCTTCCTGAGGAGGCTGTGGGGTCTAAAACTGTGGGAGAATTCAAGAATGCATGGGACAGACATAAGGCAATTTTTGTGGGGGGTAGGAAGAAATAGGCTGTTGGTTAAATAGGATCTGCAGTTTATCCTCTAGGTAGGGAAATGGGCAGACTAGGTGGGCCAAGCGGCCCTTATCTGAAGTCAAAGTCTATGTTTCTGTGTTTCTACGTTTCTCCATAATTCCCATGCTGTCCAAGTCCACCTCAGCCATTACCGCTGCTAAATCTGGGACCTTGTTCCCTAGGCTCCTGGTATTGGTGCACATGGCTCTCCATTCACTGGACTCATTTTTCTGTCCCCTGGTGCTTGATTGGTGCTTGTTTCCTTCTCCTCCCCACTACTCTGTTTGCTTCCCTTCCCCCTTTTTTGCAGTTAATGTCACATGTCCCACCAACCAAACCCTTTTCCTTACTTGGCTGCCTCTTTTGTGCCTCCATCCAGTGTCCCCCACTGGTGCTGTGAAACTGCCACCCTCTCCCCGGTGTCCAACTGATGCCCCTAGTCATGTTAAGCTTTCTATGTGAACCTCATATTTTTGCACTTGTACCTTAACCCATTCCCTTGATAAGTGAAGACCATCCCCCCTTAACAAAATCTCCTTTCCCAGAATTCACCCCAGTCACCAATATAGTGGTACCCCCCTAGATTGGCACCACATCTTCAACCAGTTGTTGAATTCTCCGATCTTAGCCTGTCTTACTCTCCCATCCCTTCCTCTCCTCTCCCACACTGGTAGTACTTCCAAGAAAGTCAAAGATGCTACTCTACCTTTCAAACTGTCTGCTAGTTTCTCTAGGCTGTTCTTCACTTTCTCCACTTGCTGCCTTGCGATGTCATTAGTGCCTATGTGTATCTGGACCCCTACCCCATCTTCTTTTTTATCTGTCAGTTTGCTTATCCTATCCCCATCCTTCTTTGCTGTTGCCCCAGGTAGACAAATGACTGACACCTCCATGCCCCTGTCCTCCTCCAGCTTTGGTTCCACTCCTCTAACCACTGAGTCTCCTACCACTAACTCTCTCTTTTCACTCTCCTTTGGCTGTTCACCTTCTCCTTTAGCTTCTGGCAGTCACTTAGTTCCCTGGTTTGTGGTGGATACCCCTGTTCTATATTTGGCCTGTCTTCCCTGGCCAGGGGCACACAACTGTTCTCCACCATGATACCCGTGCCCGATACTATTCTACACTTAATGCCATTTATATCCTTCCTCTGTTCCCTTTCCACCACTCTCCACTCCACTGACCCTGCAGGAGTGAGTGAGGAAAAGGACAGCCCCTGGCCAGTATGTGCTGGAGCCTCACACTTTCTCTCCTGGCCTCCGCCACCTGCCCCCATAGCTCACCCAGTCTATGACAAATTGGGCAATATCCCATCTGCCAGAGTGTTGCCCTGGGGAGGATTGCCCCACAATCATTGCATTGCACAAATTCCATTTATAAACGCTGACACGGGATGACCTATAGATACGCCCCCTTATCTCCCCAGCACAAACCTTGCAAGCACTATACTCTTTCTTTTAAGCACTGCACCCTTTAGAAACCTTCTGTTCATCCCTCCTTCATACCCTTACCTACACCCCCCACCTTAAGTTCAGAGTAACCAGCACAAGACTTATGCCACACTTAGATGACAACCTTTTTAAGCACTGTACTCTTTTTTGTTAAGCACCCCACTCTTTATGAAAAAGAACCGATTTCCTAATTGTATGCTGCACTCAAGTCAAATCCATGCAGTAGTAGCTATCTTGTCCCCAGGTGTTTCCCTGGCCATCTCCTCCATTACTCTTGAGCCAGGCTTTCATAGTGGAGAGGGAGGGGGAGGGAGAAAGAAAGAGCTGTAGATCAGTCATGGTCTGATGTAATAGTGTAGGTAAGGAGAAATGGGCAGGCTGGGTGGGCCAAGCGGTCCTTATCTGCCATAAAATTGTATGTTTCTACATTAGAAACCAGTCTTGCTGCTGCATTTAGAACTTCTTGTAGTTTTGCTGGGTTTATAAAAAGTTGTTTTTTCATGGAAAGGGTGATAGAGAGATGGCGTAAGCTACCAAAAGAGGAGATCTATGCATAAACAGTGGGGGGAATCAAACATGCGTGGGACAGATACATGGGTTGGTAAAGATGGTATGGGGAGAGGAGGAGGGAAGAGGTACTATGAATGCGCTCTGAGGGCATCTGTTACCAAGGAAACCTCTCGATACAAGAATATCTTTATTATGTATGACTGCTCATTCACAATCCTCTATGTAACAATTGTGTGGGGCCTGCAGTGAAATGTGTACTATGAGAGTCTGCTCAATTGCTATTGTTAGGTTCCAAACTAAGTAGTAATTAAAAAATGTATTTATTTATTTACTTATTGGAATTGCTTCACCAGTTAAACATTCAGAGATACAACAGTAATCTTATTTACTGAGCCAATCTGGAGGAAAGGGGGAAGGTGGATGAATTACAAGGGTCAGAAACACAACATGCATCAGTCAAGTAAAAATATATGAACAATATTATGTAACAATATACATGTACCTGAAACACTAGATAGTATTGTACAGTATTTTACAATAAATAGGTACAAAGCCAGTTAAAGTGCGGAGTATGCAAAAATGTACAACACGTAACAGTTCAAGACATTCACAAATGAAGAGTTTGATGCAGTCACCAGGCCTTTTGTTACTGTAGGAAGATTTTATATGTGCTTGTCATAATTAGAGTTGCTTATGTTAGTACATGCTCTCATCATTTTAAATGACTTGGGATGTTCTGTAAACGAGACTTTTTTCTCATAGAACCTATCCTGTAATTCATTTAAATAAATAAAATAAAGCCACAGCAGGATGTAAGCAGTATTTAAAGGGAATGTTTGGTGGAGAGAACACTGGTAGGTGAGCAGACACCCATAACTAAGTTGTTTTTGTTACATAACTGTGGGAGTCTGTAGCAGAAGACAAGCTAACAACTTAAATATCAAGCAGAACAAGGAAAGTTCCTAGTAGGTACATTGGAGTAACACATGAACAGAGGAGTTTCTGTTTGCAGTTTCCAGCACTGTGATTGACTAAGTGCTCTTATTTCATTTTTTGTGTATCCCTACAAACCATGCACACACTCTCAAACAACCTGGATATTTCTTCTCTCCTAGCTCAAGGTTCCTACATTCTGCTTTCCTTGCAAACTGCCTCCTAGTATGCTCACTCTGAGTGTTCTAAATGGATTAGAGACACATTGGGCAGGATTTGGGTGGAGATTAAAGATTCTAGAGCCAGATATTCAAACCATTGTGCCGAGCGCAAAACTATAGCACTGGAATAGCGCTGGATTTGCGCAAGGCTGCAATATGAAAAAGCCCTATTAGCGCCAGTGCTGTGTGGTAGCGTCAGTGCTAATAGATAATAGTATGTAGGGGGCAGGGTTAGAAGAGCACCCATGAATGCCAGCAGCGAGGCATATTCAAAGGGCTAGCACCGCACTACAGGCATTAGTGCGACTGTAGTGCAGTGCTAAATACCACCGAGACAAGGCTGGCGGTAATGCGGTGGTGCCCCCCCACCCCATGATTCCCAACCCCGGTAGCTCCTAAATCATAGAAGGACCTGGTGGTTTAATGGTCCCCCACCCCCTGCATGAATCCTGACCTCATAACACGTTAGGTATTGATGTTTCGCTGGTAGTCTAGTGGTCCCCACCCCCTGCATGAATCCTCACCCCGAACAGGTTAGGTATTAATTTTTCCCTGGTAGTCTAGTGATCCTCACCCCTGCATGAATCCCACCCTGTAACACATTAGGTATTCATGTTTCCCTGGTAGTCTAGTGGTCCCCCCCCACCCAGCAGTGACACCCCCACTCATCAGTATTGTCTCCCACGAATAGAGCCGGCGACTGGCTCAGCCCTCCTCTCAGCACCACGGCCAGCCACCGACTGAGGTATGAATAAGCGCTACTTCATACTTCCATTTTTGTTGTTATTACCTCTCCCCCCATTGTGTAATCTTCCCCTGGGTTTTGTTTCCCAGGTGCATTATTTTGCACTTCTTTGCATTGAATCCAAGCTGCCATACTTCTGACCATTCCTCCAACCTTGCCAAGTCCCATCTCATCCTTTCCACGCTTCCCTGTGTAGCAACCCTGTTGCAGATCTTTGTATCATCTGTAAAGAGGCATACTTTTCCTTCCAGTCCCTCTGCAATGTCCCTTATAAAGACATTAAAAGGACTGGACCCAGTACTGAATCCTCACGGTACCCAATAGTAACCCTCTTCTTCAGAGTGGACTCTATTTACAATTACCTTCTGTGTTCTGTTGTCCAGCCAATGTTTTACCTAGGCTACCACCCTGGGACCCACTCCCAGGCTGGTTAATTTGATTATTAATCTTTTGTGTGGACTGTGTCAAATGCCTTGCTAAAGTCTAGGTAGACCTATGTCCACAGCCCTCCCAGGTCTACTACTTTGGTCACCAGTCAAAGAAATCTATTAGATTTGTCTGACATGATCGTCTCTGCTGTGAAGCCATGCTGCCTTGGATCCTGTGCCCCACTTTCCTCTAGGTACTCAACAATTCTTTCCTTCAGAAGTGATTCCATCACTTTCCCTACCACAGAGGTCAAACTGACAGGTCTGTAGTTTCCTGCCTCTGTCTTGCTCCCACTTTTGTGAAGGGAACTCATCCCCTTCCTCCAGTCCTCAGGTACCACACCATCCTCCCATGATTTGTTAAAAAGGGTAGGTCAGTGGTGTCACTAGTTCCTAATTCTTTTTAGAATTCTGGGATGAATTCCATCAGGCCCCATTGCTTTGTCTACCTTCAGTTTTAGGAGTTCTTTCAGAACCCTTTCTTCTGTGAAAGGACTGGGATCGACCCCCCCATCCAGAGTGCTTCTGTTAACTGGATTAGGCACCTACCCCTCCTCCTCTTTTGTGAATACTGAGCAGAAGTATTCGATCAGTATCCCTGCTTTTTCACTGTCACTCTCTGGCCGCCCACCATCCATTCTCTTCAGCCTCACTATCCCTCCCTTTGTCTTTCTACGCTCCCTGATGTACCTATAAAAGATTTTATCCCCCTTCTTAACCGAGTTGGCAATCTTTTCCTCAGTTTGGGCCTTTGCCATTCTAACTTCTCTCCCTGCTTCCTTCTGCCTTAACTGGTACAGTTCTCTGTCCTGCTCCTTCTATGTTTCCTTATGCTTCTTAAATGCCATCTTTTTCTCCCTAACCTTCCTCGCCACCTCTTTTGAGAACCATAGTGGCTTTTTCTTTCATTTTGATTTGTTTATTTGCTTCACACAAAGGCTTGTTGCCTCTGTGATGTCAGTTTTGATGTTTCCCCATTGTTACTCCACCACTCCTTCTAACCTGTTTGCTAGTGCTTTTCTAAGGCACTCTCCCAACTTGCCAAAGTCAGCCCTCCTGAAGTCCAGTACCCTCACTTTTGTATGGCTTGACTCTGTAGCTGAGTTTATCATGAACCACACTGTTGGTGGTCACTTGTTCCTAGATGGCTACCCACTTCTAGATCTGAGATCCTCTCACTGTCCCCATTTGAGAGTACGAGGTCTAAGATTGCTCCCTCACAAGTGGGTTCCAAATCTAGCTGTCTGAGGCATGCCACCTGTAGGGCATCGAGAATGGCCCTGCTCTTGGATGTGGCTGCAGCAAAGGTGCTCCAGTTAACATCTGTCATATTCAGGTCCCCCATCAACAGTATCTCCCCTTTCTCTGCCATCCTAAGGATACCTTCTATCATATCCTTGTCCATTCCCTCTTCCTGACATGGGAGTCTGTATACAACCCCTGTGTGGATTGTGGTGCCATTTCTAGTCTCTAAGGTGACCCACAGTGCCTCCTCTCCTCCCTGTTTACTTTTTTGTTCTGTTGCTTTTATCCCTTCCCTTACATAGAGAGCTACTACTCCCCTCTTCTACCCTCCCTGTCTCTCCAGTAGGTTGTGTTCCCTGCTATGTTAACATCCCAGTCATGGTTCTCTGTGTACCATGTTTCTGTGACTGCTATGATATCCAGGTATCCCTCTTCCATCAAGGCCACAAGTTCAGGGAGCTTGTTGCCCAGACTACAGGCATTGGTACTCATTACCCTCCATTTCTTGATGGTCTTACCCCTTTTTTCCCTATCCCTGTCCTTATTGCCTTTGTCATTTTCTCCATTTACCCCTGCCCTTTTCCCTGCTGACATCTCTATCTTGGTGTTTACCTCACTTACTGCCCTGATTTTTTTGGGGGGGAGCTAGGGTTTCCCTGCTCCTTTCCAGTGCCTCCCCCCTTGGCTAGTTTAAATGCTTGCTAATGAAGCATTTAAACCAATCACCTAGGATCCTGGTTCCCCTCTTAGACAGATGCAGACATCACGCCAGTATAGGCCTGCATCATTCCAGGTGGACCCCCAGTCCCAAATGAACCCAAATCCCTGTGCTCTGCACCAGTTTTTTAACCATTGATTGAATCTCATGGTGTGGAGCATCCTAGCCTCATCCATGTCATAGACAGGCAGCACCTCTGAGAAGGTTACCGTGTGTGCTACTTGCCTAAGGCCCCTCCCCAACTCCACAAATTCTTCCTGAACTGCTCTGATCCCTTTCTCAGTCAGGTCATTTGTCCCTAGGTGGACAATGACATCCAGCTCCCTCCCCCATGCAGCTGCTCCAGTGATCCTGAAGATTCGCCCCCTATCCCTCCAAGCCATGGCGCCAGGCAGGCACCTTACCTCCCTCTCCCCTTCCTCCCCCAGTTCTACCCTCCTAACAATGGAGTCCCCCACCAGGAGTTGTTTCCTTTCCCTGTGGGATCCCATGCCACCCTCCTCTGGGTCTCCTTTGTGGAGGTTCCCAGCATCCTCCTTGGTCTCCACTGCAGGTGCTTCCACAGAGGAACCACACTTTGCCAGAATGGCATATGAATTGTGGAGTGGTACAACTGGAGGGATGCACCTCTGTTCTACCACCCTCACCCTCCCTGAGCCCACTGTGGTCCAACTGCTCCTCTTTCTTGGCAACCTCTGAGGCAACGGCAGTGGCCCTGGTGGTCCCTGGGTGGGAGAGGAGATCCCAAAAATCCTGGCCAACTCAGCCTGGAGATGAGCAACCTCCTCCCTCATCCCAGAGAGGTGCCTGCAGATGGGACAACACGCATCCTTCAGAACGCCTCCCGGAGACTGCTGCTCCACAGCCACTGCATTGCACCACTCCCATCATGTCTTACTTTGGACCTAACTGTTGTTAGAATATTTACCTTCCTCTTTTTTTTTCCCTACTTACTTACTGCCTCTGTGTTTTAGGCTCCTGATCTTCCTGTTCTGAGACAAGAAGTTCCTATATTTCTCAGTAGTCTCCTTACTTGCTCAGAGTCAGACCTCCAGCAGTTGGGGGGGGGGATGGAGAGCTACTCTTGCCCTTCTAGGATGGTGAGTCTTTTGTGGCTCTGTGATCACTCACTTCCTGCTCCCAAACAGGAAGTTCCTTTTGTCAGTCGAATCCTGTGCCTATAAAAGGAGAACTGGCTTAGTGTGGGGGGAAGTAGGGCAATATATTCCCAGTAGAGAAGTATAGTTATAACAGCAGCTCCTTCTTCTTGGTGTTCTCTGCCTGTTCTTTGGCAGGAGCTATCTAGGACAGTGTTTACATCTGGCTTTAACCTGGCTTCCTTCTAGCTAAGCCACTCCCCCACTTCACAGCTCTTTCTACACTTAGTAATTGCACAGATAACAATTCCCTTCAGCCACCAAGACAAACACCTAGATAATTGCACAGATAACAATTCACTTCGGTCTACTCAGACAAACAAACTAACTTTTTTTGTTTTGTCTTTACCCTAAATTGAAGGTCCCAGTAGTAGAGTTCTAGTTCTTTAGTCCCAGTAGAGAAGTATAGTTATAACAGCAGCTCCTTCTTCTTGGTGTTCTCCGTGATATAGCACCAGTGTCTACATTGTTCCGGACAATGGTCTACCAGAGCAGTGATGCCCAAGATTAGCTGGAAGAAGTTGCATGTCACAACTGTTTATTGTTGTCCTGGCACTGGTAAACAGGCTGGTTCTATGTGATTTCGGTGAACAAATAAGGGTGAGGAGCATGTCAGCGAAAACAAAATACTAATACAAAAAGAGTACAGACCAACTTTGGCGACCATCAGAACTGTGACCCCACCTCCAGCAGTATAATGCCTGGGGAGGGCTGCGGTTTTGATGCATGCTGTTTTTGCACTATCATCCATTTTGCAGGTGCTCAAATTGAGTCCCCCCCATATCACGGGATACCATCAGGATCTTTGCCCCACGGTGGAAAATATGATCCTTTGCTAAAGGTTCCAGGCTTCCTTTACAGCATCTAAAATAATATTATTACTCAGAAGGAGTACAGTATATTTAATGTTCAGTTTTCATGAACTCCATAGACTGTTCCCTAAATTGAGCAAAAATCCTGTTTTAATATGATTGAATATTTGGATATGTGGGAAGTCTGTTTACTACCCTCAGTGTTTTGTGTAACCCGGGTACCATGTACCAGTGGGATACTACCCCTGCCTGATGACATCAATACAGGTTGAGGGGCCTGGGCTCTGTTCTGATGATAAAAGGGGGGACGTTTCCAGAAAAATAGATAATTAGCATGGTAATTCCACCCAGAGTAAAAGAATAAGTGAGTCAGATGACAATCTAGTACAATGCCCAGGGATGCTGTACCTACCCACTTCCCCACCCAGTAGTCCCACACATGGATTAACACGCAGTAGTGCAAATAGGCCAAAGTTAGACATTTAATGGCTATAGCTAATAATATGCTCACACTGACTGCACTTACCAGATGGGTTCTGGCTATTGCTGAGACACCCAGTTACCTGTGGAGAATAGCAAGCAACAACAGCAACATACATTAAGGTTAGCCACAATAAGGTTGCACCCA
Source organism: Neoceratodus forsteri (assembly GCA_016271365.2). Taxonomy (NCBI): domain Eukaryota; kingdom Metazoa; phylum Chordata; order Ceratodontiformes; family Ceratodontidae; genus Neoceratodus; species Neoceratodus forsteri. Next base: position 130,100,169 of record CM057458.1, read on the forward strand.
GTAATAATATGCTCATGGACAGTGTTAAAATAACAATAAATCTTTTATATTATGGAGATATTTAGGGGAATAAGACATTGCACATTAAATACCTGGCTATACAGATTACTCCTGTGTTTGAAACACATTAACAGCTGTAATCCCACCTCCCAACAGCATGGCACAATTTAGATACAGTTCCAAATTAATAGTCCAGTAAGACACTCTCAGTGAACTTGACTGACTACCCAGGCTTGTGCCGTTGCAGGCGTGATGCACATTGTAGCTGGTTGGCAGGCATTGGTGCACATAAACTAATGACTAGATTTATCCCCTTTAGCTATGCAGTTGTAACTGAACATTTAAGAAGGAACTTAATGGCTGAGTGCTTAGACAAGTTGATATTTGTAATCCCCGGCCTGATGGCTAAAAGTACATTTCAAAGGCAACTTGGAAAACACTGTTGCAGGGCTAGCCCTGAGGGTACTCACAGTTCTGAAGGATCCCAGTCTCTGAATTTGTGTTGGGATAGTTTGCTCCCTTGGGCAGGCTTGAACCTTTGGAGTCTTGAAATCAGGCTTCTGGCTTCTGAAGCAGGGACCAGCATCAGGGATGGCATGACTCACCCCCACATCCAAGCATCAACCCCGAGGTGGCCGTAAACTAGCACTAACCGATGCACTGGTGGCTGACTCCCTAAGCTGACCTGAGTATAGATGCAGCTTTTGGACTCAGGATGCAGTCTCTGGAACCTTTGGCTCTGGGAACACGTTTTGGCAAATTTGCTCCGAGTTCCCACTCTGGCAGTTTTGCTCTAGATACCAGTTCTGGAAATGTCAACTCTGGCTTGCAAAGTCAGTCTCTGTCCTGTTCAGGCTGAGAGGCTGATTTGGACTAGCAGGTAGGCCCTGGGCCATGAATCGAGAGACACACAGAGAAGCTCCTTCTCTTCTCAAGAGCTTCTGGCAACTGCCCAGTTCAGCGGTCTTCCTCTGACTGAAGAAGCACAATATTGAAATCCGGTTTGTCATTGAGGCTGTCAGTCACAGTCCTGGCTTTCTGACTGGCCATTCAGAAGGTGCCAAACACACAGTCCTCTATTCTTCCCAGCAGCCATAGCTAAGGACCCTTTAGGACCCTTTGAGTTCTGATTGGCTAAAACAAACAGTCAAAGTAACAAGATGGCTGCCAGAAGGCAGACAACTGAATGTCCTCCCCATAAACAATCTGTTCAGTTAAAAAAATTGACAACATTCAGTAGGTATCCCTCTGCAAGAGTGGAGTTTGAAAGAGTATTCCCTGGCTGGCTGCAAGTACCGAAGCACTCGGACCCAGCGCAGGCTATTGCTACTACATACAGATACAGAGCTCTTAAAGCTATAGCGCAAAGGTGCCAGCTCACACATTTGTGCAGCAGCTTCTCAAATGCATGCAGCCCATCCATGCGGCATACAGTTACTTAACATGGATTTGGCCCCAAACTGGATATTAACCCAGGTTCAAGAAGGCAGAACATCAGGGCTGGACCAAGGCCAGAAAGAAGACAAAGGGGGTACCTGGGGAGATAACTTAAGGCAAGCCCCACCTCTTTGGGGGGTTACACTCTCTCCCACCTAAAAAGCTTTGTGTCAGCACCAAGTCCATAATAGGAATCTGCCGAGCACAGACAATAATATTTTCACTATTTACTGTGTTCACTATTTACAAAGTCTAGTTAGACATTAAATAATTATCTACACAGTGACATTTTAACTATGAAGGCTTTCAGTAATTCAATAGCTTTATCCTGACAGTAAAGATACAGTACTGAAAAGGTAAACACACTTCACGGTCACATCTGGCTAAGGTTTAATCCTTCACCTGGAAATGAGTCCTGGCTCAGTGTGCCTATCCCAGTTACCAAAATTTTAAATAAATAAATAATTGACACATATTCCTAACATTTTCATATTAGCCCCCTAAGTCAACTGGTACAGCATTGCCCAGACTGGGTGGAGGATTTTCTCTTCTTTGAGGGAGTGAACACAAGGCTGAGTAGAGACCTGAGTATGATGTAGACTCTTTTGTGCACAGCATTCTTTGGGAGATCACCAAGAGTTCCTGGAGTCTCATAAGTGAATTTTAATAAAGGTTTTACAGTTCTTTCAGAATGACAGGGTGCAACAGGCACTTCTTCAGTGGATTCCAGGTTTATCAGTCCTGGTTCATCATCCAGCGATGATTGCTCCTCTGTCAAAGTGGGTACCACGGTGTCCTGTGGGACTTCATTTATATCTGCAGTCTCTACAGGTTCAATTTTGTCATTTAGGGGTCAGAAGAAATTGGTATGGGGACGGAGGCTTAGCATGGAGTGACAGACAGGGGCAGCTAGACTGTGTGGGTCACTACTGGATGGGGGTGACTTCACATACAGGATGGAGGGGAAGCAGACTAGTGGGTTGCAGTGGCTGTGGAGTTGCAATGGCCATGAGTATACTGTGGAGACTAGGACACTGTCCTATATGTGCCAGGCTAATGGGACTGGAGGCTGAGCTGAACAGGCTCAGGTATTATCTGGACAAGTGGATAAAAGGCAGGAGTGCAGGGGATGGGAGGCACATATCTACAAACACTTGAAAGGGGAGGGTGTCTGCAAATGTGGGGGCTGGAGGATGGGGGGGTCACTAGAAATCATGGTAGGTCTGGTGAGCCCTGGAGGCAAAAATGTGAGGAGGGAGTGAGGAGACTGGACAGGGAGGAGGGCGAAGGATGACAGAGAGCGGAGGCTATAAGCAGATGGGAAAAAGGGCATTCAAGGACCATGGCAAGGGTGGTCACCTCTCAGGGAGGGAACACTGGTAAGCTACCTCCAGGGGGGTCCCGGTCTCAAATAGATACCTGCCACTGGTGGACACCGAGGTGGGAGGGGCCTCAGTAGAAGCAGGGGGCACAGTCAGCAGAGGACAGAAGGAGAAGGAGGATGTAACTGGGGGAGGTGGGGGCATGGGCACCAGGACTAACAGAGGAGCCAGGGATAGCATGGGAAGGGGAGCTGGGAGTCAGGAGGGCCTGGGAAAGGAGATTGAGGGGACAGTGAAGAGGGAGCAAGGGACCAACAGGGAGCTAGTGTAGGGGAGAGCAATAATAAGGATGATGGGGGTATAAGCTAGCACCCCAGGGGGTCAGGAGGGACCACAGGCTACCAGGAGTGCTGCTGGCACAGCCCTGAGTGTTGAGGTGGGGGGGAGCTAGGAGAGGAGTGGACTGAGTGATCAGACAGGGGAAGTAGTTGAAACAGGGGGGGATAAGGCAGTCGTTGGCAATCAAATTGATGGTGAGGTCAGAAAAGACATAAAGGTACTGGGAGTGAGGGGAGTGTGGCTGAGGAGGGAGTTAAGCTCAAGGGAAGGAGGAGGTTGAAGTGCTCCTGCTAGGTGACTCCATAATCAGGGGCATTAGGTGGGATGGGAGGAGTGAGGGGCAAGTCAGTGCTGTCAGGGTCAAGAGTATATCTGGCTTGACCGTGCACAAGGCCAAGCACTTGGTCTATGCTTTGGCGAAGGACTGTGAAGGATCCCCTAATATATTAGTGCACCTAGGCACTAATGACATAGCGTGAAATAGTATGGAGGAGATACAGACAAGGTTACAGGAGCTGGGCCAGGGTGTGTCATGCTGTGGGGTGCATGGTCTCTTTCTTGGAGGTCCTTCCAGTGCCTAGGGCAAGTGTGGGAAACACACAGAAAATCATAGAGGTTAATGAATAGCTCAGAGCATGGTTTATGGCCAGGGGGACTGGGGTACGACTTGTGAAGACAAAGGGCTGTATGCTAGGGATTTGCTTCACTTAAATTTGGGGGGAGGGAGGTTTTGAAACTAAAACTGACTGAATACATTGAAGCTAGTGGGGATTAAACTTGTGAGGGGGAAGGATGGGGCTTTAGGCTGCTGCTGGCAGGCACATCAAGGGAGAAGTTGGCCTTCTGCCCCCAGCAGGGCACCTGACAGTGTGCGAGGGAGTGGGAGCTTGCAATTTACTGAGGGTTCTCTGATTGGGGGTATGATCGAGGGCAAGGGGCAGGGATGGAAGGTGGTCCTGATTAATGCCAGGAGCATGGGGAATAAGATGACTACACTTCAGGCGATGCGAATTGAAGGGGATGTGGATATGGTGGCAGTCACTGAAACTTGGGCCACTCCTCGGCATGAATGGGACCTAAACCTGATGAGGTACACTGTGCTCAGGAAGGACTGGGCTGTGGCAGGGGTGGTTGGGTGGCACTCATCATTAGGAATGGCATCGATATATGCAGGGTGGAGGGGGCAGAGGGAAATGTAGAGGTGTTATGGGTTAACTTGCAGGCGCCGGTGGGAAAGAAGGTCAATCTGGAGGTGGTTTATAGGCTGCCCATGCTGACTGAGGAACTTGAGGAGGGCCTGGTGGTGAATCTAAGAGATTACTGTGGTCAGGGGGAGGGTAGAACTGTGGTGCTGGGAGACCTTACCATGCCAGGGGTTGATTGGGGAACTAGGGCATCTTCATCAACTAGGGAGCAATGCTTGCTAGGCATCTTCCAGGATGCATTCCTATCTCAGCTGGTGGCTGACCTGATGAGGGATGGTCGCATCCTGGATGTGGTCCTGTGAGATTGCGAGTTGGTTTGGAACCTAGCTGCAGGGGACCCACTGGCTGGGAGTGATCATGCAACAGTTTGGTTTTCCTTGACCTGGGGGGAAGGGAATAGAATACCAAAATGGTGGTGGTTGACTTCAGGGGAACGGACTTTAAGGGTATGGAGGAGATCCTCAAGGGGCATTTAGAGGAGATCACACTGGATATGGACACAGAGAGCAGGTGGGAAGTTATTAAAAGGGGGGCTCCTGGAAGTCACCAAGGCCTGCATGAAGGTCTGATGCAAGTATGTTAGGGCCAGAAAGCTGAGCTGGTGGACCAGGGAGGTCCAGAAAGGTGGTGAGAAAAAAAAGAGCTGCTTATAGAAGATGTAAGCACTCATGAGGGGATGACGACAGGGTATCAAAAAAGGTAACCAGGGTAGTACGATTGACCAAAGTGAGGATGGAGGAGAGGTTGGCACAGGGGATCAGAAATAGGGAGAAAGGGTTCTTTAGGTATATCAGGACAAGGAGGAAAGTGAGGGATCAGATTAGCAGACTGAGGTCAGGGAGTGGGTGGGCTGAGGAGGCCAGAGAGCAGGCAAAGGTACTTAATGAGTACTTTGCCTCAGTCTTCATGAGAGATGATGGAGGGACAACATCATACGAGGAGGGAGGGGGCAGGCTAGATATGATGTTGGGGAGAGTGCTCTGCTTTTGAAATTAACAATAATAATATTTTTATTTATAAAGTGCCTTTCCATTGCCAAGACACCTAACAATATAAAACAGCTCATATAAAATCCAGTTACAGAACAATAAAACTTAAAATCATACACCAATCAATAATAAACACTTTGATTATCTAAAAAAAACTTTCTGCCGCAGAAAGGTTTTTAAGCTCTTCTTAAATTCCTCCATAGCTGTACCCTCCCATAATCGATGGGATAAAGAATTACATAGGGTGGGGGCTGCATAGGCAAAAGCTCTTGAACCAAATGACATCAAATTCACCCTTGGAATCTCTAACAACCCCTCGTCAGCTGAGCGGAGCAATTGACCAGGGCAGTAAGGAACCAGAAGCTCTTTCAGATAGTCCAGGCCCTGTCCATGTAGGGCTTTAAAAGTCAGTAAACCAACTTTAAAGGTGATCTGCCACCATATTGGCAGCCTGTGCAGTTCGCGCAGCACCGGAGTAATATGGCAGGATCGAGCAGAACCCGTCAAAAGCAGGGCTGCCACATTCTGCACCAGCTGCAGGCGACAGATTTCAACCCCAGAAAACCCTAGATAAAGGGAGTTGCAGTAATCCAAGCATGAGGACACAAAGGCATGGGCCAAGGCGGGACGGTCATCAGATGGAACCAGATGCCTAACCCTGGTGATATTCCTAAGATGACAAAAGGAAGTTTTGACGACAGTTGACACCTGAGAATGTAGGGTCAGTCCATTATCAAAACTACCCCCAGGTTACGCACCCATTCAGAGGTCGGGAGAGAGATGCCGCCAAGAAAAAATGTGGAGGGCGCACCAACACCTGACCCCTCCCATCTGACGACCTGGGTCCACAACCAGTACCTCAGTCTTTTCCGAGTTCAACTTCAGCCAACTAGAATCCATCAACTCCTGGATTTCTTTCAGACAGTTGTTAAAGACCGAGAGAGCTCCATCCTGGTCGGGTGCAAAAGAAAGGTAGAGGTGGTTATCATCTGCATAACAGTGAACCCTCAGCCCATACCTTCTTACAATGTCTCCAAGGGGTAGCATATACACCGTGAACAGCATGGGTGACAGCACAGAACCCTGAGGCACTCCACAAGATAAAGCAGTTGGGCCAGAAGAAAAAAACCCAGACACAACTCTTTGTGTTCTACCCATGAGAAATGATGTAAACCATCTGAGGACTATCCCCAACATTTCACAGATATGCCTCAGGCATCCTATCAACACCATGTAGTCCATAGGCGTCAAGAGCTGAAGAAAGATCCAGAAGAACCAAGATGGAACGGCTCTTTCGATCTCTCGCCATCAGGAGATCATTGAGCATCTGAACCAGCACAGTCTTGGTACTATGTCTCTTACGAAAACCAGACTGGAGCAGTTCATAGATGCCATGGATGGTCAAATGGTCTTCCAGTTGTGCTGCCACTACTTTCTCAATCACCTTCCCAATGAAGGGAAGGTTAGAGGTAGGTCTGTAGTTTACGAAACAGTTTGGGTCCAAGGTAGCTTTCTTCAAGAGTGGTGTCACCACTGCCTCTTTCAGGGAGCTAGGAAACTCTCCCGATTCCAAGGAGCACCAGATTATCTGCACAAGGACTGGACTGATGATGTCACTACAACCCAAAATTAGGGAAGTCGGTCCAGGGTCCAAACTACAGCACGAAGGGCGCACAGTCTGGATAATCCTCATGACATTCATGAACTCCAGTTGACTGAAGGTACTCCAGGAAAACTGGGGTACGGTGACCCCGTACTGATCATAAACAACCCCCATAGGGTGTGCTGGCTGCAGTACCGCCCTGATGTCTGCCACCTTATTTGCAAAGAATCGAGCAAGCTCATCGCACTGTAATTCCGAAAAAGCTTTCCGAACATGCAGACAGGCTGGGTTGCACTGTCTGTCCACAGTTCAGAATAGCTGAGCTGGTCAATTCTGAGCAGCCGCAATCTCCCCAGACAGGAATTCTGCCTTCTTACGGGTGATTGTAGATTGATAGACTAAATAATGGTCCATCAATCTAAGGTGGTCGGCATCAAGGGTGGACTTTCGCCAGCAACGCTCTAACCTTCGTCCCAGTCTCCGCATCTCCCTCAAAGTCCCATCAAACCAAGGGGACCTGGGGTGAAGGGAGAGAGAGAGAACATGGACTGGAGCAATAGAATCCAGAACCGCCGTAATGGCTGTATTATAGGCTGACACGAGGGTCTCTGGATCCTTGCTTGTCAACGTGGGGGACGAGAGGTCAAGGACTGCCACAAGGCCATGGGAACATATATCCCGTAAAGGGTGGTACCTAACCATCTCCAAAGGGGTAGGCCTTCGGCGGGGTGCTAAAACTAAACCCCACAGTGTAGTGATCGGACCACCCAACTGGTTCCACCCCCAAGTCAGATGTTTCGATCCTTAGGAGGAAGATTAAGTCTAAAGAGTGTACATGTTTGTGAGTAGCAGTGGAAACCACCTGTGTAAGGCACAGAGACGTCATTAACTGGAGGAAGTGTTGATCAAATTGCGAGAGTTTGTCATTGACCCAGGCGTTGAAGTCGCCCAGAACCATCAATCTGGGTGACTCAAATGCCATATCGATGACGAAGTCTGCCACTTCCTGAAGGAATCGCTTCTCATCACCGGGTGGATGGTAGATGAGAGCGATTCGATTACCTACACCTGCTACTACTGTACACTCAAAGGACTCAACCTCTTCAACTAGTACCCCCGTGAGGTTCAGTTCGGTCTTGAAACAGACCGCAACCTCTCCCCCCCCGCAATCCAATCTTGGGCAGTGTATCACCGAGTACCCAGCTGAAGTCATAGCCTCCACAATGGGGCCAGAATTTTCATCCAGCCAGGTCTCAGTGATGCATGCCAGGTCCACCATACCAACAAGATCTGCAATAATTGCAGTCTTATTCTTAATGGACCTAGCATTGCACAACACCGCCCAAGTCAGACAAACCTAGTGGGCCGCCTGGGTCATCTGCCTACCACAATCAGTAGTGCCCTTGGGTATGGGCACCAGACATGGCGAACCATGATCTGGATTCCATTTTGCCCCAGGGCATCTTCTGGATCCAACCACCCCAATTCGGTGACCCCTCTCATTCATCCTCCGCTGTTCATAACCCCCCGCCCTCCTCCTTCTCCTACGCATAATGCCCAGTGCTGTACAGTGCTGGTAGGCCACAAACTGGAGAGGAGGAATATAGAAAGGGCAAAGGGCATGAAGGGCAGAGGATGAGTAGCGCATAACTGTGGGGGCTGGTATCCAACACATTCTGCAGCTGCAAAACAAATCAATAAATACACAAAGCAAACCCAACCTCAACCCCACCTAAAGCAATATTATCCCAAAATTCACAATAACAAAATCAGATTAACATAAAGCATAACAAACCCCAAAATTACTCAACAAACCCGCTCTATATATAATAAAATATAATTAAAAATACCACCCTATCCCCTATTAACTAAGAAAGTCACTCCTATAATTAAGTATGTAACCACTACAGTCCCCTCTCACAAATATACAAAGTACAATTAAAAATAATGAAATTTACCCCCCCCAACCCTCTCATGGCCAGGGAGACAGAACAGTTCAGGCACTCTCACTGCCCAGGCAAAAGATCACAGATAAACAAAGTATAAATGTTGAATAATGGAATTTATCCTCACCCCCAGCCCTCTCACGACCAGGTAGATAGAGCAGTTCAGGCACTCTTGCTGCCCAAGTAAAAAGCCACAGTCCACAAAAATAAAATCACAGACCCTTTATCATAAAAATTAACTAAAAATTAAAAGAAATAAAAAAGAAATATGTGGATGCCAAGGTCCTCTCACCACCAAGGAATCCACCGAAAAAATAAAAAACTTTAAATCCAGAGAAGGGTGCAGTTAATTCCAGCAGTCTTCATACATAAGAACAGGAGTCACAAAATCCAGAACAGGGGATAGACGTCCATAAAATCAACAAAAAAACAAAGAAACTAAAACCGCGCTGCTCACAACCAGCTGAAATGAAGGGTTGAAAGAAAAGAGAAAACCAAAATATTACTCCCCCGTAGATACGAGGGGGAGCCCAAATCCAAGTCCAATCCAACATCTATCGGAACCTGCCAGAAAATTCTGATCAGTAGCTTAAGGGCCCATCAATTCCAATCTGTGTGCAACCCTGTAGGAAGTAATGCAGCCCCACCAGGACACCCAGGTAAGGCCACTCTGCAGCCAAACCCGCGAGTCAAGGGGAACACGGTATCCCAGCCAGCTCCATGGCTGAGTAAATACCCCGACCCCCCTGTGTGGCGGTAGAACCCACCGGGAAACACGCAGTGGAGTTGAGCCCACTCCAGCCACCAGCCACCATCAAAAGCACTTCCAGACCCAATGTTCAGCTTCAGTTTTAACACAGGGTCAGCTCACATCCAGGGTCCAAGCAGAAACCAGCCATAAATCCCTCGATAAGTCTCCTTACATTTTTCTTCCCAGCTAGCTTCAAAAACTGTCCCGCTCCCTCTCTTGAGTTCTCCACAGCCCGACCAGTTCCTCTTTACCATCCCTCATCCTGTAAAGTTCTTACTTACGCAAGGAGTATTAAAACAAACAACAAGAATTCTTCGGGCTCTACAGGAGCCCAAACGGTGGTGGGACAATAAAATTATACAGTTCACACTGTAGTTTACGCTGCATAAAGCAAACTTGCAACAAACTCTCCAAGAAACAAAAAATAAAGCAAAAGATAAAATGAGTAGAATAAAATAAAATAAGAATACAACAAAATATAGCAGAATAACACAAAAATACAGCGAGGTGCAACTACAGCAAGCCCAGCCTGGTGGCCATTTTTCCCGACTTGTACCAGAAGAAGAAGAAGGAAGCAGCCTGTTTCCTGTTGGTAGGGTGAGGGAGGCCCTTAAGTCCCTGAGAACGGATAGGGCATCGGTTCCAGATGGCCTCCACCCCAGGGTGCTGAAGGAGGTGGCAGATGTCCTTGCTGCACCTCTGGCAGACCTTTTTAACTCCTCCCTTCAAATGGGTTGGGTGCTCCAGGATTGGAGGATGGCTCATGTCGTTCCTATCCACAAAATCAGTTCACGGGAGGAGCTGGGTAACTAAAAGCCTGTCAGTCTGACATTGGTGATGGGCAAGAAGGTGGAGGCCATCTTGAAAGAGTGACTGGACGTGTTTCTGGAGTCACAGGGCCTCCTGGATGACCACCAACATGGCTTTGTTCATAGCAGATCATATCAGGCTAACCATGTGGATTTCTATGACTGGGTGACAAAGGTGCTGGACCAGAGAAGAACAGTGGATGTCCCCTTGCTGGACTTCAGCAAGGTGTTTGACTTGGTGCCACATCTGGGGTTACTGGACAAGCTGGAGGGAATGGGGGTTGGGGAAAGGATAGTGAGGTGGATAGGGAACTGGCTAACTGGGTGGTTTCAGAAGGTGGTAGTCGGGGGGGTATCATCTCCTAGGAGGGTCATTAGTGGGGTATCAAAAGGGTCGGTGTTGGGCCCACTCCTGTTTAATGCTTAAATCTCAGACATCGGGAACAGTATCAGGAGTGAGATGAGCCTCTTTGCGGATGACTCGAAGCTGGGGCAGTGGTGGATAGAGAGTAGGGTAGATGAGCCCTACAAGAGGACTTGGAGACTCTGGGGAGGTGGTCACACACCTGGAAACTGAGGTTGAATGCCAGAAAGGGCAGTGTTCTCCACTTGGGGCTTTTAAACCCTGTTCATGAGTACTTCTTGGGTGGCTAGAATCTGCAGGTTTTGTGGGGGCAGGGGAAAGGATCTTGGGGTGGCTGTGGATGCCAAGATGAATAAGTCTGAGCAGTGCAGAAGGGCTGCTGCTAAGGCAATTAAAATGCTCAGGTGCTTGCCAATATCAGTATTTGCAGTCTGCACAAAAAACTTGATTGCTTACAAGTCTGAGTCACACAACACAACCCTGATGTACTCTCAGTTGTGAAGACGTGGTTTACACCAAAAACACTGGATGCTGCAGTCATGATACCTGGTTTTGCCCTATTCAGGAATGATAGGACCTCCAAAAGAGGAGGAGGCTGTGCGATATACATCAAAGATGCAGTCAAGGGGGGGTTTTCCCTACCTCTACCCACCCTTGACAGTGTTGCACAAATTCTCCCTATAAAAATTATGCTAGGGGCGTAAAATAAAGCACTTGCAATGATCTCAATTTACATCCCTTCAGAAGTGAAATCTTGAGGGTTTGAAGAAATCATGGAGGTCATTAGATGTCAGCATCTTGACTCTGAAACTATCATTCTGGGAGACTTCAATATCAACTGGATGGCACCCCCAGCTGGCTCCCATAAGGACATGGTTGCTGCACTGCATCTCACCCAACTCGTGGACTCACTCACCAGAACTAATTATAAAGCTGGAACTAGCACACTACTGGACTGGATCCTCACAAACCATCCAGAGTGTATCTCTAACATGACTTACTCAGTGACCACTCCCCAATTACTTGCAACTGGACCAACAAATTCAACACACCTCCTCTCCTCCCCCTTACAATTTCCAGCAGAAGGCTTAAGAGGGGACACCTCAAGCATCTTAAAAAGCAGCTCCACAATGATGACTGGAGCCTTCTTGATATGGTGGGAGATATAGACATAGCACTTGAGCACTTCATCAATCAATTCAATGCTGCTTGTGACTGCCATGCTCCGGTACAGAAGTCAACGATTAGAGGTAGAAACAGCCCTTGGATCACACCTGAACTAATCAGCCACATAAAAAACAGGGACAACTCATGGCTCAGGGCAAAAAACTCTGACAAGCAATCTGACCTCCAGGATTACAGAAGACTACGGAATGACTGCACCCGTGCCATCTGCTCTGCAAAAAACAACTACAGTGCTCCCAGATCAGCCCAAGCATTTTCCTGTAGCAGACCCTCATTTTTCCTGTATTTTCCCTGTAAAACCTTGATGAAATCCCTGTAGGTTTTCCTGTATGCCTCCGGCAATTTATTATTGCTATTGGCATCACTAGGATGGTAAATAAAATCACTACACCACATATACTGTCTGTTTTAAGGGTTCTTATTTACTTTAAGAATTAAAACTGACCCAAAACATTACATAATTACATGACAGCTAAAAGATATTTACAGGTAACATGAAAACAAGCAATGGTGGGGAAGAACTGACGACAAGGAAGCACTGATACTGAACAGGTGGTATAAAGAGATAAACACAGGCATATATATGTGCATACATATAAAGTCTTAAAATGGTCACCCAGGAGTCACATTGTGCAAAGTTACTCATGAGCACCTGTCCTGAGGAGTGATGTGCAACGTTTCTTAAAGTCACGTAGCATCCATCCACGATGCAAATATATGCAGTCACCTTTAATATTTGTCCTTGCTTCTGCAGTGTTCCAGCATGGTCTTTGTTGGCTTAAATTTAAAGCAGTCCTCTTCTGTTTTATTGAAGGAAACATGCAGCAGTGCATTCAGTGTGTTTCCTTTCATACAGCTTCTGTCCTTTGTTTTGGCACGGTTGACATCACTAAATAAGCGCTCCACATCTGCATTTCCATGGGGCAGAATTAGCAGTGCAGATATAAGCCTGCCAAGTAGGGGGAACCTCAAGACACTTGGATTCCTGGGATTTTTCAGGTTTCTGATGTGCTGCCAATACTGCCAATTGGCAAGGTGGTCTTTTCTCTGGGAAGGTCATCATTTCATATTCCAATATTTCATCATCAAGTTGATCCCTGACTTCATCATTCGTTCCAATAATGTTGGGGAAACGGTCTACCAAAGCTTTTAATTTAGCACTTGAGACATGTTGTTTCTCTGGGTTTAGTGCCTCCAGATGTTTATAGATGCCACCATCATAGTCTGCAAATGGCATTCTTCTTTTCACTTGCTGGCATGCCTCAATCCAGAAATCCTTTGCTAATGAAAGAAACTGTAGAACTGTTTCTTCTTCCCCTTCCTCTTGTAGTTGCTGTACAAATGACTTGCAATCAGATTTTCCAAAAGTGACTTGGTCCAAAGGAAGGTGGTAGTCTGTGTTTAGGACATCAATGTCTTGAATTTGTGCAACTTCTCGAATAGTAGCAGTGGTTAGGAATTTTGACAGCAGTTTTTTGTACAGAACCTCCAGCTCACGGAGAAGAATGTGAATATTTGTTTTCCTGCTGGAAAAGAAGATTGAACTCTAGAATGAGTGGAATGCATAGTCCAGGAACATGAAGCACAGCTTTACTTAGATTGGAACGTAAAACAGTCCTGATTCCCAAAACTGTTGCACTTCTTTCACTCGAACTTTCAAAATAAGACTTCAGAGCCTGAAACTGTTCACAATTCTCCAGCCACTTGGTGCAGACTGAGCCATCTGGTCTGACACGGTTTCAGAAGTTTGTGTGGTTTTGTGTTGGTGAAGTCCTGAAAGGTCTGAAAGGTCTGCATTCTCTTGGCACTTTTCTTAAAATAGTACCAGATGTCTACAGGTAGGCTCTGTACCTCATCAGGGAACACTTTGCAAGCGTCATTTGCTACGAGGTGGGCAACATGGCAGATGCAATGAATATTGAAGATGTACGGCAGCTCCTTTTTCAGTCTGGAGAGAACACTGTTTCTTACCCCTATCATCACATTGGCTCCATCAGACCCAAACCCTACAGTGTTTTCCAGGGGGATTTCATCCTTTCAGAGTTCTTCAGTGATGGCATTGTACAAGGTCCCTGCATCAAATGTAACTCCAGATGCAGAAGGTGTTCCCTAGACTTCAAGCAGCTTGTAAAAGCATGACCTCACCCGTCCCTGGGCATCAAGGATGCGAGCAAGTAGAGCCAGCTGCTTTGCAACAGTCTGATCATTGCTTTCATCGATGAGGAGACCGAAATGTTTTTTTCTCTCATTTGCTCAACAACAGATAGCTTGAGCTCTTCTCCAATTACATTCACCAACAGCAATTTTGTTTTGCTCTCCTTATAGGCAAACTTCTCTGCAATCTTTGAGTCCTTGAACATCACTGGGAACATCTCACTCATGTGGTTTGCCAGTGCAAATGGCAAGTGATGCTCTGCCACAGCCCTTGCCCACAACAATTCTGCTGATGCCACATCAGCATCCAGGGAACGTGCAAAAAACTTGCTGACCGTTGCATTTGACGAGAGTGATGTAAGCAGCTTCTTATGTTTTCTCCTTGACCATGATCACGTAAGATCGTTCTTCCTCCAGTGGCAACCTTGATGTGTTTGTTGCAAGGACTAGAGAGAGAGAGAGAGAAAAAAAAAAGAGAAAGAGGGATTAGTTTTGTAATTTACAAAACATTATCTCCTCCACCACTCAAAATCAATCCTGACTGATCACTACAATGTTAGCACCCTGGCTTACACTACCCATCTATTTTAATAATGGTGTGTTCTCCAATACTTCTGCACCACCTCACACATTTTGCACCCTCCAAATGCATCTTAGAATTGTGTATATATACTTACACGAGAATGCATGTTCTTCCCTTTGTCACTCTTCTGGAGCCATCCTTTGAATTCTGGTTCAAGTTCCCAGTCTTTCCTGTAGCTCTGACGATACCTCATTTTCTTTGCAGGGTGGAAGGTGATGGAGATCCAGATCGGACTTTGTGGAAGACATATCAACCAATGGGATTCTGTCCGTGCTGCTGGTTCTGTTAAATACATAAAATAAAAGTCTGTTGTGTGTTTCATAATCTGAAAGAAGTGAATTTTTTCTTAAGCATGTGTAAAGCATGATTGTATGCTCACCAGGCTAAAGATCAAACTCTGGATCCCAGGAGGCAGATGACAGCATAGTGTGCCACTGGATGGCATCCAACGAGGATTAATTGAACAGATGAAACCAGGATGAACAAATGAATGAACCAATGAATGAAAATGAAAATGATGGACTAGACAGACTAGACACGACAATATTTTTAGTGACATCCATTGACCGAGCTCAATACAATGCTGCAGTGCTTATTAAACACACTTACACAGTGATGCTATTATCAAAACATGATCTTTGCATCCTGAATTGCCGACTCTACCAATTTGATTTCAAAAGGAGTGGAGGTCTCTTGGTACTCACCTCAGGGCCCTGCTGTGAAGTCATCCAGCTACCACGTTGAGGTAGACCGCCCATTAGCTGAGTCCCTACTCTAAACTGTATCAGTCTCAAATGGCTAACATTTACATAGGGTGCATCAGGCCAAAATATGCTTACTCATGGTTTGGGACTCCATCCAATGTGCAGGTAACTGGTTGGGAGCTAGCTAAATCATGAGAACGCCATACTTGATTCAAAAATATTAGCTGCTCACCCTTGCTCATATACAAATAATTAATGGGCTTCTAAATGAGGTGTGCTGCTGTATGGCATGCATAAAACAGAAAAACATTCAGACTAGTGAGGACACCCTGCTCCCCCATCACCCCCAGGGTAAATTGTGATGTTAAGCATATTTTTCCAGCCTGAATTGGCGACATACTAATTTGATTTCAAAAAGAGTGGGGGTCTCTTCGTATTCACCTCAGGGCCCTGCTGCGAAGTCACCCAGCTTGTTGAGGTCGACCACTCCTGTAAGTAATTTACTGACCACTCAGCCACCACTCAGGGGAAAATGGGGTTTTGCCAAGTCCCCCTTCCCCAACCCACACTCCCTTTACTCTACTTTTTGCTTTCTTATATTGTTTTTCTTCTAACAAACTTATTTTCTTTTTTCCCCCTACAGGTCTGACAGGACGAGGGCACCCAACGTATCAGATAAGTATAATTTATTTTTACTCCTGTCCTTTCCATCCCTTTCATCCCCTTAAGAACTGAGGATCCTTTGTGACCCTTTGCCATATTTTGTTTTCACAGGGTCATGTACACCACCTCTTTGGAGTACTACTTTGGCTCCCTAGGTCAGGTAAGTCACATTAGAATCACCCAACATAAATAAAAAACAGGTATAAACTACTTTCTTATTTCATGGTGAAAAGTAATTAAGCATGCGCTGCACATAGCTTGCTGATACCATGATGTGTAGAGATAATGCAGAAGCCTGAAATGCAGTAGTTTGACAATAGTGGGCATAGCTCTCAACTGTACCACATACGAGGAACATTCCTCATTTTACTTCACGAAAACTCCCTGTTCCACATTGTGAGGACTTGTCCCACATTCAGTAGTAACATTTTAAAGCAAAAATCTATAGTAAATGATGCAAAACTTATATTATTCAATTAATAACAGATTCTCTGAACACAAATGCTAACATTTTAAGAGTGTTCTGAGCTTCCTAGGTAAAGATTTGATTAAGTGTTCCACATTTTGCTAATTTGTTCCACATTTTGAAACGCAATGTTCCACATTTGGGGGACAAAAGGTTGAGAGGTATGATAGTGGGAGGAAAACCAAAGTGAGCTGATCATAGAGTTTCACACCGACAGCAAAACTGCTAAAATAAGTGCCAGCTGAGAACAGTAAACCAGCATCCCTGCCTATTAGCCCACTCTGAAACCAGACCCGTTCTGGTCATGAGCACAGACCACCTCAAATTGCACAGCCAGATTCCACAAATTAAAGAAACTGCCAAAAGCAAGCCACAGCATAACAGGGAATAGAAGCAAGAGTAGGAATGCTGTACCTGTGGGGCAGAGGTTGGGGCGTGAGGTGGTTGAAGATAAGAACTGTACTCTTACTTTTTTTGTGGACAGAATACCTTTTGTATGAATCCTAAGTATACAATATACTGTAGACAAAATAGTCAACTGGAGCCCATGTAAATCAAATGAGATAACTCAGACATGTAAACAGTTGCACTGAATCAGATTATTAAAAGAGACTGCATGTAAACAGCACCGCAGAAAACTCAATCAGGTTTTCAAGTTATCTGATTTCTTCAGCTATCTGATTACTTCTTGACATGTAAACGTGGTGACTGACTCTTTCACAACGGTTCCTACCTATAACAGCTGCCACGAAGCTCAAGTCTGGTGATGTTACATCAGAATTGGAGACGCTGGTACTATGCCTCTCAATTGTCTACCTCATGATACCCTAAATACTGCTCAGTCCCACATTCACCCCACAAAGAAAAAAATGCTGCCCATGAAAATAAGATGCTTTAAACTCCATGCTGAAGCAGACATTCAGAACACTATATTGCTCAGGCAGCATTTCAATTGTGCAAATAAAGGCCCCGCTTGCAACAATGATCGGAACATGTGTATCCCCCTATTGGATTGTGACCCACGTTCTACACAAACAACTTGGATATAAAAGAAATGCCTAGTGATTTGAAAGGACAGGAAGGGTATTTTTCATGGTCAAAGAAACAGCAGGAATCAAAATAGTACTACTTTTTAAAAGGTAGCAGGAACAGAAAGTCTCAAAAGGACAAAGGCACGCCACTATTTTCTTACAACTGCCCACAATGGGCAAGCAATGAGAGTTTTACAGTACAGCAAATATACCAAATATAAGAAACTGTCAACACCCCCACTCTCAAAACACTCAAATATTTTTTATCAAACCATCGGTACTACTAGTAACTGTCATTTAACGTCTGTACTGTTTTTTAACTACATTTGCTCCATACAGATATAGGCCTGGCCATTGATAAGGGGCAAACATGAAATAAATTATATGACTGAAAAGAAAAAAATTACAAGTGACTGGTTATTTGCTGCGTTTAAAATGCACCCTTACTGTGTGACCAAATGAACTTTTACCTGCCTCACTGAGTTGGTGTGACTGATCTCCTGATGTACAGTTCGACTGCTCGCTGTGTCCACGACTCACTGGCAAATACTGCTCTCCCTGCGGCTGGAAAGTAAACAAAATAACCAGTTCTGGTCCCGCTGTGACTCTCCGGATCCCACGGTGTGGGGTGAACTATTTCCTCCTTTGCTGCAGTGCCGGATGATCTACGTGATTACGCTCTCGACTCCACGACTCGCTGCTGTGCTCTGAGCTCAGACTCCAAATTTAAACTTCCCGCGGTCACCGGCTGTGTTTTTATAGTAGGGGGGCTCAGTGGCTAGCCTATCGGGGTACTGTCTTGGGCAGTCCAAGCCAGCCTGGAGCCATGAGGGGCATGCGTGGCTCTATAATTTGAGCATATCAGCAGATGCCTCCCAGCACATGATCACGCAGCTCCCAGGAGTCTCAGGGGCGCGTGATCACAGCGTGAGAGGTTGGGAGGCACCAATCAGAGACTACTCTCGCTCTCTGTGAGACTCGGAGTCTCAGACGGCCGATTTTAGTGTGCCTCTGTTCCCCCCCCCGTAGCACTGGCAACAAACCCTGTAGATTGAGGAAAATACAGATTTCCTCCCCGTAGCCCGTTTTTCGCTATAAATCCCTGCAAAATACGGGAATCCCCGTAGATATGGGAGCACTGCAACTACTTTAGGGAAGCATTAAAAAACTCTTGGGGCAACAGCAAGAACTTCTGGAACAACTTAAAGGATGTTACTGGGAAAGACAAAAAAAAGGCACCGTGCATGCTCAACATTAATGGTACTCCTACTCTTGATTCACTGACTATTGCCAATACGTTTAATGAAGCGTTTACTGACTTGAGTAGTGTTCTCCCAGAACATTTTTTCGAGCCATCCAATCCCATCAGAGGCTGACGCTCAGAGCCCAGTCAATCACCACCCCCCCCACACTTTCTATTTTAAAGCAGTCACCCACAATCAAGCTAGAAAGTACATTCGCAAGGTGCTGGGAAAATTAAGGAAAAGTGGCGACACCCTCGATCTGAAATTTGTCTCCCTTAACACTTGAAGAGATTCTAGTTCCCCTTACTAAGCTGCTAAACCTATCCCTGCAACTGGGTCAATTCCTCAAGTTTGGAAGTCAGCCCTGGTAACTCCTGTGCATAAGAGTGGTGACCAGGCACTGCAGGCAAACTATAGGCCTATTTCTATCCTTCCTCCCTTGTCAAAAGCACTGGAATGCATAGTCACAGATCAGCTGGTGGAATACCTTGATGAATACAGTATCAAATGCCCGGAACGGCATGGCTTTCGAAAAGGGCACAGCACCACCACTGACCTATTGGAATTCACCAGTTGCACACAAAACTCACTTGACCATGGTAGCCTTGTAGGCACAGCCTTTATTGATCTAACTAAGGTTTTTGGCACGGTCAGTCACCCTCTACTACTACAGCAACTCTCCTCTGTAGGTCTCTGTAAGTGTGCCACAAACTGGTTCAAAAGCTATTTGGCTGATTGCTCCCAGCAGGTAAAGACTGGAAACACCACATCTGAGCACCTACTGGTTTGCTGTGGGGTACCCAAGGGATCAATACTAGGACCCCTTCTCTTTAGCATTTTCTTAAATGATCTACCCTGATCCTGCAATTAATGGATACTACTCTATGCAGATGATGCTGTCATCTGCACTACCCATCAGGACCCTCCTAGCCTCAAAAATCAGCTACAGTTTGCTTTTGAACAAGTTGAGGACTGGTTTGGAGCACACAAACTGGTGCTGAACTACAAAAAGACAAAGGTGATGCTTTTTAGAGGAGCTAGAAGCAAGCATAAATCACAATCTCTAAATTTCAGTAACGGTGCTGGATTGCCACTTGAACAAGTTGAACACTTTAAATACCTAAGGGTAACACTGGACTGCTCCCTCTCCTATGCAAAGCACACAGAGAATGTGGCCAAAACAATCAATATGAGAACTGGGCTCCTAGACAGACACAAGCGATGCCTGACTCTGGAAGCCCTAAGAACTGCAATTCATAGCGCAATTGTTTCCATTATCAACTATGGACTGGTTATTTACAGCTCTGCAGCTCCAACCTCCCTACGTAGGATAGCTATAGCACTCAATAAGGCCTGTAGACTGCTCACCGGTTCCCATCGACTAATGCACACCTGTGAACTTTATGAGCAAGCTGGGTGGCTACAACCTAATAATCGAATACACCATCAAACTTGCTTATTAGCCAAAAAAAACAGTTCTTGGCCTTGAACCTCCTGGAGTCACAAACCTATTAAGTTGTTTCTCAGGCTCACGTCATACCAAAAACTCTGACCATCAGCTTCTCATTGTACCCAGATGCAGAACTTCCCAAGGGCAGCGTTCAAACTCATACCGGGCTCCACTTTAGCTCAACAATCTCGGTTCTGATCTTGCTACCACACCAAGACTGGGTTCTTTCAAAAAACGGCTAAGACAACACCCGCTGAAAAAAAGTTGCTGTGACTGAACCAGTTAAATGCTCTCTGCCCCCCTGATTCTTGACTATGGTCTGTTATCCACCAGTTAAATGCCTTTTCCTAACCTCCCATTAGGGTCCTACTCCCCCTGGAGTTCCTTCTGCCCCTCATGATCTAGCACTTCTCCTTTCCCCTTCCCCCCCTCACCTAGGCACCATGCCCCCCACTCCTCCCCCTCTCCTCCACCACACCCCCTTGCTTCCTTCCCTTCTGGTATGCTAGTACCCTATCTTTAACCTGACAATGCCAACTAGGCTGCTCTTCCGACTTGTTTTAATTCCTGTGTTAAAATCCTCTCTGTTACCTAATCACATTATATTTGAATGCTCACATCTTCTGTGTATAATTAGTTTAGCTTGATAATCTTAAACTCCCACTGTATGTATTCCCACCCTTACAAAGTGGAACCTTTGTAAAAGAGCAGTTTCCTGTTCAAAGGTATTGTAATCCAAGATTGAATAAATAAAAAAAAAATGCCAGGGGGATAACCTTGAGGAGACAGGAGGTTATCCTCCCTCTGTATAACTGCCTGGTCAGACTGCACCTGGAGTACTGGGTGCAGTTTTGGTCTCCGTACTTGAAAAAGGACATTGCACTTCTGGAGAGGGTCCAGAGGAGGGTGACCAGGATGATACAGGGCCTAGGGGAAGATCCTATGAGGAGAGGCTTGAGGAGCTGAACCTGTACTTCCTGGAGGAGAGGAGGGATGGTGGGACATGATTGAGGTCTTCAAATATCTTAAGGGATTGAACAGGATCAGCCCAAATAGGATGTTCTAGCTAAGGGAGGAAGGGGCCACCAGGGGGGCATTCCATGAGGCTGGTTGGTGGGAGGCTCGGGAAGGGGAGACTAGGAGATGCTACTTTACCAAGAGGATGGTAGACTCTTGGAACACACTACCTGTGGGACTGGTGTCTGTTGATACAGTGGAAGGATTCAAGAGGGGCTGGGACAGGTATAAAGGTAGGGTAAAGCTGAGAAATACCAGATCTGGAGGTGTAACCCTGATGGGGGATGGGGTCTGGGGGATTTAGGGGAGAGGTGGGGGAGGGCAGCAACAGTGTCCTGATTGGGTGCTGATTTTGAGCAGACTCACTAGACCTTTGGGCCTACTCTGCTGGCATCTATGCATGTATATATGTATGTATAACTAACACCATCTCATCAGTTGTAGATGCATCACCACTCAGTTCAACATTATCTGTGGGCTTAACACTTGTGCTCGCCTTAGCATTGTTACTTGGGGCACTTCATTCAACACTTACGTTTGGCTCAGCATTGGTATTTGGTTCAACCTGGAATGATTGCTCTTGGACAATGGGAGCATTTACGTCATGGACAGGCATTTGGTTGTCATTGTGTGCTATACCTGGTTAAACAACTAAATAAATAAAAAAAATAAATAAAATTATTTTTTGCAGATATCTCTTTATTGAGAGGGCGAGGCTTTGGAATTCCTTGGACTAGCCTGGCAAGTTCAGTAGTAGGATAACAGGCAAGGCAAGACTCATCTTCATCAGATTCGAATCAAGACTCCCTTGTTCAACAGTGTCATCAGCATTTACCACAATATTCTCATGGTTGGAAGTCTGCAGCACTTGTCGCTTCTTGCAAGTAATTGACCTGGCCACTGGATGACTAGGTGGTTCAGAATCATTAGGTTTTTTCAAGATCATTTGGCCTATGGGCAACAAGTGGTTGCAATTAATATTTTTTTTCTCCATGGGTTTCACCTTCAGGACGTATCTTGTACACAGGAAGTCCATCAAGTTTCTCTGGTACAATATAAGACGTACTGCTATCCTATGTCTGCCAGGGACCCCCAAACTGCACAGTTATGTACGATCTCCAGGTTATAGCTCTTGGGCCTTTTTTGTTTTATCATGTAAATCTTTGTTGACTTTGTTCCTTTAAGAGGCCATCCCAGCAGCCAGCTTATATGCAGCGTTTACCTGTTCTTTCAGCCTCTGAATGTGCTGCAGATAGTTTTCAGATTTGGATCCATCTGCCGATACGCCAAAGCACAGGTCAACAGGAAGTCTGGTTTCTCTTCCAAACATTAAACTGTAGGACAGGAACCCTATAGCATCATTCCACGTACAATTATAAGCATGAACTAGAGCACTAACTTGCTGGTTCCATTTACTCATTTCTCTTGGATCTAGGGTGCCCAACATGTTTAATAACGTTCTATTAAACCTTTCTGGCTCAGGGTCACCTTAAGGATGGTAGGGTGTTGTCCCGGATTTACTAACTCCCCATAGAGACAACATTTCCTTACCAGTCTGCTTTTGAAATCTCAGCCTTGATCAGAGTGTATCCTCTGGGGTGCACTATAATGTACAAAGAACTTTTCTACTAGGACACAGTTGATGCATTTTGGTCCCTTGTAGGGTATGCCTGGGCATAATGGGTAAAATAATCTGTGACTACCAGAATGTTGGAGATGTTCTTTGAGTCGGGTTCAAGACTGAGGAAGTCCATACAGACCAGCTCCACTGGGGAACTTACTACAATATTTACTAATGGTGCTGCTTTTTGTGGTTGAGTCTTTCTTTGAACACAACTGCTGCAGGTCTTACAATATTTCTCAATTTCACTTGCCATTCTGGGCCAGTAGAAACAGGCATGAGCCAGGTCCAAGGTACGTTCGCTCACTCCCCGTATGCCCGATTTCATTATATAGGGCTCTAAGTATGACTCTCTTGAACTTAGCACACAATAGCAATTGTTGTCTAGTAAACCCTTGAGGATCTTTCACTTTTCGAAACAGCATGTGCTCTCAAAACTAGAATTTAGGTCACTCTCTTAACAGTAGTATAATATTTGGGTTGTCAGTCATTTCTTGTGAGGCATCGTCCCCCTTTCTTTAAAACAGCAATAATGTCCTTTAGCACAGGGCCATTGCTTTGCTCTCTTTGTAGATCCTCTACTGTCAACTGTGGCAAGGAACTCAGATCCAGAGTGGCTAAATTGCAATAGACTGTAGGCAAACAGTCTCCTGGAGGTCCCAAACAGTCCACCAAGTGATTGCCATCTTCTGTAGGCACTGTGGCATCATCATCGAACCTCTGGCAAAGGGCTTTTACTGATTGCTTGGGTATTCATACCCAGTTTTGCATATTCTGGGACTAAGTGGCAGGGCGCCTGATAAGAGCATCTGCATCAATGTGATGCAGGCTGGGACAGTACTCTACAGTATAGTCATATGTTGATAGAGTGGAGAGCCATCTGTGACCTGCAGCATCAAATTTGTCAGTAATCTGGACATATGTCAATGGGTTGTTGTCAGTCTTTACCAAAGGTTTTGCTCCATACAGGTACTCGTGAAATTGGACAACTATAGCTTATTGAAGAGCTTAGAATTCCAACTTACGCACAGGGTACTTTTTCTCTACATTAGACAGACTTTGGCTGGCAAAGGCAACAGGTCGCATTCACTTGGGGTATTCTTGATAGAGGACAGCTCCCAAGCCACTAAGGCTAATGTCTGTATGAAGCACATAGGGTTTGTAGGGGTCAGTGTAGGCTAACACAGGTGCGTGAGTTAGGCAGTATATTATTTCATCAAGGGCAGTGTCACACTCAGCAGACCCTCTTACTCCAAAAGGCTTAATGGGCTTATAATAAGACCTTAGTTTACCATCAGCAGCATGTTTTTTAGTTTTCTTGTGAGTGGGAGGATAGCCTTGAGTTAGATTCAATGAGGGCCAGACCACCTAGGTATAGTCTTTAACAAATCTGCGATAATAACCACAGAATCCCAGGAACCTTTGTAATTTTTTCAGATTGGTTAGCTTTGGTCAGCTGGTTAGGTCCTCCACCTTAGTGGGATCAGTCCCTGAATGCCCTGGGCAGACATAATATTTCCTACATATTTCACTGAGTTCTAGCAGAATTTACACTTTTCTTTTGATGGCTTGAGCCAAAACTCCTCCAAGCTGTTAAGGACATAGAAACATAGACTTTGATGGCAGATAAGGACCACTTGGCCCACCAAGTCTGCCCATTTCCCTACCTACTGGATAAGCTGCAGATTCTAGTTAACCAACAGCCTATTTCCTGCCACCCCCCACTACAATTGCCTTGTGTCTGTCCCATGCATGTTTGAATTCCCCCACTGTTTTAGCCCCAACAACCTCCCCAGGAAGGCAGTTCCACGCATCCACCCCTCTCTCTGTGAAAGAAGATTTCCTCACATTACCCCTGAGCCATCCCCCCTCTATCTTTAAATTGTGTCCCCTTGTTCTTACACATCTCTTTTTCTGAAAGATACTACCCTCCTGGACTTTGTTGATTCCCTTGAGGTACTTGAACATTTCTATCATGACCCCCTGTCCCTCCTTTCATCAAGGGTATACATATTAAGCTCTCTCAGTCTCTCTTCATATGATTTCTGATGCAGACCCTGCACCATTTTAGTTGCTCTCCTCTGGACTGCTTCCATCCTGTCTATGGCCTTGCATAGATGAGGACCTTTAGTAAGTAAGCTTCTTGCTCCTCCAAAGTTTTTCCAAAGACTAGAACATTATCTAGGTATACTAGACATTCAAGGAGATTCATATTTTATTTATTTATGTATTTCTCTATTGAAATGTTTCACCAGGAAGGCACACTGAGCAAGAGGTTGCTTGTCTCCCAGTGTGACCTGGGGAAAGGGGTGCAATAGGGTTGAGACATTTTACATTCAAGTTACAAAAATCAACATAGAATACAATTAATTAAGGCAGCAGTTACAAACAGTGTTGCATACAAATGTAGTTTGTGAGAGCAATTAGTAAGTGCAATGGTAATAAGTGAACAAGTGCTAATGTGAAATAAAGGGCGATGAAGAGAGGGAGAGGATGAGATGGTAGATAATGCAGATTCGTGTCCCAGAGAGAACCCTTCAGGATGCGGGGAACCCTACAATGGGACAGGGTACTGGAGTACGGATTAGAGAGGGAGAGACAGAGCTGGAGTAAATGTGATTAACACCCAGGAGGGGAAATAAGGCCTGACCCAAAAAGAAAACCCTTCAGGATGCGATGAACCCTGCAAGGGGCAGGGAAGTTCAGGCAATTGTAAACCCTCCTGTGGTTAGGCATTGTAGTTATAGTCGGTAGTGAGAGGGAGGGAATGAGAAATAACACCTGGGAGGGCTGAGGCCTGATCCAAGGAACCTTCCAGGATGTTGGGGACCCTGCAAGGGGATCTGGAAGGCCAAGGATAGGTAGATGGGGAAAGAAAAGGTGGCAAGTCTAGGCACTATAGGACCCCTTCAGGATGCTGAGAACCCTGAAAGGGGAGTGTGAAGGCTAGGGAAAAAGGGGGAGAGCGTAGAAGAAAGGAGAAAGGTATGAAAACTATCACCTAGGAGGGGCTAGGGTCAGTACTAACATACTAACATACTATTTGCCAGCAGATTAGGCCTTACGGTCTATCGAGTCTGCTCGAACCTTAGATCCTTAGTTGG
Organism: Neoceratodus forsteri; assembly: GCA_016271365.2. Lineage (NCBI taxonomy): Eukaryota > Metazoa > Chordata > Ceratodontiformes > Ceratodontidae > Neoceratodus > Neoceratodus forsteri. The sequence continues at coordinate 130,126,156 of CM057458.1, forward strand.
GTGCCGAGGCCCTCCCATCCCTTGTGCTCCAGAAACCCCTTTCCAACTTCAAACAATGCCCTCGGGTGATACCTCCCGCTTTAGTCTAAAGATCCCCTCCATGTTTACCCTATTTATTCCCTTGAGGTACTTGAAGACCTCAATCATGTCCCCCCTGTCTCTCCTCTCCTCCAATGAAAACAGAGGCAGAGCTCCTCAAGTCCTGTCCTCATCGTCAAATCCCTAGCCCTCGTATCATCTTAGTTGCCCTCCTCTGTACCCTCTCCAGGAGCTGTATGTCCCTTTTCAAGTGTGGTCTCAGTACTGTACACAGTACTCAAGGTGTGGTCTAACCAGTCCATTGTACAGTGGCAGAATCACTTCCTTGCTCCTGAGGGTGAACCCCTTACGATGCATCCCAACATCCTGTTTGCCTTGCTAGCCGCTCTCCTGCACTGCTCAGAGTTATTCATACATGCATCCACCATGACCCCTAGGTCTTTTTCCCCTATTGAGGCCTCCAGCGCCTCCCCTCCCAAGGTGTACCTGTGTTTAGGGTTTCCCCGACCAAGATGCAATACCTTGCACTTGGTGATATTGAAATTTAATTTCCATGTGTGAGCCCAGCTTTCCAGGAGGTCCAGGTCCCCTTGCAGGGCCAACCTCCCCTCTTCTCCCTCAACTACTACTCCCATCTTGGAGTCATCCGCGAAGAGACTCACTTCACACCCTATACCCTCCCTGATGTCCGATATGTATGCATTAAACAGGATCAGACCCAGGACCGAGCCCTGAGGTACCCCACTACCAACCTCTCTAGGGTTCGAGAGCTCCCCACAGACCACTACTCTCTGGGTGCATCCAGCTAGCCAGTTTTCAATCCATCTGACCATCAAAGGACCTACCTCTAACCCCATCAGTTTCTCCACCAGACCATTGTGGGGACAGAGTCAAGCAGCCTTGCTGAAGTCCAAGAATAATACATCCACAGGCTTTCCCCTGTCCAGTTCTGATGTCACCCATTTGTAGAACTCCACAAGGTTGGTTTGACATGATCTACCTGGCACAAACCCAAGTTGCCGACTATCCAGACCTCCCACCTCCTCCAAGTACACCCCCAATCGTTCCTTTAGTATACTCTCCATTAATTTTCCCACCACCGAGGTCAAACTGATGGGTCTATAGTTACCTGGTACTTTCCTCGACCCCCCTTTATGGATTGGCACCACATGTGCCTCTCGCCAATCCCTAGGTACCCTCCCTGTCTCAAGTGACCTGTTGAAGAGCTCCGCCAGGGGTGCAGCCAGTATGTCCGCCAATTCCCATAGTACTCTTGAATGAATGCCATCCGGCCAGGAGAGTTGTCTTTCTTTAGGGCCTTGAGGGCTAACCACACCCTTTTGGCAGAGATAGCATCATCCGTCCCCTCCACCTTACTGGCCTTTATATCCTTATCCAGATGTGACACCCCGGGGTACCTCTCCCTCCCTCTTGCTCCATTTCTGTTGCTCCCCTGATCCCACTTACTGCCACTTCTATCCCCTTCATGCCTTGCTTTGTAGATATCCCATCCCCCTCCCTAGTGAACACAGAGGCAAAGTACTCGTTAAATACCTCTGCCTGGTCCCTCGCCTCTTCCACCCACCCTCCTTCTGATCTTCAATCTGCTGAGATGGCCCTTAGTTTTTCTTCACTCCCCAATGTACCAGAAGAACCCCTTTTCCCCTCCATGTATCCCCTGTGCCAGCCACTGCTCTTTACTGGACTTTGCTCCCCTCACCATACGGGTGACTTTTCTAGATGCAAGATGGTACATTTCCTTATCCTTATCAACTCTTGTTGTTTTATATTTTTTGTAGGCCGCCTTCTTTTCTCTGACTGCTACCTGTACCTCACTGGACCACTAGCATGGTTTATGTGACCTTGCTCCCTTACGTTTCAACTTAGCGCAGATCCTGACTGCCTCATGAAGTCCCGTTTATGACCTCCATCTCCTTTCCACACTTGTCATTGATGTAATCCTTCAAGTGATCCTTGAGAATATTTCCCATGCCACAAAGTCTGCCCCCTAAGTCCCTGCCAGTGTCCTAGATCTCACCCCCTCCCCCATGCTTATTTGAAACCAGACAGTATTGTGGTCGCTCCCAGTCAGGGGTCCTGTACAACCATGTCCTTACCAGATCCCCATCTACCAGAACCACATCCAGGACATGCCCTCCTTGTGGGCTCCATCACATGCTGTGTTAAGAACACTCCTGGAAGCCATCCAGCAGCTTCTGCTCCTTGCCACCTTAAAGGACATGGTTCCCCAGTTTGTACCTGGCATATTAAGGTCCCCATCAACACCACTCCTTCCCTTTTGGTCCACACTGGGCAATGATGTTGTCCAGCAAACCATCCTCTAGAACATCTCTCATCCCAGGGGCCTATATACTACACCCAGCTTGACCCTATCTCTTGCTGGGGATCGTAAGGTGACCCATAAGGCCTCCATGTTTCCTCTGCCTCTTCTACCTATGCAAGTTCTATGTCATCTCTAATGAACGTAGCCACTCCACCCCCTCTGCCCTCCTTTCTATCCTTCCTAAGCATAGTGTACCCCTGTACGTTTAGGTCCCAGTCATGGTTTTTGTTGGCCCACGTCTCCGTGACCGCTGCCACATCCATCTCTCCCCTTGAACAGCATGGCCTGGAACTCCTGGCAACTTGTTTCCCAAGCTCCTGGCATTTACTAACACCAACCCCCAACCCTTATCCCTGATCCTCTTTGCCGAACCCCACCCAGATTCCTTATACTTCCATCCTCCCTCTGCTCCTCCTGAAACCTCCACCCCAGTCTGTTTCCCCCTCCCCCTTGGGCTTGAAGGCTACTCCCCTCATCTGGAGGAGAGGGCTTCTGGTCAGCCCATCCCTTATCCCTTCCCCCTCACAAGTTTAAACCCACCTTTCTTGAATGTAGTCAGCCATCCCCTGTTTAAGGACTTCCTTCCCTAATGGGGCAAGATGAAGCCTGTCCTTGGCATATAGTCCCTTATCCTCCCAAACTCCATTCCAGTTCCCTAACACCCCAATCCACTTCTTCACCCCACTTCCTGAGCCAGTCATTAACCTCTGTGAGCTTCATTTTTTCTCCACTTAGGCCTTTGGTACTGGCAATATCTCCAAAAATGTTGCATCCATTATCCGACAGACTCTGGCAAGTTCTTGGAACCTTGCTTGGATTACAAAGCTATTTCCCTCTAGATCGTTAGTTCCCAAATGCCAGGAAATCGGTTTCCTCCACATTCCCTAACCATTTCATACATCATGAACTTTGCTCTGTGCACTGTCAGCCCAGAGATACTCACTACCTTCACCTGGCTATGGCATTCACCCCGTCCCTCCCACTGGATACCTTAATCATCAAGTCTCCCAATAACAGAACCTTAACACCACCATCATCCTTATGGTTACCTCCACTATGCCCTCTCAGCCCCTCCCCCATTTATTCATGATCTCAATTCCATGGAGTCTTCCTGCCTTATTAGAGACCTCCTTGTCACCCTCCCCTTTCTGCCTCCCTCGTTATTTTGCCCACTTAACTCAAACCCCCTCTGAATAGGTGTCCCCTTTAACCCTCTCTTATCCGAACCATTTATCCTGGTCCTGATGGTTTCCCTTTCCCCACACCACCATCCTCCCCCCTTGTAATAGTACCCCTGCCTCCAGAGGCTCTCTGTGGGTCCCCTTTAGCTAGGGCACCATCCTTGGTACTGACCCCCCTGCTGAAGGGGGTCTCCTCTCCCACCTCCTTGTCTCCCAGTTTCTCTCCAATCATGCTCTCCTCCCTCATGTCTGCAATATGTTGCATCTCCTCCATTTGCTTAACATTTATGTTTCCCCTTCTCCCCCGGGACTATTTCTATCCTTTCTATTGCCAGTCTGTGATGCCCTATGGGTACCCGACTCCCTTCCCACGGCCTCTGTATAAGTTTCCTCATTTTCACCAGCCCCTTCCTCCCCCTCTAGGTTGCTTAGTAGCTCAAATTTATTGTGACACTCTATGTCAGCCTCCATCAAGTAACCAGGTTCCCCTGACTGCATCTCTAAACTGACCCTCTTCATCCCCCTCTTGCTCTGTTCACCTTAGGAGCTGCCTTCCCACAGTCTGCTGTTTTAGGCTTCTGCACAACAGCCCCTCCTGACTCTTCCTCCTCCACTCTCTTTGTATTCAGAATGTTCACCCCGTACGCTTTCCCCTTAGCATCAACTTCCCTATCTAAGGGTCCTCTGTCCCTAATATTCCCCTCCTGCTTGCTTGTAACATAACGTCCTGTAATTTCAGAGTGTTGCCCCAGCCTCCCTCAGCCCCACCCTTCTGCTCCATATCCACACCCTTATCCTTGGACACCCCCAGCTCCCCAGCTTACTCCTTAACCAATATACCTCACTCCTGATACAAGATAGCTGTCTACAGGTGGGCAGCCTCCTCTCTCAGGCCCAATTGAATTGTGCCATCCCACAGCCTGTGCAGCCTACAACCCTTCCGAAGATGCCTGCCATGGTGGAATATGGCCACCCTGTTTATCCCCCTCTGTTTATAATGGCACCCCTTTTCTCAGTCCCTTTCCCCTGGAATACAGTTTCTCTCTATACTGACTGCAGTTATTTACAAACCCAATTTCAATCCCACCAATAAAGTTCCCAAGTCTCACAAACACATACAGTCCAGTGTGTGTTCAGTCCCACTAACAGTGTGTGTATGCAGACATCAGGTACCGTATGATGTCACAGGCCCACCAGCTCCTGTTGCTTCGAATTTCAGTCCCAAACAGAAATACTCAGCCCTTCAATCCCAACCCCCAGTGGCTTTTCAGTATTTAAGAAAGCCTACAAAACAGGCTGGGTGGGAGGGCTCTTACCAAACACATTTAAATTTCACTCTAATTATCCCTGACAAACAACTGTTCCCAAGCCTCCAAAGTTACAATATCACAGCCCAAGTAACAGTCCTAACTCAAGGTAATAATTTTTAACACATAGAACTAATTTCACTTACAAAACTATTCAAATATGTCAGTTAAAACAGAATATAACCCCAGACCTCTGTCCTTACCAGCCTGCTGCTTATGTTCCCAAGTGAACAATGAAAGCCAAGGTAATTCCTGTTACAGACAAGGTAATTCCTGATAATGTCCCCTCCCCCTAACACCAGGCAAACAACACATTTAAATTTCACTCTAATTATTCCTGCCAAACAACTGTTCCCAAGCCTCCAAAGTTACAATATCACAGCCCAAGTAACAGTCCTAACTCAAGGTAATAATTTTTAACACATAGAACTAATTTCACTTACAAAACTATTCAAATATGTCAGTTAAAACAGAATATAACCCCAGCCCTCTGTCCTTACCAGCCTGCTGCTTATGTTCCCAAGTGAACAATGAAAGCCAAGGTAATTTCTGTTACAGACAAGGTAATTCCTGCTAATGTCCCCTTCCCCTAACACCAGGCAAACAACACATTTAAATTTCACTTTAATTATCCCTGCCAAACAACTGTTCCCAAGCCTCCAAAGTTACAATATCACAGCCCAAGTAACAGTCCTAACTCAAGGTAATAATTTTTAACACATAGAACTAATTTCACTTACAAAACTAGAGGCAGTAGAATCGATAGAGGCATTGGGTACATTCCATAGGGGGATGAACTGTAAGGAGTAAGATGAAGGAAATTAAGGTGGGTCTTAACAGGAACAGTTAAGTGCAAGATAGATGGAGAGGGCAATGCCGATGGACTAGAGGGAGGAGTGTCATATCCCCAACTGCTCTCTCCATAAGCCTCTGAAAAGTAGCACCGGCCCCTAATATGCCCCGGGGCATTCTCAAGAATTAATACAAACCTAAAGGACAGATAAAAGCAGCCTTCTATCTGACTTCAGACATCATTGGGATCTGATAATAGCTACTTCATAGGTCCAACACAGAGAACCACTTGCTCTCATTCAAGCAGTGTAAAGCAGCTTGTACATGAGGCTTGTTGTACTGATCATGGATGGCTCCTTTGTTAAGAGTTCTGTAATCAACATACATTCATGCAGCCCCATTCTTTTTCCACACTACTACAATAGGGCAAGTGTATGGGCTCCTGGACTCTTGAATGATGCACGCAGCCAGCAACTCTTGCAAATGGCATCTTACATCATCTATATCAGCAGGTGCTAACCTCCAGGATCTCTTTGTAAAATGTCTATCATCGTGTAGCCGAATGTGGTGCTCAGCTCCTGATACAAATCCCATGTCCCATTCTTTAAGGGAAAAGACTTTAGTTTTTTTGGCTAGTTTTTGACTTATACGGGCTCACCACTCATCCGGGATAGGTGAATCTCCAAAGTCGAACATATCAGGAGTTACTTCACCGACCTCCTTCTTTTTATTGGCAGAAGTTTCACAGCCATGTGAACACAACATACAGTACTCATGCAAACATGTGGCCTCTATGAACTACAATATCCCTATCAGTGACATTCTTTATTTGGACAGTAACACATCTGGCATAGGCACGGGCCTAAGCAGGAAGCACACTGTGCTTAACCAGCAATCCTTCATGTAGCCCATTTCCATCTGGTGCCTCTAACATTAGTAACTGGTTAGTAACATCTTTCTTTAAGTGTACCTCACCACTGATGCTACACCCTGCGTTAAGTGGTACTCTGATCTCTGCAGGATCTTTTCTCCACACTTCTCCCACAGGATCATCTTTATCATCCACTTTAGTTTGCATTTGTAGCTCATATGCCTTCTTCATCATGACATGAATATGGAGGGCTCTTTCAGTCTCTTTACTCATTCTTTCTTGGCATAACTATGCCAGTCGACCAAACATATGTGCATTAGTGCCAATCAGTACCGGTATACCATCTGTCATCCCCACAGTGGTAACAAAATATGCTTTGTCTGTAAGGGTGAGGCCGAGTTGATTCCTCAACAGGCTTGTCACTAATAGGCTGATTTTGGCTACTGGGTGTATTGTATCCTCGAGCATTTTAGCCAGACCGCCTCCACTGTTGAGGCTGAGCCCTGGACTTCATGAGTTCGGTCACTAGAGATCTCAATTCTCCCATCTCTTTCTGAATTTCACCATCAGGTCCCACAACAGAGGCTTGAGCTGTGACACCCCTTACTGATAAATGCTGTTCGCTAGAGTCTGCAACTTGACTCTGTCTGGAATTGTGACCCATAGCTGCATCGAAGGCAGTTACAGTACTTGCCCTTAGTTCTCTCAGCTCTTCCAGGAAGTCTCTGCATTATTGGGGATCATTTACAGGCCCTCTTGCCATTGCACTGGCTACTCTCACGGTGCCCGCATAAAGGTACCAGAGCTCCTCTTTATTCTCCACCTTCCTTATCTCCTTCATTAACCAACAATACACGGGATGGGGGGGTATCCCGCTGATCCTATAGTTTCAGTCTTAAGATTAGCACACTAGAGTAACAGGCAGACACCAAGATAGTTTGCTAGCCTTGCTTGTAGAGCAGAAAGCAGCTAACTAAAAGAAACTACATTTTCTTATTAATTTAAACTTATATCTCAGCAGGAGTCAGTGTCTGTTGAGATTAAGTAGACAGATACTTTATTAGAAGTAGAAGGGGTCTTATTTAGGGTTAAAAAAAGAAAGAAAAGAAAGAAAGTCAGTGTGTGTTCTGTGCTGGGAAGGGTACTGTATCAGCTGACTTTGCTAAACCAGTAGGAGGAAAGAGAGCTTAATTGGGGGTGTAGCTTAGACACTATAAAAGCAGGTGAGTCAAATTACAACTTCCTGTTACTAGCCTTTTTTCTTACTAATTGCCCTCCATCCCACCCCTCCACCCACCCACGCTAAGCCAGTTCTACTTTTATAGCCACTGGATTTGACTGTCAACAGGACTTGGCAGTAGGAAGGGAAGGATCATAGAGAAACATTGGTTTTGTCAACCCTAAAGGAAAATAGTAGTTCACTCTCCCCCCCAGCTGCTGGTGGTCTGACATTGAGCAAGGAAGAAGGAGGCTACTAAAAAAGATAGGAAGTTGCTGTCCCAGAACAGGAAGGGTGAGAGTTGTAAGGAGAGGAGAGAGTAAGCATACAGAGAAACAGCAGAGGGGACACAAAATAAGACATGATAGGAGTGGTGCAGTGCAATGGCTGTGGGGCGGCAGTGTTCCGGGAGACATTCTGGAGGCTGCAATGCTGCCCTATTTGCAGGCACCTCTCTGGTCTGAGAGAGGAGGTTGCCCATCTCCAGGCTGATCTGGTTAGGATTCGTGAAACCTCCTTCCCCAGCCAGGGACCACCAGGGCCAATGCCACTATCTCAGAGGTTGCCAAGAAAGAGGAGAGGCTGGACCAGGGTGGGCTCAGGGAGGGAGAGGGTGGTGGAACAGAGTTGCATCCCTCCAGCTGTACCTCTCCACAATTCATTTGCTCTTCTGGTGGATAGTGGTTCCTCTATGGAGGCACCTGCAGTGGAGACCAATGAGGATGCTGGGAACCTTCATAAAGGAGACCCACAGGAGGGTGGCATGGGACCCCACAGGGGAAGGAAACAACTCCTGGTGGGGGACTCAATCATTTGGGGGTAGAAATGGGGGAGGAAGGGGAGAGGGAGGTAAGGTGCCTTCCTGGCACCACGGCTTGGAGGGAGAGGAAGCGAATCCTCAGGATCATGGGAGGAGCTGCACGAGGGAGGGAGCTGGATGTCATTGTCCACCTAGGGACAAATGACCTGGCTAAGAATGGGATCAGAGCAGTGCAAGAGGAGTTTGTATAGTTGGGGAGGGGCCTTAGACAAGTAGCACATATGGTAACCTTCTCGGAGGTGCTGCCTGTCTATGGCAAGAGAGATGCTAGGGCTCTCCTCACCAGGGAATTCAATAAGTGGTTGAAAAACTGGTGTGGAGCTCAGGGTTTTGGCTTCGTTGGGGACTGTGGAGCCACCTGGAGGGATGCAGACCTATACTGGTGCGATGGTCTGCATCTGTCCAGGGGAGAAACAGGATCCTAGGTGAGAGGTTTAAATGCTTCATTGACAAGCACTTAAACTAGCCAAGGGGGGAGGCACTGAAAAGGAGCAGGGAAATCCCAGCCTTCCCCCACAAAACATGGTGATTAGTGAGGTAAACACCAAGGTAGAGAAGTTATTAGGGAGCAGAACAGAGGTAAATGTAAAAAAAGGCAAAGACCGTAAGGACAGGAATGGGGCTAAAAGGGGTAAGGTTATCAAAAAGTGGAGGGTGATGAGTACCAATCCCCGTAGTCTGTGTAACAAGCTCCCTGAACTAGTGGCCTTGATGGAAGAGGGTTGCCTGGGTATTGTGGCAGTCACAGAAACATGGTACACAGAAAACCATGACTGGGATGTCAACATACCAGGATACACAATCTACAGGAGGGACAGGGAGGGTAAAAGAGGAGGAGGAGTAGCTCTCTATGTAAAGGAAGGGATCAAAGCAACAGAACTAAAGAGTAAACAGGGAGCAGATGAGGCACTCTGGGTCACCCCGGAGACAGGAAATGGTACCACAATCTGCATGGGGGTTGTATACAGACCCCCATCTCAGGGGGAAGGAATGGACAAGGAAATGATAGAAGACTTTCTTAGAGTGGCAGAAAAAGGGGAGATATTGTTGATGGGGGACCTGAATATGCCAGATGTTAACTGGAGCACCTTTGCTGCAGGCACATCCAAGAGCAGGGTCATTCTTGATGCCCTACAGGGGGCATGCCTCAGACAGCTAGTATTGGAACCCACTTGGGAGGGAGCAATCTTAGACCTGGTATTCTCAAATAGGAACAGAGAAAGAATCTCAGATTTAGAAGTGGGTAGCCATCTGGGAACAAGCGACCACCAAACAGTGTGGTTCACGATAAACACAGCCATACAGTCAAGCCATACAAAAGCAAGAGTATTGGACTTTAGGAGGGCTGACTTTGGGAAAATGAGAGAGTGCCTCAGAAAAGCAGTAGCAAACAGGCAAGAAGGAGGGGTGGAGGAACAATGGGGAGTAATCAAAACAGCCATCACAAGGCAACAAGCCTTTGTGTAAAGCAAATCAATAAAACACAATGAAGGGAAAAAAACGCTATGGTTCTCAAAAGAGGTGGCAGGGAAGGTTAAGGAGAAAAGGATAGCATTCAGGAAATATAAGGAAACACAGAAGAAACAGGACAGAGAACTTTATCAGTTAAAGCAGAAAGAGGCTGGCAAGGCAGTCAGAATAGCAAAGGGCCAAACCGAGGAAAGGATAGCCAATTCTGTTAAGAGGGGATAAGACCTTTTATAAGTACATTAGGGAGTGAAGAAAGACCAAAGGAGGGATACTGAGGCTTAATAAAGGGGAGGGAATGTGGGTAGAGGATGACAGTGAAAAAGCAGGGATACTGAATGAATATTTCTGCTCAGTATTCAGAAAGGAAGAGGAGGGGGAGTTACCTAAACCAAACAAGAGTAACACTCTGAAGACGGGGGTCAATACCAGTCCATTTACAGAAGAAAGGGTTCTGAAAGAACTAATAAAATTGAAGGTGGACAAAGCAATGGGGCCTGATGGGATTCACCCAAGAATTCTAAAAGAACTAAGGGTAGAACTAGTGACAAGCTGACTACTCTCTTTAACAAATCATGGGAGGATGGGGTGGTACCCGAGGACTGGAGGAGGAAGATGTGATTCCTCTTCACAAAAGTGGGAGCAGGACAGAGGTAGAAAACTACAGACCAGTTAGTTTGACCTCAGTGGTAGGGAAAATGATGGAATCACTTCTGAAGGAAAAAATTCTTGAGTACCTAGAGGCCAGTGAGGCACAGAACCCAAGGCAGCACGGATTCATGATGGGAAGGTCATGTCAGATGAATCTAATAGATTTCTTTGACTGGGTGACCAAAGTAGTAGACCAGGGAAGGGCTGTGGACATGGCCTACCTAGATTTTAGCAAGGCATTTGATACAGTCCCACACAAAAGATTAATACACAAGTTAGCCAGCCTCGGAGTGGGTCCCAAGGTGGTAGCCTGGATAAAAAATTGGCTAAACAACAGGACGCAAAGGGTAGTAGTAAATGGAGTACAGTGAAGAAAGGAGGGTTACTAGCGGGGTACCGCAGGGTTCAGTACTGGGACCGGTCCTTTTTAATGCCTTTATAAGTGACATTGCAGAGGAACTGAAAGGAAAAATATGTCTCTTTGCAGATGACACAAAGATCTGCAACAGGGTTGATATACAAGATGGAGTGGAAAGAATGAGAAGGGACTTGGCAAGGTTGGATGAATGGTCAAATGTATGGCAGCTCAGATTCAATGCAAAGAAGTGCAAGGTAATGCACCTGGGAAACAAAAACCCAGGGGAAGGCACAATGGGGGGTGAGATGCTGACAACAGTAAAAATGGAAAGGGACCTCTGGGTAATTATATCAGATGACCTGAAGGTGAGCAAGCAATGTGAGAAGGCAGTAAGGAAGGCTGGGGGGATACTGGGATGCATAGGAAGAGGCATCAATAGTAGAAAACAGGAAGTTGTTATCCCTCTGTACAGACAGTTGGTGAGACCCCATCTGGAGTACTGTGTGCAGTTCCGGAGACTCCATCTCCGCAAAGACATAGACAGAATGGAGGCTGTCCAGAGGAGGGCAACCAAAATGGTGCAGGGTCTGCACCAGAAGACATACGAAGAAAGACTAAAGGAGCTTAATATGTATACCCTTGAGGAAAGAAGGGAGAGAGGGGACATGATAGAAACTTTCAAGTACCTCAAGGGAATCAACACAGTTCAAGAGGGTAGCATCTTTCAGAAAAAGAGATGTGCAAGAACAAGGGGGCACAATTTGAAGATAGAGGGGAGATGGCTCAGAGGTAATGTGAGGAAGTATTTTTTCACAGAGAGGGTTGTGGATGCATGGAACAGCCTCCCTGAGGAGGTCGTGGAGTCAAGAACAGTGGGTGAATTCAAGAATGCATGGGACAGACATAAGGCAGTCCTAGTGGGGGGTACGAGGAAGTAAGCTGTTGGTTAACTAGGATCTGCAGCTTATCTGTTAGGTAGGAAAATGGGCAGACTAGGTGGGCCAAGCAGTCCTTATCTGCTGTCAAATTCTATGTTTCTATGTTTCTAGTTCAAATCGCTAGAAGCCACACCTCCCTTTCTATAAACTTTCTGTAAGGCTCTCTCCAGCCGAGTCACATAAATAGGTAGAGACTCTCCCACTGTTTGGTTGATTTTAATCTCCACATTAAATCCTCAGCAGACTGTGTACTGCTGAAGACACCTTCTAAAGCAACTAGGTTATCTTGGGCTAAAGCATCGGGGTTGGTAGATCTCTGAAAGTGAATGGCTTCCAGTTCCTGCCCCCACAGACTCTTCATGATTCTCTTTCTTTTTTCAGCTTCAATATACTGCCATTCTTACACAAGAGGTAAGGCATAATCCATCCAAGGCTCCAGGTCATCCACAGCAATAAGTGGGAGCCGGGTGCCAGAGAACACTTGAAATCTGTGATAAGAGTCCTAGCTAACAGGGGGTACATAGGTGGGTTCAGGCCCCAGGAGAGGGGTATCTCCAGGGATTTCAAACAACTTTTCCAAGTCCTCAAAGGTCTGGCCTTAAACCTGCAGCCATTTACCTAGTTTCTCTTTAAGTCCTTCAGATTTAGGTGACCACTCAGACTTAGTAGTCACACTGTCCTTGGTTACCACCTTCCATGCTACATTGGCGCCCCCCCCAAAAAAAAAACAATGGCCACAGGCATTTTCTCAACATCCACTGTATTGCTGCATTCTGTTAAAACAGTTAAGGTTTGGGTGGTCAGGTCCACATTTTGGCCCCTAACAATGACTTTGCCAAAGCATTTTACACCCAGGAGGCCCTCTTCTATTTTTCCTTTATGAGTACCCAGAGGTATGCTTAAGAGCATGATAACTTTCTGTGGGTCTACATCCTCTCCTTCACAAGAACTAAGCAAGTGACAGCCAGCCATTTTACTGGAGGGAAGATCAAGATGGGGACTAGGGGCACTGTCCATATGAATGAGATCCATGTAGGGCCCAACTGGTAAGCAGCAGATCCAAGCAGTGCCTCCAAAGATGTAACCCAGATGCCATTTACCAGTGGGGTACTGCCCCTGCCTGATGACCAAAATGCAGGTTGAGGGCCTGGGCTCTGTTCTGAAGATAAAGGAGGATTCATTTCCAGAAAAACAGATAATTAGCATGGTGCCTCCACCCAGAGTGAAAGAATAAGTGGGTCACATGGCAAGCTAGTACACCCCCCTGGGATGCTGTACCTACCCACTTCCCCACCCAGTGGTCCCACACATGGATTAACACACAGTAGTTCAGATAGGCTAAAGTCATACAATTAATGGCTATAGCCAATAATATGATCACATCGATGCACTTACCAAATGGGTTCTGGCTACTGCTGAGACCCCCAGTTATCTGTGGAGAGTAGCAAGCAACAACAGCAGTACACTTTAAGATTAGCATCAATAAGGTTGCACCCAGTAATAATATGCTCATGGTCAGTGTTAAAATAATAATAAACCATTTTTATTATGGGGATATTTGGGGGGAATAAGGGAGCGCATATTAAAAGCTTGGCTATGCAGATTACTCTTGGCTTTGAAACACATTAACAACTTTAATCTCACCTCCCACCAGCATGGCACAATTTGGATACAGTTCACAAATTAACAGTCCAGTTAGTCACTCCCAGTTAACTTCACTGATTACCCAGACTTGTACCTTTGCAGGCCTGATGCATATTGCAGCTGGTTGGCTGGCATTGGTGCATATAAACTAATGATTGGATTTAGTCCTTTAGCCATGCAGTTATTACTGAACATTTAAGAAGGATCTTAATGGTTGAATGCTTAGACAACTTGGTATTTGTAATCCCCAGCTCGATGGCTGACAGTGCATTTCAAAGGCAACTTGGAAAAACTGTTGCACAGCTAGCCATGAGGGTGCCACAGTTCTGAAGGAGCCAAGTCTCTTAATTAGCTTCGGGATGGCTGGCTCCCTTGGGCAGGCTTGAACCTCCAGAGTCTCAAATTCAGGCTTCTAGCTTCTGAAGCAGGAACAAGCATAAGGGACCAGGGCTGGCACGACTCACCCCAATGTCCCAGGCATCAACCCCAGAGGTGTTCACAAACTAGTGCTAACCATTGTGCTAGGGGCTAACTTTCTAAGCTGGCCTGAGTATAGATACAGCTTGTGGACTTAGAATGCAGTCTCTGGAACTTTTGGCTCTGGGAACAGGCTTTGGCAAATTCTCTCAGAGTTCCCACTCTGCCAGTTTCGCTCAAGATACCAATTCTGGCAATTTCGTCTCTGGCTTGCAAAAATCAGTCTCTGAGCCATTCAGGCTGAAGGGCTGGTTTGGCTTAGCAGGTAGGCCCTGGGCCATGACCCAAGAGACACAGAGAGAAGCTCCCTGTCTTCATGAGATCTTCTAGCAACTGTCCTGTTCAACTGTCCTCCTCTAATTGAAGAAACACAATATTGAAATCTGATTTGTCATTGAGGCTGTCAGTCACAGTCCTGGCTTTCTAACTGGTCATTCAGAGGGTGCCAAACACACCGTTCTCTGTTCCTATCAGCCATAGCTAAGGACCACTTAGGATCCTTTGAGTTCCGATTGGCTAAAACAAAAGGTCAAAGTAACAAGATGCCTGCCAGAAGGCAGACAGCTAAATGTCCAACTTTAAAGTTTACCACAAATACAGTCTGTTCAGTTTTAAAATTAAACATTGACAACTTTCAGTAGGGATCGCTCTGCACTATTATCCGGTGTAAGAGTAGAGTTTGAAAGAGCATTCCCAGTCTGGTCACAAGCGACGAAGCACTTGGACCCAGCACATGCTGTTGCCACGACATACAGATACAGAGCTCTTAAAGCTATAGCATAAAGGCACCAGCTTGCACATTCGCACAGCGGCTTCTCGAATGCATGCAGCCCATCTATGTGGCACACAGTTACTTAACATGGATTTGGCCCCAAACTGGATATTAGGCCAGGTTCAAGAGGATAGAACACCATGGCTGGACCAAGGCCAGATGGAGGGCAAAGGGGGTGCCTGAGGAGATAGCTTAAGGTAGGCCCCACCTCTTTGAGGGGGGTTATATTTGTTTGCGAGTTTGTTTTAAAATTGTTCTATTTTTTTCTTATTTATAGCCCCTTATATGAATATGCTTACTTCTACTGTGTTTCAGGAGGATCTGTGTACTGCTGCTGGAGTTTTGCACCCAATGTTTACCCTAGTAGACTGGGGGTAGTCACGACAGTAACCTTTGGCTCCTCAGTCCACCAATCAATTGCCTGCAATTTTGGAGCCTTTTTTTTAGCAAATAGGGGTCCCTGCAGCAAGACTGACATAGCATTTTAGCCAGTTGGGATGCTCCCAGATCCTGACAATTAAAGGGGCTGAACAAGGATATCTGTGTGCTTCTTGGGCAGGCAGAGCGGATGACTGGAGAAGAGAAGCAAGAACTGCACACAGCTGTGTCCTTTTCTGCTAGGCCCTAGTCTGTAAATTAGACAGGCAGAAACTCCCTGCAAGTGGGACTCAGTGTGAAGTGAGACTGGCTCAGGGGAAGAGTTCAGCATTTCAGCAAGCATCCTGCAGAGCCTGAATTTTCCCAGGAAGACACTGACTGCAGAGACTGTGAGGGCACCCATTCTGATAACTGTATTAATATGTTGGCTACAAGCTGTGGCATACAGCAGGCTAGTTTTGGGTGCACTTTATGTCAGGGCACCGGAATAAAGTGTAAGCCCAAGAACTGTATTTCCATTAGTCTGCACCAGGAATGATTTTCCTGCCAGCCTGCATCCTTCTGTTCTCATGCAACCAGGAGTCCAAGGAGACTGCCCAGACATTTTTTTCTCTGCAGAGGACCATCCCCTTCAGCACTGGAAGAGGATCAAACCCCAGCTGGGGTGTAGACACTGACTTACAACAGCTAAGTTCATCACTTTAAATTGCATTCTTGGCAGCCTTTGCCTTTTTTTAAAGCAGTCAAACATCAGTAACTTTACTTTCATAGAGGATTACAGTTCGGTGTTTTACAGTTTATGCATTCATGTGGACCCATGGCCTGTTTGGGGGGGGGGGTTATTTAATTAAAGTCCGCCAACTTGAGCTCCAACCCAGCATCCCAGGCAACGACATCAGGCCTGCACCAGACTTTACATATTGTAAGAGGTACCCCCAGATTTAACTATAGTGACTGGTTCCAACTGCTTGTGGGGTGTATGCTGTTTGGGGAGAGTGGAACCTGTAAGAGTTGTGTATCGACTTGTGCTGTGCTAATTCCATATTTCTCCAAAAGGTACCGCAGCTGCTGGTTATTAAACCTATGTCCTATGGTACAACTGGTGTAGATATTGACTACTATAGAGTTGATAAGTATATGTGGAGAACTGCAGTTTTGACTATACCAGTGCATGTGTGGGTAAGCTCTAAGGTGGATGCTGGGCGAGAACTGCATCCCAGGGGGCAGAACCCAAATCACCATCTAGCCCATAGCATACTCCGGGTGGAGGCACCGAAACCATGTTCCCCATAATCCCTGGTGAGGTTTGTATCCAGGCAAGCCTCACGCACCCAGGGCCCTCAACCTTGTAGTCCAGCAAACGGGCACAAGGCAGGGAGGCGTGACTCACTCTGTTTATTTGCTTTACGGGTAAGCACACTAGAAAACAAATTCCCTTTTCAGGTGCAACCCACAGAAATCAAACAGTACATAACAATACAATGCAGTAAGACTTATACATAATAATACATACAATATAGGAACACAAACTTCCACGTTTCATAAAGCAAATATGATTAATTAAAACACTGATATTCAGACAATATCTTAAAGTGCTGATAAAGAGAGGTAGAAAGGGACCTATTTGTAGTTAAGTTCCTTATTTCAAGTGGAACCTCATTCCATATTTTAGGAGCTGCATATGTAAAAGACCGCTGACCACAAGTAGTTCTCATTAAAGGCAGTTTCAATGTTTCATTGTCTACCCTAGCCCTGGACAAAAAATTCTGATCATATCTGTGTAAAAAAAACAGACTGGTTCTTAGGAACTCCATCCCTAATAACTCTAACAATAACTCTAACTGTAAACTTAGCATAAAGATATTTGAAATTTAAATGAACTGGTAACCAACCCTTATCATTCAAGACTGTGCAATGATGTGTCCTCCGTGGAACTGTTAATGCAAATTTCCCCAGAAGTTGCAATAAAGCAGATTTTTTCTGAACAATTCAAATAGATGCATTATCCGTCATGAGGGAGGCATAATTTACAACTGGAAACAAACATCACTTAGTGATGGCCATTCCAGTTTCAGGTGTCAAAAAAAGACTTCAATCTATATAGAACACCAACTTTAGCATGAATCTTGGAGGTCATTTTTACTCAACAAGGCTCAAAACTTAATGTTGGATCCAATAATACACCTAGATATTGAAAATTATCTACATTTTCATATATTGTACCATCAAGCGCAGGAATCTGCAAGCTCCTCCCCTGTCCCTTAATTTTTCTGTGGTTCCAAAAACCATTGTTTTTGTTTTGACCTTATTTAAGATCAACTTGTTGCTGGCTCATCTGCACAGCGGTTGGCTTTCTGCTTGCGTCACCGGCGACCTAGGTTCAGGAATGGACTCGATTCGCTGGAGAATCGTCGGGAGGAGAAGGCTTGCCACCTGCGACTGCTCGCTTCTCTCTGTGGGGAGGGAGGGGACGTGGCTCACTCTCTGCCACCTCCTGGTGGAGGCCGGAAGTGTGGCAGTTCAGCAAGCCCCACTGCACACAGGGGCGTGGTGGACGTCGGCATCTGCCTTGATGTTTGTGGCACACCATGCCCCCGGGGAAGAAAAGTGGAAACTTGGCTCCTTGGTCATCTGGATGATGGCTGCCGGCTCCTACCGACTCGAGTACCCTGACGCCCTGGAAACCACCTCAGCAGCTCCTGGGGACTGATTGCTAGCGTGCTGGTTGCCCCTCCTGGCACCTTCCCCCTCAGAGGAGAGGGACCCATCCAGTGAAGGGATACACCGGGCCACCCCTGGGACGGCTGCAATCTGAGGTAGGTGGAAGGGGCTCGGGGGTCGGTGAGGGTCTATGTGCAGCCGGAAGGAGAGGCGGGCTAAGAGAGCAAGTATGGAACAAAAAAAAAAAGATCAACTTATTAGTGATCAACCACTGCTGCACCTTACTCATTTCAACTGCTAGTACCCCATTTAACTCTTCAGTTGCAGCAGCTAGAAAATAAACTACTGCATAAAGTATAATACTGGCATTATTTAAACTGAAGAAATGTTGTCAAAAAATAATGAAAATAAAATAGGTCCCAGTATGGAGCCCTGCGGGACTTGGAATACTGTTGCTAAAGCAACAACTTTACAGTGATATGGTTGATACTGACAACATCGCCACGTCACTGTAAAGTCCTCCTGGGACCCTGGCACCCTTTCCCAAGGTCTTGCACCCCATCTCCAACTCAGCTCTGTCTTGAAGTTGAGAATCTAAAAGAGGGGGGTGCAGGAGGCACACCCCCCTGCATGGGGGGTGTGGGGGGCACAGCCCCTCTGCAAAACAAAAAGATTGCACAAGCTGGCATCTTCCTGACTGCAATTGTGATTGATGTTGTGGTGTGGGGGTAATGTTATGTCTACAAGAAATTGTCGATGCGGTGTCGTGGATCCATGGGACTCCATACTTAACATATGCTTTGTTGGAAAGACTACCAAAATATTTAACCATTTGTTGTCTATTCATAAGGTAATCAGCAAACCAACCAAGTGCAGACTGCCCCACACTCAATGTACCCAACCTAGCAACTAGGAGTATATGATCCACTAGATCGAATGCCTTGGTCAAGTCCATGAACACGGCCCCAGTCAAACACCCTCTGTTCATTCCCTCTAGAACCACGTTTGTGAACTTGACCAAGGCAGTCTCCATTCCCTACCCCTTTCTAAATCTATGCTGATTTTGAGACAGCAGACCATATTCACTAACATAAGCCACAAGCTGTTTGTAAACTAACTTTTCCAGTATCTTGGCCAGTATGGGCAATAAAGAAATAGGTCTATAGTTTGCAAAATCTTGGGCTAGACCTGATTTAAAAATTGGCACCACTAAAGAACATTTCCAGCTGGTATGGTGGCGCTGAAGGTTGAGGCGCTGGATGCCATACCTTGTGCCATGCTGGCGAACCGGGTTCGGGAATTAGCCCGGACCGCCGGGGGTTGGCGGGGGAGGGAGAGGATTGAGCATCCAGAGGACAGCGCTCCTCTCCCTGGAGTGGGTTTGGGGGCTCCTTGGTGCAGTAGTGACACCCAGTGGAGACTGGGTGTACTACATGTGCCTGGAACACAAGGGGAGGAGCGCGGCGGATGCTTACGGCTTCTCTGTGCAGACATCACTGCATGTCCAGCTCCTGGGGGTACCTTCATAACAAGGAAAAAAAAAATTGCGCTTCATGGCCACTGTGGCACGCCACAACCGGGCCTTGCCTCCTCTTCTCTCTCCTTCTCCTCCTCCTCAGCCGGCACTAGATTGTAGGTAGAGAGCCGGATGGAGTGGCGGCCCTGCCCCAGGGGGCTCAGAGCTGGGGGGTTCCTGGTGGGAGGTTGGTGGAGGGGTAGCATCTCTGAGGAGGCAAAGGATCAGTTCGGCGGTAGAGCGGCTGGCGAACAGAGGCAGCCCGAGAGTGTTCCAGGTCACAGGGCGAATAAACAGAATTAAAAAAAAAAAAGAACATTTCCATAAGTCTGGAACTTGATCTGACATGAAAGATAAGTTAAACAGGATAATAACAGGATAAAATAACACGGCTGCAGCGTCTCTAAGTAAATTTGGTGGAAGATCATCATACCCCATTGAACTATCTGATTTTATTTGTTGTAATAATTTTTGTACCTCTTTAGGTGATGTTATTTAAGATAGAATGTTGGTCTGTTATCTATATTTGCGCTTTTATTATTCAACAAACAACAGAGGGTTGAGACGCTGGATGCCACACCTCGCACCATGCCGGTGACCCGAGTTCGGGGCTGAGGTCGGGAGCCAGGGGTCGGCAGGGGACAGTAGAGGATTGAGCCCCTTATGGGCTGCTCTTCTCTCCGGACGGGTGGGTGAGGGATAGCCCGGCGCACCAGCAGCTCGCGGTGGAGATCGGGAGTGCTGCAGTGTGTAGGCTGCACATTACACAGCATGGCTGACACTGTCAGGGTTGCCATGCGCCGTTGCATCAAGCATGCCCATGCAGGGAGAGGGGAGGTTCAAACAAGGAAAACACTGGCTCTGAGGAACAGGTGATGGCACCTGTTCCCCATGTCCTCTGCCGGGCTTACCCAGACCGGCCTTCCAGTTCCTCCTGCCAGCCCTTGCCTGCAGCCAGAGACTGCCTTAGAAGAGTGCCCAAGAGGAGAGGGCGACCCACCCCGGATGGGTTAAACTGAGAGTTCTGGCTGCGGGGAGTGGAGGAGAGAGGAGGTGCAGTTCTGGGGGCCTCAGGCGGGCAGGACACAGACAAGATGCCTGAGAGAAGGTTCCTCAGGCCGTGACTGGAGTGAAAGAAAGTTGACAAAAAAACCAAAAACCAAAAAAAACCAATTATTTCCATTCCCAAAAAACCGAAGTCTGTAAACTTTTTACATATGAACATGTAAAATGCCAGCAAAAACAGGCCTCATGGTCTATCGAGTCTGCTCGTTTGTGCAGCTAGCCCCTCAACTTGCAGCTGTCCACCCTCCCCTCCTCACAACAACCCCCCTGTCTCACCCCTTCTTAAAACCACCCACCATTCTACAGGATATCACTTCCTCGGGCAGAGTATTCCACTTGTCTACCACCCTTTCTGTGAAAAAGTGTCATCTGATTTCCCTTTTGAATCTTCCCTCCTCCAATCTCAGCCAATGCCCCCTCATGTCCCTCCCCCTTTTGATCCATAAAATCTCTTCTGTATTAGTCTTGTTTATTCCCTTTAAGTATTTAAAGATTTTGATCATATCCCCCCATCTCTTGTCTCCTCCAAGGAGTACATGTTCATCTCCCCCATCCTCTCCTCATAGGATTTTCCCTCCGGTCCCTGGATCATCTTCATTGCTTTACGCTGCACCCCCTTCAACAATCTGATGTCCTTCTTCAGGAATGGATGCCAGTACTGTACATAGTATTCCAGGTGCAACCTAACCAGTGACCTGTACAAGGGAAGGATCACCTCCCTGTTCCTGGAGGCGTTTCCCCTCGCTGTGCACCCCAGCATCTTGTTTGCCTTTGCAGCCACCTTCCTGCACTGAGCTGAGTGGTTCATACTCCCCATAATAAGAACCCTTAGATTCTTCTCCTCCACAGTGTATTCCAACTCTACCCCTCCCAGCTGTTATTTCCTCCACGCTTCATAGTTTTGAAGTGCAGGACCTTGTACTTCCTGGCATTGAACCCCATCTGCCATGTTTCCAGCCACTTCTGTAGTTTGGTCGGGCCCTCCTGCAGTCCCCTCCACCCCTCCATGTCATCCACCACAGACCCCATCTTGGTATCATCTGTGAACAGACTGATCTTACTCCGGTCTCCATGTGATCCCCACATACCGTATATCTTCATTTTAAAGCCACCTTCGATCATAAGCTGCATGTCAATTTCAATAATGCTAATACAAGCTGCCCTCGATCATAAGCCGTGAGTAAAAATACTTAAGTTGCTGGCAGGTACATTGACAATACAAGCGCAATTCTAGCAAGTGATGGTAAGCAGTCTAACAGAGTCCAGCAAGTGACAGTAAGAGGTATAGTGCAGCTAAAAGGTAAATTTGACATTACCAGTGACTGTACTTGAAAAGCAAGCAACCAACAGTAAGCAAGTTTGATGGTGACATTACTACCATGAGTCCAGCAGGTGATGGTAAGAGATCTAACAGAGCTGAAGTGCAACTACAGGGTCAATTAAGCATAACCAGTGACCATACTCAAAAAGCAGCCAACAGTAAAAAAAACTACCATTAACCTGTTTGATGATGTCAGTCTGTACTCGGTGTTATGCCGGAAGTAACAGAGGCCTGAAACAGTCATGTAGAGGAAACTGTAATCTTTATTGGTCGTTAACAAAAAAAATCAGTGGGAGTTTTAAAAACGACTACAAAAGTCATACTGAGTGCCTTTTAGTCTAGGTATTGTGAACTAAATGACAGGTAGCTATGCACTGTTAGTTCAAACTGTGATGCTCGTTGAGTCAGGTCGCAGATCACAGATCACAAATTAAATACAGGTCTCATAGCTGATTGACAGTTACAGTCACCATACCTCAGTCTAGCGGTTTTGCATTATAAGCCGGCCACAATCACTAGACACCCTCGATCTTAAGCTGCGACTCAAAACAAGAACTGTTAATATTAGCCGCGGCTTTAATTCGAAGATATACGGTATTCGCTATTCTTTGTGGACAAGATATTATTTCATCCTCTAGTTTCATAGTTGGCTCAGGGTCACGAGTTGGATTTACTAAACTATTTACAGTGTTCCAAAATTTCACATCGTCTGTCAAACCACTAGTTTGTTTTTGTATAAGAAAATTCCTTTTGGCCAATTTAATTTGAGTTTTATATCTATTTCGAAGGCAACGATATGTTTGATATGTAAAAGATGAACCATCCATATTATACTTTTTCCAGGCCCTATCGTGTTCCCGTAGTAATTTTAACATTGATGACGTGAGCCAACTACTCTTTTTACCTGTAGTCCGTCTTTTAACATATGGGGCAAACAGATCTAATACAGAAGTAAATTCAGTTATAAAAAGATCCAGTGCATAATTGTTAAAGTTGAACTCAGAGAAGACAGAGGTGTTAGTGGTGGACCCGGGTGGTCAGATAGCGAGGTCGCATGATGGCACGCCCTCTGGAATTTTTCTTGGAGGTGTGTCACTTTCAAACTCTGAACAAGTGCGCAACCTTGGGATTGTCCTAGACAATAGGCTGACCCTTCAATCTCAAGTGTCGGCCGTTGTCAGGACTTCCTTTTACCATCTTAGGAATATTGCCAGGGTGCGTCACCTTGTTCCGTCTGATTCCTACCAACGTTGGTCACGCTTTTTGTGTCTCGGCGGACTACTGGCACGCCCTTCACTTTGGGCTTTCTGGGGTTGAAATCCGTCACCTATAGCTGGTGCAGAACGCTGCAGCCCAGGTTTTGACTGGAACAAGGAGATCCAGTCATATTACCCCAGTGCTGCGCGAACTGCACTGGCTTCCTATACAGTGGCAGATCACCTTTAAAGTCATTTTACTGACTTTCAAAGCCCTTCATGATCAGGGTCCAACCTATCTGAAAGAACTTCTGGTGCCTTACTGCCCCGGCCGATCGCTCCGCTTGGCTGACGAGGGGTTGTTAGAGATTCCAAGAGTGAATTTAAAATCTTCTGGTAGTAGAGCATTTTCTTATGCCACACCCACTCTTTGGAATTCTCTACCACGCCGGTTTAGGGAGTGCACCTCCGTGGAGGTATTTAAGAAAGATTTAAAAACCTACTTATGGGATTTGGCTTATCTGGATGATTAATGGAAGCTATTTGTAAATATCTGCTGATCGTAGATGATTGCATGGTTTGTTTTAACTAAATGATGTTTTAATGAATTTATTTTTATATGTTTAAAATTGATATTGTATATTGTGTTTTGATGTGAAGCGCCTTGATATTTCTGAAAGGCACTTTAAAAATAAAGTTATTATTATTATTATTAACATCAGGAACAGAGTTCATAAATGTCCAATCTATACTATTCAGCTTATCATAAAACCCTTTTAAATAGAAATCTACATAATTTCTAGCAATTTTTATTATAGGTATAAGTTTCTTAGGACAAGCATGTTTCCATAGACAAAAAGTAGGGTGATGATCACTCGCTGAGTCTGCTATTATACCACATCTTAATATGTGATTTGACTTGTTAGTACCCAGTCAGGCACTGAGTGCCTATGTGATTTAACATTTAATCTTGTGGGCAGTGTGATAAGTTGTTGTAAGTCTAAAGGAGCCAGAATACCAGTTAGCTTAGAAATCTCTGTGCCCACCCAATTTAAATTGAAATCTCCCAAAATTAAAATTTCCCCAAAAACTGAATATTCCAAATTATCTACAAACTCCATAAGCCCTTCCTTACTTTTTTAAGGTGGTAACTAGGTACAGCAAATAGTTAACGTTTTTATTGGGCCCAATAGAACTTGTGCACACCATCATGTGCCAGAGCCAACCAGGGGGTCACATTTATGTTCTGCTGTTAAATCTGCCTTTTTTCCATCCAGTATTCATTTTTTAATAACTTATGAGTTCTGGAACCTGGTAACATCAGTTGAGTGGATGCCTTAAATGGACTGCTTCATGCCAGGCTCCCACTCAACTGATGCCACTCGGTTATCAGTTGTTAATAGGCACCTACATTTCTGATTTACCAGTAAAACAGTTCTCTAGCAAGCCGCTTACACACCTATATTTTGATCAAAGTTTGTTAGGGGAGAAAGGAAATGAACAAATTCGGTTTTATATAATATTTTTCATACACATTGTATTCCAAAAGCACTTTACAAGACATGGACAATTGTATTTAGCGAGGATGGTAAAGGAAACTGAGGAAGGTGAGATGAGTTAGAAAGAGAGAGGGAGTCACACAGATAGGCAGACAGAGACAGAGCGAGGAGATGAGAAAAGGGGGTGCTAGATAATGTAATCAAGGTCACACATTAATAGTAGTGGTGAGTTCAAACCTCCCTTCTTGGAAAAGAGGACCTCACTCACCATGGATATGAAAAACACATTTTTTATCACTGTCTAGTGGTATCATACATCCTGTCTCCTACATGCCACCAATGCTTCACTGTTTTACAGCTTCTTTGCTGTAGGTGGTAGGAGAGCACATCCTTCTCACACAGACTATTCAGCTTCTTAATACAACAATGGCAAAAGTATTCCTTCTGGGAAAGTGCTCCTAAGATAAGGCAGATGACAGTGGCATCATTTCACCTGAATCATAGGGGTTGCAAACCTACATTTTGACAAAATCACATGGGGCACAAATCTCCCCTACTTGTCATATTTGACATGAACAGATCATAGGAAACAGTGTTTTAGGGGTTCAAATGGGTTGCAAGGGCCATCAAAGGGGTTGCACAGAATTCATAGGGGTTCCAACTGCAACCCCTGGCTACCCCAAATGACGCCTCTGCCATACGGATATGAAGTGCCCCTGTTGCACTTTAAACTGATACTGACTAGAGCAGTGAACTCACAGATCCTCATGACACTGTTAAAAGCATACATACAGGCAGACGCAATCACATAATGTAAAGTTCTGCATGTTCCATGAAGGTACTATACTAAACACACACGGAAGCTGCTCTAGTCAGACTCTTAAATGTGCAGCTCGGACACATGACATTTGAATAGCACCAGTTGTACTGGGAAGCTGAATAGCCTGTGTGAGAAAGGCATGCTCTTCTACCACCCTGAGGAAGCTGTAAAACATATTTTGGTTTTTTATATTCATGGTCAAAGTGGCCTCCTTTTCCAATAAGCTTTGTTTGCAGATGTGTTTTATTGGAACAGGACTGTTCTTTCTGATTTACACAGGGTCAGAGGTCACACTAGAAGTCTGTGTTGACATGAGTGTGTTGGATTCAAGCCTGGCTAGGTCTCCAAGTTCACAGCTCTGTACTCTGACCACTAGGCTACACTGCCAATCAAGGAAGGAAAATACACGAAATATCTCAGAATAAAAGAATTACCGTTCTGAAAGTTCTTCTCTGTTCCAAACACAACTCCTACAAAACTGAGTAAGGCTTCTGAAATAATTTGTTTGAATTTGCTTTTATATGAAGCTTTATGGTTCACTTTCTATTTTATTTCTTTATTCATTCATTCTTGGATTACAATACCTCTGAGCATAGACAGCTCATTTACAAAAGTTCCACACCAGTGGGGAAGGGAGACAAAACATACAAAAGGGTAAAAGTACAATGTTTCCAAAACAGTAAAATGAAGTGAGCAAATATAGGGGGTTGGGGTAGGAAGAAGTAGGCTGCTGGTTAACTAGGATCTGCAGCTTATCCAATAGGTAGGGAAATGGGCAGACTGGGTGGGCCAAGCGGTCCTTATCTGCCGTCAAAATCTATGTTTCTATGTTTCTATATATGTATCTATACGCAGTTTTATCATTCTAATAGGAGGAAAGCGTAGATGAGAGGGGGAAGGATAAAGATGGGAGAAAGAAGAAAGAAAGAAAGAAAGAAAGAAAGAAAGAAAGAAAGAAAGAAAGAAAAGAAAGAAAGAAGGGAAGTGGCAACCATAGGCCTTGTCAAGCTGGTGTGGGAGGGTAGGGACAGGGGGTGAGGTGGGCAGAGGGGTAGGATAGGTAGGAGGTGGCCTCATAGGCCTTGTCAAAGCTGGTGTGTGAGGGGGAGGGGCAGGGGTGAAGTGGACAGGGTGGTAAGAAAGATAGGAAGTGGTAGTCATAGGCCTTGTCAAGCTGGTGTGGGAGGGTAGGGGCGGGGGTGAGGTGGATGGGGTAGCCAGGGCCCTTGCAAAGTGCAAAAGGGGGGTAGCCTTGGAATTATAGAGGTAACAGCAGATATACAGGGTTATCCAGTTGTGAGGAGAAGACTGAATGCTAGTAGATGGGAATCTCAGGTGAAGCAGTCACAATAACTGTTGGCCGTGAGATGTTGGTGTAACTTCAATTTGAATGGTCCCAATTTAATTAGGGTAGTTATATCACTATGAAGAGCATTAAACCAATGAGGTTCTCTGTAGGCAAATGAGCATTGCCCAGGGGCTGTCCGGCATCTAGGAACATGGAGATGATGGCTGTTCGAGCTTCGCGTATGCTGTGAACTACAATGGGGGCTTAGCAGGTTTGCAGTGCCTGGTGGCAGGAGGCTGAGAAGTGCTTTTTTGGCTATAAGACAGATTTGGTACTGGATCCTCTTGGAGAGCTGTAGCCAATCAGTCTCAGTGTAAAGATCACAGGTGTGGGTGAAACGTGTGGACCCCGTGAGTAGTCTGCATGCCTTGTTCGGAGCAATGGATTTCCTGTGCAATGAAGACATGGGGGCTGCTCCATAGATTACAAGACCATAGTCTACAATGGATATGATGGAACTATATATAGCAAGTCAGAGGGCTTCTGGAGTAAGGCAGTGTTTATGTCTATGTAGGAGACCAGTCTTCACATTGACAGCCCTGGCTACATTATCTATATGTTTAGCATAGGATAGACAGCTGCTAAGGTGACCCCCAGGTATTTGAGATGTGGTATTTGTTCAAGAGGGACTCCAAGACAGTTTCTAATGGTAAGTGTATAGGATTTTGTTCTTGTTTCGGGTGCTGCTGAACATCCTTACTTTGGTTTTCTTGTAGTTGGGGATCAATTTATGTTTAGAGAACAAGTCCTCCACTTCCGCAAACCCACTCTGAAGGTGAAGTTCCAGTTGCTTGGGGTTGTGGCTGCAGGAGTAGATGACCCCATTGTCTGCATAGAGGAGGATCCTTTGGTGGCAGAAATGAGGTAGGCTATTTAGGAAGATGCTGAATAGGAGTGACCCCAGGATTGAGCCCTGTGGCACACCAGAGTGGACGGGCTGTTGGTCAGATATGACATTGGCTATTTTCACCCATTGACAGCGGTCTTCAAGATAGCTTTTGAACCAAAGCATTGTGTCAGAGGAGAGGCCAGTAGCAATAAGCTGTTAGAGGAGTAGTGAGTGATGGACAGTATTGAATGCCTTAGTGAGTTCTATGACGGCAGCTCCCACTAAGGTGCACTGATCCAGAGATTATGAATAAAGCCAATGAATTCCATCAGGGTAGAGGTGGTGCTGTGCCCCTTCTAGAACCCATGTTGCTGTGGGCATTGGATAGAGTATTTTTCAAGGTAGTCCACCAGTTGGTCAGCAACAATGCGCTCAAGTGCCTTGGATATTGGTGGGAGGAGAGATATGGGTCTGTAATTTGTGTGATGAGTCCTGTCTCCACTCTTGTGCACCGGGATGACTAGTGCTGATTTCCAAACTTGAGGAAATTGCAGGAGTTGTAGCAATAGATTGATGATCTTAGCAAGGGGCATCAGCACTTCCTCAAGAGTGAGAGCTATGAGTGAGTCACCGCTATGTTGTGATTTACCTAACACTTTGGTAAGGTATTTCCCGGCCAT
Source organism: Neoceratodus forsteri (assembly GCA_016271365.2). Taxonomy (NCBI): domain Eukaryota; kingdom Metazoa; phylum Chordata; order Ceratodontiformes; family Ceratodontidae; genus Neoceratodus; species Neoceratodus forsteri. The sequence goes on from CM057458.1 coordinate 130,154,349, forward strand.
TCATGCTGAGACCATTTTGAAGTAAAAAGAAGGTGGTTCAAGGGGGTTATTAGCAGGACAGTAGGTACTGGGCAAGTCATTATCCATGAAGAAGTCTGAAGGGAGGACACTGGATAGGTCTGTGAATGTGTTGTTGAATGTGTTTGCTATGGTTAGTGGGTCCAGGGTTGGAACTCCATTGATATTGAGCAAGAAGGGTGAGACCTTAGAGTCTTTCCCGGTGACATCTTTTATGTTGCTCCAGATGTTTTTGCTGTTTCACCAGGTATTGGCGAGCATTTCCCTATGATGTTTTGATTTAATGGTATGGATTTCACGTGTATAGACGTTCCTTGTCTTCTTGTATTCCTGAACATCTGCTTGTTTGCCTGATGCCCTGGCACAGTGGCAGAGGTGATCTCTGTGCTTCATCATAGCAATGAGTTCTGGTGTAATCCAGGGGTTTATACATTTTCTTAATGGGAGCATGGGTATCACAGGCATTGCTGAATTATTTTATGAAATAATCCAGTGCCAGGTTGATGTCATCAAAGGCATCAAAAGGGGACCAGTCAATGTTGCTGAGGTCATTTTTCAGATGTTCCAGATGTCCAGTTTTAACAATCTACTGTAGATAGTCAGAGATGGGGGCTTGCAGAATTTATTGGGCCAACTGCAGGAAACGGGAGTGGTCACTCATAGAATCTGGATGTACTGCCATGTTGGGGAGTCATTGTGGGTGGCTGGATAGTATCAGGTTCAGAAAGGTACTTGTTCCTGTCTTATAGTTAGCCCTTGTTGGGGATGTAGCAAGTTAAGCAAGGTGGAGCAATGAGATAGCATCATTGTATGGAGAAGCACTAGCAGATAACCAGTTGACATTTAGGTTACCCAGTACTAAAGTTTCGGATTTGTGGTTGAGGCTACGAATGTAGTCTATTAAGCTGTGGAAGCCTTAGTTTTGTTTCTTTGTGTATATCAATATTCATATTTTACCTTATAAAATGGGTCTAAAAATCAAAGAAATTTAATTGAGTAAAACCAGTCAGGCGACCGTGCATAATTGCAGCATAATGCACAGTTATCCTGGTCCTAAACCTGACAAGATCTGTTAGTAGCCACATCACACAATATGCAAATCAGTCCCCCTACAGCCAGAACTGATCTTCCACAACAAACATGGCTGTTACCTTTACATAATAAGAATCTTCAGCTAGGCCTTAAAAACTATAACTACCTTAAATAAAATCCCAAACAAATTGCAGGTAATTAAATGTTGTTTCCCTGATAAAAATACTTAGCTTACACACATAAACAAATTAAAAACATTAAGTATTGTTCATAGTTTGCATTATACGTGTTTCTTTGCTGACAGTAAAAAGTCATCCGATCTTTACATGCTTATCAGAGAAATCCCTGGTGCTTACCCTGACAGAGACAAAACTGGGGCTCTGGCTTCATAAGAAGCCTTTGTGTGTGTGTGTGTGTGTATACAGTATGCTGGGAGAGGAACAGTCTGCCAGCAGAATTGAGCAGAATTTTGAATCCCTGTATGCCACGGTAAGTAACATTTTTTAATGTGGGGAAAGGCAAAGAAAAAATTAAAAGGATGAGGAAAGGAGACAATAATACTATATAAACGAAGAGAAAAGGCGGGAAGATATAGTTACATAGGCAGACCCAAACTGCTTAAATACATTTTTGAAGTTCATAACAGCACATACATTTGGATCATATATGACTGTTTTCAGGTGAAATCTACCCCCCCCCCCAAAAAAAAAAAAACTGGTTCAAAGTTTTGAACACATTTCCATTAAAATGCTGTACCTGTATTGATTTGAAATGCAAATAAGGGAAAGGGAACATTGTTTAACCAGAAGTAGCACACTAAGTCAAAGCATGTTTCCAGATGTGACCTGGGAGCACACGGAAGTTAAATGACTTGCTCAGCATCACATAGTATGCACCTAGGTGGCTGTGGGATTCAAACACAGGTCTCCAGATCTACAGCTCAGAGCCTTAACCCACTGCGTCATACTGCTTCCCTAAGGTAGCTTGTTTTTCCTTATAAAAATGCGTACCACACATGCTTTTCACTGTCTCTCTCTTTTTTTTTTTTAGCTAACCCACCCAGATACCAGAATATGGACTATTTTTTTATTTTCAAAGTTAAAATGGGAGGATATTTCAATGAAAGGTCCTTGTTTTTAACTTTTTAAAATAATTTCTTATTTTCATTCATTTTAAGTCAAATATTTTGTTTCTGTAAAACTCAACTTTATTGAGTAAATGGCTTTAAAGATACTTGTGCATACTCCGGTTCAGAGATCAGACAATCCCCTCCCTCTGCCGGTTTGCATAGAATATTAATGATCAGGTACATGTCAATTGCATCATTTCTAAGGTACAGTTGTTTCAGTCTAAGAAATGAGACTTCCATTCATCTTGTAATACCCCGTACAAGCTGACCGACTCAGTATGAACAGATGAACTTTTTTTTAACTAAAAATACAACTGCGGCTGAACATATATGACTACTCTTGGTCTGGCTGATTCATCTGAAATTTTTTGCACTGCCTTGTATTGGTTCCTCTTTGGCATATTTGTCTTTGCTAGGGAGTCTCTCCACATTTATCCTAGGTCCTTATACACCAGGTAATGCCCCCCCTCCAACTCCTGCGGACCCTTTTGTCTTTAAGTGTAGCTGGCGCTTTCAGCAGTGTGGATCGATTTCCACTGTGCCCAGAGTGCTGTATGCTTTTTGATTGTGAGCCGCAGGGTAGCTGTTATGCACTCCATCCTAATTATGTCTTTCACTCACTATTTTCAGGAGGTCAGTGAGGGGGCTGCTATTTGCAGCCAATGGGAGGCGATACCCTTTAAGGCTGCTCTAAGTCAGATGTTTAAATGCCATTCTATAAGTGCAGTAAAACACTCCAGGGTGTTCCATTATGGTGCTCTAATCACATTTCTCAGATGAGGTTCATGGCACTCAGCTGCACCTCATGCTTCACAGCACATCTGAGGTGTGCGATTATGTCACCATAATGGACACCCTGTCATGATTTATTGCTACACAACCCACTCTGGATAGATTTGCCAAAAGGGTGCACAAGAAATAAAATTACCTTGCCTTATGGAACTTAAAATAACTTCTGTCACTCAGCTTTAAGGTTTGACATACCTCAAAACAGACCCAGGGAACCATTTTGTTTTCACATTTTTTTTTCTGCAAGTATATAAACTGTGGAGTTTCCACACCAAACCCAAGATCCCCAATTCCTATAGTGCCTCTTTTGTGTTCACTGTTTTATGGTAGGGGATCACTAGATATAAATATCAAGGCCCAGATATTCAAAAGGGTTGCACATGGCACAACAGTGTTGCGCCATGTGCAACCCTGATCCTTGGCATGATATTCAAAGGGAAAAGTGTGCGGCACGAAATCCCGATGCGCTGGAGGCGCATCAGTAATGTAAGCAGGCACAGGTGGGGGGTGGGGGTGGGGGCATGCCCATGCATACTCTGCACAGCCCGATATTCAGCCTGGGATGTGCAGAGCCATTTATCTTAATCCACTGCGCCAGCACAAAGTTCGCCAAAAAAGGAACAACTGATGGCCACCCACAGGTGAGCTGCCGCATTGCAGGGTGCAACACGGCAGCTGCCACCTGAGGGTGGCCACCCGAGTTCCGGCTGCACCTGGCGGCGCCCCCCATGCCTGATCGTGGGCATTTGTAAAAAAAAAACATGAATTCCAACATCCCTGGTGGTTCAGTGGACCGCTATCAGCCCGATCGTGGGCATTTGTAATAGAAAAAGAAGAATTCATCCTATATCCCTGGTGGTCCAGTGGACCACTATCTGCCCGATCGTGGGCATCTGTAATAGGAAAAGAAGAATCCATCCTATATCCCCGGTGATCCAGTGGACTGCTACCTGCCCGATTGTGGGCATCTGTATAAAAGAAAGAAATATCCATCCTGTATCCCTGGTGGTCCAGTGGACTGCTACCTGCCCGATCACGAGCATCTGTATAACAGAAAGAAATATCCGTCCTATATCCCTGGTGGTCCAGTGGACCACTATCTGCCCGATCGAGGGCATTTGTAAAAAAAAAAAAATTCCAATATCCCTGGTGGTCTAGTGGTGCCCTCCACCCACTCACTGAGCCACTGCCCGCCCAGTCAGCGGCGGGTGGCAGCCACCCCGCCTGCTGCCCGCCGCCCGGCTGACTGCTGGTAGGGCTGCATGCACATTGGCTCACACTATGAACCAATGGTGTGCAACCTCTGTACTACATTCAGATATGTGAATGATTCATTCACATATCTGGAATGTAGTATAGGTTGCACGCCCATTGGCTCACGCATGAACCAATGGGTGTGCAGCCCTACCGAGGTGTCAGTCGGTGGTGACAGGGCGGCAGGCGGGTGGTGCTGCCACCACTGGCTGACCGGGGAGCGGGGCAGTGGGGCTCAGTGGGCGGGTGGGGGTACCACTGAGACCACCAGGGATATTGAATTTTTTACAAATGCCAGTGATCGGAAGATAGCGGTCCACTGGACCACCAGGGATATAGGACGGATATTTCTTTCTTTTATACAGATGCCCATGATCAGGCAGGTAGCAGTCCACTGGACCACCAGGGATATAGGACAAATATTTCTTTCTTTTATACAGATGCCCGCGATCGGGCAGGTAGCAGTCCACTGGACCACCAGGGATATAGGACGGATTCTTCTTTTTCTATTACAGATGCCCATGATCGGGCAGATAGTGGTCCACTGGACCACCAGGGATATTGGGAATATTTCTTTTGTATACAGATGCCCGCGATCGAGCTGCAGGGGGGCGTCGGTCCCCGACGGCTGCTGCCTGGCTGGGCACCAGGCGCAAGTCGTCGGGGATCGTGCACCTGCATGCAATGGGGGCCATAATGACATGCAAATGGCCCCATGTGCACCTTGCATACATTATGGCCCCATTTGCATGTTAAGTTTTGGATATCGCGGTTGCTGTGCATGGCGCAAAGGAACTTGCGCTAGTGCATCCCCATGCTCCACTCTGGCCACTTGCGCTGGCGCAGTGCCACTGCATCATGCACACTGGGGGTGGCCAGGGTGTGATATTCAAAGCTGCTGAGCCATGGCGCAGCTCTGTTGAATATCGCCCAGTCCACACCCCTGCGCAGCCAAGTTGCACTGCACCCAAGCTTGCGCCACAGCCTGGCGCAGTTTGAATATCTGGGCCCAAGTGTGTATTAAACAAGATTATATGCCAGTTAGATTATATCCCTGCATTATAAGGTGCATGCTCCTTATAACAGCCCACATTCATAGGTGTGTTTCCCTCATGAATCCAGGGATCACAGTTTCCAATGGTGTCCAGCAAGGTTTTTACTGTATTATAGGAGGTTACATGTAATACATGTGGATGCGCAGGTTCCTGATATGCACCATATTTTCAGTGTACATAGAAAGAGTGGTCCCCCACCAAACATAGGGTTCTCAAGCCCTTTGGTGTCTCTTATATGTTTGCTTTATGCTATAGGCTCACTATGTATAAATACCAGGGGACCGATTCTATAACCATCCCTTCGCATGCCGCAAGTTGCGACATACAAGGGATGCAGCTGCATCAGGGACCCTGCACCCAATTCTGCATCAGTCAGGATCCCCGCGGCTAAGTCTCGTGACTTGTGCCAACTGTACCAGTACACCAAATCGAGGGTGTACTTGAATGGTTGGCTGCAAGTCTGTGGCATGGATGAGGAAAGGGTGCAAGTGCCCTCCCAATCCCCAAGACTGTCCAAGCCCTGCAGGGCTATCGGACACCACTCCCCTGTAGTCCAGATCCCTAATGCTGAATTTATGTAATGCCCCACAGGGTTAGTGGATCCCCCAACCCTGATCTTCATTGCCAAATAATTGTATTGCCCTGCAGGGCTAGCAGACCCCCTGTAGCCGCAATCCCCAATGCCACATATTTGTAATGCCCTGCAGGGCTAGCAGACCCCACTCCCCCCCCTGACCTGTATCCAGCCGGTGACTGGCACATTCCACCTCTCACCACCACGGTCAGCTGCCGACTGAGCTCTGTATGAGCGCATACTACTGTAAATAGTACATGATCAGGGAATGACAACTCATTCACTGATGGTGCACTGTTACAGTAAAATCGCTCGCCTGGCTCGGTCGGCAACCGTCGTGAAAGGTGAGATGTCTCGATGCTAACTGGTATGAATGAGGGAAGTGAAATGATCTAACACTGCTGGGTGGGGGAAAGCCACTAGACTACCAGGGATAACGGGGCTGTGTTTTATTTTGTATTGTAACAGTTTGCATTACTGCCCACACTTGTGGTTTGGGGATTGGGGAGGTTCTATTAGCCCTGTGGGGCAATTACTGTTAATATACTGGGAGTGTGATGAGGGTGTGATAGCCGATAAAGGCTATATATATATATATATATATATATATATATATATATATATATATAGGATTGGAGCATGGCGGCACCCATTGCCCTTCGTGGCTGTTACAAACATATTACTGGGAGCAGGATGGAGAGCTTTTCTTGCACATTATTGGGGGATCAGGGCATGGGGGGTCCAGTAGCCCTGCAGGGCTTTTTTGTGTCCAGATTATTGTGGGATTGGGGGCATGGGGGTCCACTAGCCCTGTGGGATTTATTCTAGGGGATTGGGGCATGGGAGGGCTACATGTTCTGGTGGATGGGCTGGTGGCACATTGACGCAACCCCTGGTGGATGCAAGGTACACTTACAGCAGCTAATTGTTGGTGTAAATGTACTTTGACAGATGTCCTCCAGGGGTTGTTCTAGAATACCAGACTAGGGGAATTGGCAGCTGTCCTTGCGGAACAGGGCACAGCTGCTGCTGTAAACTCCCTTGTGCCATGTTGCAAATTTTTTTTGGTGCAAATGGTGGTGTAAGTCCACTATGGCTTGGCCCAGTGGCACTGAGGGTTGAGGTGCTGGATGCCACCCCTCATGCCACACTGGCGACCCAGGTTCAGGAACAGACTTGGGTCGGCAGGGGCAGGAAAGGGATTGAACATCCAGAAGACTGCTCTCCCTTCCCTGGGGAGGGTTCTGAGCTTTGCGCTGCTTCTTGGTAGCCCCTGATGGAGATTGGGAGCAGCGCAGGGAACTTGCGGTGCCATGACTTAGAGGAGGAGTGGTGGCAGACATCGTCATGTCTGTGCCAAAGACATCATTGCATATCCACTCTCCTGAGAGGAAACTGCAAGATTAAAAAAATCCTTGATGGGACAGGGAAGTGACGAGGGCTCCAGTGACCAAGCCCACATCCCCAGCACTGGACCATTCATCCTTCAGTCCTCCAGGGCCTCTACCAGGATGGATCCTCTAATCTCATATAGGCTGCCAGGTAGGTGGCCCAGATAGGTGGGCCAGCAAGGTGGGCGGGTCCCCCAGGGGGTAATCCAGAGGGCTAGAAAGTCCTGGTGGGGTCCCAGAGGAGGAGGGGGGGTCTCAGCGGGGAGTAGAGGTGTAGGTCGCGTGGGCACCTCTGAGAGATGCTCTGCCCAATGGAGCATAAATAAAGTATACAAAAAAAAAGTCCACTTTGGTGCAAGCAAAAATCCCAAATGCAAAATCCCAAATATCGGAACTCAAGGTGTAAAGTGCTACTTGCGCAATTTTTTTTGGCGCAAATCACTTGCGCCATGCATACCCTCTTGAGAATCTGGCCCCAGGTGTATATTAAATATGGTTACATGCCAGTTAGATTATATACTTGCATAATAAGGTGCATTCTCCTTACCTCACATTCAATGGTATATTTCTTTCACCAAACCAGGGATCACCAGTTCCAGTGGTACCCACCAGTAGTTTCAGCTGCATCATGGGAGGTTACACATAACACATGTGGATGTACAGGCTCCTAACGCACTGCTTTTTTAATGTAGGTACAAACATCAGGTGGGAAGGAGCGATTCTGCCCCACCAAGGGAAAAATCATTATCAGTTACTATATAGATGTGAGAGAGTAGTGCACAGAACTCACAGAGGTGGGTAGACATTGAGAAAGGAGGCAGAAATATTCAATCGGTGGCAAATCTGCCAAAAAATGGTGCTGTGCAGGATGTTGCACCAGGCTGCACCCTCACAACAGTAGGGATGTGTGCAGGATGTTTTACCATCCTACACATTTGCGCTGATGCAGGTGTGCATGCAGGATGACACAAATGTTAGCACTCGTGTGACTACAGAGGGATTTGCACAGGATATTTCATTGCTTTGCACATCTGCATGGATACAGGACTGTGAGCGGGATGTGTCAGTCCAGCCACGGGCCACACCCACACAACCATTTGCAAGAGATGGGGCTAGAGTGCAGAGGGGAGAGCAGGTGACCCAGAATGCAACTTCACAGCAGCTTGGGGTCAGGACTGAGGACTTCAGGAGAGGGAGACCTACCATGCTCTGGCTTCCCCACAGTTAGGTGAAAGTTTTGGTTGTTGTGATGGTTACCCATTGTCAGACAAGGGTGCCTGCTCACAGCCACCATCCAACCAGGGAAGCAGAGGAGCAAAGGGACAGACAACAGGCCTCTGGATATCTGGAAGACAGGACAGCTCAGAGGGGTAAACTGGTAGAAGATGGACACTTGGCTGGAGCAACTGTGAGTGCGCCAAGGTGTTTTGTGACATGCAACATATATATATATATATATATATATTATAAAAAGGGTCTGAGAAATGGAGCTTTCTGATTGGCTGCAAACATTCTAACAGCTGTATGTTACTCTTTTATTAACATAACCCTTGGTCATGCCTTATTGCTTAATTAGTGGTGCGGTAGCGTCAATGTACTTAGGGTTGAACTGGGGTTTCCATGTTAAACTTGAAACTTTGCACTTCAATATCTTTGCAACCATTCAACAGATTGCACAACAGTTTGCATGCACTTTCTCATGTAGGAGATGTCTGAATGTACCAAGTTTCATTCTGGTCAGATGTGTGGGTTCTGAGATATGGGTAGTGAAAAAAGTGAATTTGTCGTAGTTCTTTCCCATTGGTTTGAATGGGATTTTCTTTTAATTTGGCTGTAGCCCAAATGGTTTGGCATCTTGGTCTGTAATTTTCAGGGTAGAAAGTGGCTGACTCACAGATGTGCCTTTTGTTGTTTTGGTGAAAAAAATATTAAGCAGTTCCAAAGTTATTCCAATTTAAAATATTAATAAATTGGTTCTGAGCATGCTCAGTAAGGACCTCAGAATAGTGGTTTGATATGAAAAGATGATTCTTTTTTGTATGACATCATCCTTTTTCAGTTGAGAAAAATTCTTTTTCATATGGGCACTATCTTGTTTTCAGTTTTGCCCGAGAAATTCAAATTTGGAAGCCCAAAAATGATATTCTGGGGAGGAACTGACACATGTAGCTTGCTTATTGGGACCCCCTTAGCTTCTTTCTGCACTTTACTGCTCTAGAAATGCCTTTAAAATGTGTTTTTTTTAAACACTGAAATTATTTTTTCATATCGGACCCATACACAAAAATCTTGTTTTGTATGATGACTTACGAAAAAATATCGTTTTTCATATGGAAAATCAATGTATTTCAATGGGATTTTCTACTTTGGTGCATAACTTTGCCATTTTTGCATATTTTGACACCAAATTTTCAGCATACATTTTTGAGATCCCTCCTCGTGAACAATGGGGGTGTCACTTGACAAATACTGCCCGGAAGGTGATTTCGCAGTCGCTTGGTGAAATCACCTTTTGGGTGGGATTTGAACATTTTCACTGCTCTTGTTCATCAGGTGGGGTCATAAGGTGGCTATGTTGAGAGTTTGTGGTCAAAATATGCAAAAATGCCAAAGTTATGTACATACATTGAAATTTTACTACACTCCCTCATAACTTTTGCAATTTTAAATATTTTTACTCAAAATTGTCAACATACATATCTTTTTACATAACCTCATGAATGTGACAGATGTTAGTTTTCAAATCCTGGCCAGACTGTGTTTTTGTACCTGTGGCACGCAATGGTGTTGCAGTGGCATGGAATCACGTTTTGGTGGGGATTTCATAATTTTCATCACTGGGTTCATGAGATGAGGTAATAAGAAGACTATGCTGTCAATTTAATCCTTATTTTACTACAAATGCAAGCAAAGGGCCCTCTGGGCCCTGTGATCCCACAGACAAATGAGGATATAATTATACTATCTCAAAAAGTAAGGAAATGCTTTGCAAGAACTTCCTTAATGCACTAGTTAGGGTTGAAGTGACAAAAGTAGGGAAATATGGTGTTAGGGTTTGCAACCCTAACACCCCATCCCCAACCAGCAGACAGCAACAGGAAAAAACATTGCTCTTTCACCTTTCCTGCACCTTCGCTAATCAGGCTTTAGGGTGTGCCTTGGGGTTGTCAGTCCTAACACTTAGTTCATTCTCATATACTCTACACAACTCAGCTTCTTTCATGGTCGAATGTGGTAAGCAATAGGGTTGACATCCCCAAGGCACCCCTTATGTCTGATTACAAAGGCACAGGAAAGGTGAAACAGCAATGGTTTTTCCTGTTGCTGTCTGGTGGGTGGGGGTGGGGTGTTAGGTTTGGAAACCCTAACATTACATTTCCCTAGTTGTGTCGTTTCAACCCTAACTAGTGCATTAACAAAGGTGTGTGTGTGTGTGTATGTATATTCTTTGCAAAAAACTGCGTTAATGCAACAGTTAGGGTTTTTTACAGTGATAAAAGTGAGAACATTCATCATTAGGGTTACCACCCCTTGCACCCCATGACCAACAGGCATCGGGGTGTGTGTTGGGGTCATTGGCCCTAACTCTCACCCCATTCCATGTGTAAATAAGCTGAGCTGGTGCAGTATAGGAGAATGGGGCAAGAGTTAGGACCGACGACCACAACGCACACCAAATGCCCTGTTGGTGGGGGTGGGGTGATCATGGGGTGCAAGGGGTGGTAACCTGAACGATGAATTTCCTCACTTTTGTTACTGTAAAAAACCCTAACTGTTGCATTAACGCAGTTTTTTGCAAAGAATTTCCTTACTTTTTGAGAAAGCATGGTAAAGTATAATGTCACGCAAGTTGGTGGGAGTGCAGGGCCCACCAACTTGAAACAAACCATATTTTCATTAGTCAGAGTGGCATAATTCTGCACCTGTTTACATTTTACACACCTAACTACTGAAAATTACCTCCGTGGCAGTAAGGCTAGCTACCCTATAAATGTCAAGCCACTACCACAATGCAGCACACTATACTCAAAACATAAACTGTGTCACACAATATCTCCACAGCAAACTAATTTTCTGACACCTAAACATCATAATTCACATCTACAGGACATCCCCTCAACACCTTCCAAATTTCAAGTTAAAAGACCAAACTGTTTCAGAGATATTTAATTTTAAAGTTTTGCACGTTTAAAATTTCTTTGATCGCAGGAATCGGCTGCGACCTTGCGATCAAAAATCATCTTTGGTCGTGAGGGACATCTGTTCATGAAATTTGGGCTATCTGGTCTCTCCTAGAGACATCTGGTCCAGCAAAAATCTGGCCATCTCGTCCCACCCTCACGAACGAAGCTCGCGATCCAAGAAATCTCGCAACCAAAGAATTTGCAGGCTCGCGATCAAAGAATTTAAAACCGTTAAAACTCCATTTTGTGACACAACTATATTAAACCACAGGCATGACTCGATAGAGGGAAGCCCCCTGAGCAAAACCCATCCTAGTTTTACTTCACAAGTCACCCCTGGGCTGAGATATTTGTTTTTTTCCAACACCAAACTGAAAATAAGATGGCGGCCGTCACGATCGATAAATTTCTTGTGATCAAAGAATCTTTGATCACAAGCCTGCAAATTCTTTGATCATGAGGCGTGACCAGATGGACAAAACCCCATTCTTCTTTTGCAAAACAACCATATAAATTTTTCCATAGACTTATAGTGGGAGCTAATAAGTTTAATAACTTTTGAATGGATTAATATTTTTTCACCAAACAAAAAGTGGCATGTTCCTTGACCCAGGCTCTTTCTATGTGCCAAGTTGCAGACCAGCATGCCACATGGTGGCTGTGCAGCACCATGGACAATATCTGAAAAACTGCCCTCAAAACTGGATCCATTTACATATCTGGATGTGTATAGTCGGTATGGGCTGACACTCATTTGCAGCCCACTGTGGACCAATGAGCGTGCAACCTCTGCTTGATATCGGTCGGCGGGTGGTAGGCGAGGCGGGTGGGTGTGCTGCCCGCTGCTGACCGGGGGAGGCGGGCGGTGGGGATCAGTGGGTGGGTGGGAGGGGTCCACTGGACCACATGGGATATAGGATTCATTGATAATTTAATATTAATCCGTTGATCGGGCAGACAGCAGTCCACTGGACCACCAGGGAAATAGGATTAGGATTTCTTTCACTTCAGCCTGTGATTGGGCAGACAGCGGTCCACTGGACCACCAGGGATGTAGGGGATGTATATTTTATACTTCATTTTATACTTCAGCTCACGATCGGGCAGACAGCGGTCCACTGGACCACCAGGGATATCGGAGGGTTCATTTATTTTACTAATGCCCGCGATCGGGCTGTAGGGCACATTGCCGTGCTGCAGGGGGCATCGGTCCCTGATGGCTGCTGCCTGGCAGGGCGCCAGGCGCAAGTCGTTGGGGATCGGCACGCACCTGCATGCAAATGGGGCCATAATGACATGCAAATGGCCCCATTTGTGCCTTGCATACATGATGGCGCCATTTGCATGTCAACTTTTGAATATCATGGTTGTTGCACCTTGCGCAATGGAACTTGCGTTAGCGCATCCCCATGCTCTACTCTGGCCATTGGCACTGGCGCAGTGCCACTGCGCCAGGAGCACTGCGGGTGGCCAGGGTGAGATATTCAACGATGCTGAGCCATGGCGCAGCTCCATTGAATATCGCCCAGTCCACGCCCCTGTGCAGCCAAGTTGAGCTGCGCCCAGGCTTGCACCACAGCCTGGCGCAGTTTGAATATCTGGGCCTGTGTGTATAAATATTTGATGTTGCATCTACTATGTGTCTAAATGTAAAATTCTGAATTTATCACATAGTAGCTCAGATTTATCACATAGGATTTATGTCCACGCCTATTGCTAACTGAAAACAAGATGGCAGCAGCATGACACTACTGATCCATTTGCAGCAGCAAAAAAGTGCTTATGTGAAAGCAGAAACTGCTTTTGCTCAGTACATTTAATTTTTTTCCATAGGCTATAATGGGAAGCTTAAAAGTTTAATAACTTTTGAACAGATTAATATTTTTTCACCAAGCCTTCAAAAGGCACATCTGCGACCCAGACCCCATGTACCCTAACAATTTCAGACCAGACCCCCAAGCCACGTCGGAGAAACAGCTTGACAAAGGATTTGCACCTAAATGGTAATTTTCAAATTTTTTGACACTATGCATCTCCACAACCACACATTCGACTGGAATGAAATTTGCCACATCAAGATACCTATGGTACCTAATGGTTCATGAAAAATGTTCATGCACATCAGTCATACTGTTGCAAAGTTATTAAAGTGCAAAATTTTGGGTTTAACATAAACGTGACCGTTGAACCCTAACTATATATATATGTATGTGTATATGTAATAGATAACCCACTCTTAGGTGTGCGGTCATGCTCTGATATATATACCGCCTTGGTGTGTTATTATGCATGAGGTCATAGGCGGGGTACATCAACCACAAGGTATCGCATATATCAGGCGTGACCCACCTAAGTGGGTTATCTATATTATAAAATGGCAAAATTGTTTTGGAGGGGTGTAAAAGTGCAGGTGTGCGGTCACGCTCTGATATACGCACGGTCATGTGATGTGTTTCAACCTAATCCTAGATGTAGATTCCCTTTCCCATTTTATATATAAATACATATATAATGGTAGTATGGTAGTGCTACCATAGTTAGGGTTGAGTAGCACTTTTAAGGTTAAAGGATCAAATTTTGCACCTTAATAACTTTGCCATCGTTCAATGGATTTGCCTAAGATTTGGTATGCATGATTGGGCATGGTAGATCTTGGGATCTGCCATGTTTCATACTGGTCGGATACACAGCTGCAGAGTTATTAGGCGACAACCAATTGCGCAATTACGCTTTTTTGTGATTTCTTTGCTCTCGCCTACAGGTCGCACGGTTTGCGCAACCGGTCTGAAAAATTCAGGGAACGTGTGGCTGGGATCCCCGATGTGCCTTTTAAAGATTTTAAATGGTTCAAAAGTTATTCAAAAAACAAGTTCCCATTATAAGTCAATGGGAAAAGTTAACAAAAAGTTCGAAAGTGTCACAAATGCACTTTTTAGTGTCACAAATGGCCCTAATAGTGTCGCAAATCCACCATTTTGTTTTCAGTTGGTGATCAGAAAAATGCTTGGCATTTAAGTTTGGGACCCTCTAGGGACACAATTCTTTCTGTGTTCACCTAGTTGGACCCTGAGGATGCTAGCCATGTCTTTATTTGGGGGTTAAATACCACAGAAATATGTTTTTCAAATTTCTGGAAACAGTAGTGTCGCAAAGTAGTGTTGCACCTGTGACACTTTCGCAAATTTTTGCAAAATTGCCTCAAATTGCTACACTACTTTTTCGGACTTGGCCAAAATGACAGGAATTCTTTGCCACCCTGCTGCGAAAGAATGGTTTGGTCTTTTGAGCTGAAATGTGGAGGGGAAGGTAGCCAACATCTCACAGATGTGCCTTTTGGTGGTTTGGTGAACAAATATTGCACGGCTCTAAGGTTACGGTACTCTGAAGTTGTCATTTTTCCCCATAGACCAACATAGTGGTGTACGCCTCACCTTTCAGGGCTCATATCTCGAAAACAATGCGAGATACAGATTTTTTGCAGCGAGTTGCATAGCCCATTGGGCTATGTAATACCAAAAACCTAGCCAGGCAAATCATGATTTCTGTGAAATTTAAATTTTTTTCTATGTCGTGCGGTTGCTGAGATATTAGCAATTAAGCTTTAATTAAGCAATTAAGTACTTACAATGCTCGTTTTAAACTTCGTTGCCCATTACAAAGCATACATTCTTTGAACACACTTTGTTTTTCTATGCACCTGTTTAGCAAAAACAGGGTATGCGCTTCCGTTACTGTTACAGTTACTGTTTCCACTTGCATTTATGTCTCTGTTTGCATTACCGTTCCCGTGTACGCCACCGTGTGTTTTACCCTCTGCGTTGTCATTTGCGCTTGCGTTTTCGTTACTGTTACCATTTGCATTTCCACTACTGTTTCTGTTTGCATTTTTGTATGCGTCACCGTGTGTATTGCCATTTGCATTTCCGGCAGCCCTTTCATTTCCGTTTCTGTTTCTCTTTCGTTTTGCGTCTTCCTTGCTGTTACTGTTACCATTTGCGTTTGCAATTGCGTTACTGTGCCCGTGTGCATTACGGTTTGCGTTTCCATATGCGCTTGCATTTTCTTTTGCGTTTCTGTTTCTTTTGCTGTTATTGTTGCTGTTATCGTTACCATTTGCTTTTACAATTGCGGTACTGTGCCTGTGCGAGTTTCGGTTTGCGTTTCCATATGCGCTTCTGTTCCTGTTTCCATTTCTGTTTCCTTTGGCATTATTCTTCATCTTAACTTTACCATTTGCATTTACAATTGCGGTACCGTGCCTGTGCACGTTACGGTTTGCGTTTACGTGTGCGCTTGAGTTCACGTTTCCATTTCTGTTCCCTTTCGCTTTCTTTTTGCTAACACTTAACATTTCCATTTAAAATACCGCTGCCATCACTGGTCATGTTACCAGTTGCATTTTTGTACGCGCTTCAATGTCCGTTTGCATCACTGTTCACTTCGGCGTCACTTTGCGCTTGCGTTTCTATTAATTTCCTTTACCATTTCGTTTGTATTACCATGTTTGCCACTGTTGGCGCTTCTGTTTGTTGCTGTTCCTGTTACCATGTCACAAGACATCACGTGGGCGGGGCGTGGGGCATTCTCAAAAGAAGAGAAATTAGAGGAAAAAACTCTGTTTAATGCATCAGTTAGGGTTGTTCTGGCGACAAAAGTGAGGAATTAGGTGTTGGGGTTAAGCCCCCTTGGACCCCTCAGCCCACCTCCCCAACTGGCATCGAGGGTGCGCGTTGGGGTCTTGATCTAACTCACCCCATTCTCCTATTCTTCAGCTTCTTTACACATGTGATGGGGGTGAGAGTTAGGGCGATGACACTAACGTGCCCTGATACCGGTGAGGTAGAGCTGGAGAAATCGAAAACTTTACAAATTTCCCACTTTTATAAACAAACAATACAATAAGTGAGTGGTTTGCCTCTAATATATATATATATATATATATATATATATATATATATATATATTTATTTATAAAATGGGTTAGGAAAAAGAAGCACTGCAAGTGGTGAAAGACCATCAGGTGACCGTGCATATATCAAGGCGCTACCGCACACCTGCACTTTCACCTCCCTCCAAAACAATTTTGCCATTTTATAAGATAGATAACCAACTCTAGGGTGTGTTGTCGCGCTCTGATATACGCATGCCTTGGGTGGTTGACGCACACCAAGGCGTGTGTATATCAGAACACGACCACACACCTAAAAGTGGGTTATCTATTACTTATAAAATGGAGAGATCATCCAAATCCAAATCTAGAGTTCTGATTGTATAAAACACATCACATGACAGTGCGTATATCAAAGCGCGACCGCACACCTGCACTTTTACCCCTCCAAAACAATTTTACTATTTTATAAGATAGATAACCCACTCTTAGGTGTGCTGTCACGCTTTGATACATGCACACCTTGGGTGGTTGACGTGCACACCAAGGCGTGCATATATCAGAGCATGACTGGACACCTAAGAGTGGGTTATCTATTACATATATGTATATATGTGTGTATATACAGTATATATATATACACACACACACAGTATATATAGAGGGTTCCTTGAATTAGGCCTCATCCCCTCTTAGGTATTATTTATCATTCCCTCCATCTCACTATCCCTCTATAACTACAACATCTAACCGCAGGAGGGTTTACAGTCGCCTGAACTTCCCTGCCCACTTGCAGGGTTCATCGCATCCTGTAGGGTTCTCTTTTTGGTCAGACCTTGTTTCCCCTTCTAGGTGTTAATCACACTTACTCCCTCTCTCTCTCTCTCTCCCTCTCTAATCCCTACTCCAGTCCCCTGTCCCCTTGCAGGGTTCCCCGCATCCTGAAGAGGTCTCTCTGGGATGCAAATCTGCACTATCTGTCATCTCATCCTCTCCTTCATCCCTTATTTCATGATAGCACTTGTTCACTTATTACCATTGCACTTCTTAATTGTTCTCACAAATTACATATGTATGCAACACTGTTTGTAACAACTGCCTTAATTAATTGCATGCTATGTTGATCTTTGTAACTTGAATGTAAAATGTCTCATCCCTATTGTATCCCTTCCCCTCAGGTCACACCGGGAGATGAGCAACTTGTTGCTCAGTGTGCCTTCCTGGTGAAACGGTTCAATAAATAAAAAAATAATCCATATATATATATATATATATATATATATATATATATATTCATTGCAAAAAAATCCATTGATGCATCAGTTAGGGTTTCTATTACAGTGATAAAGGTATGGATATTCAGTGTTAGGGTTCCCACTTGGTTCCATGTGATAAGGGTGATTCGTAAATACTGAAGGCCCTTATCACAACCCCACATTGCTGAAATTCAGTTTTGGTGATGTGGAATCCCAGCACAACCAAAAGCGTCACAAATGACTTTTTTTCTTTTATGCGGGGGCTGTGGGGTCACCTCTCACACCCTCCTAAATTAGGATTCTCAGTCCGGGGTGGGGTGCATGTCCAAAATAAAAACACTGTCTCGGGCCAGGCACAACAAAACATATCAGCGCTCGGTCCCAAACCCTGCATCCCTGCCACCACAGGCCAGCACCTAGCCCACCATGCCATGACGCCACCTCACCAGCAACCCGTGGCACCACCCCTCACAAACCCTCCCACCCCACATTTGGCAGGCTCGCTCCCAACCCCCCACATGCATATATGTGTGCAACATCCTGTCGCCTTTTCATGACCCACCCCATCCAGTCACCAACCCCACAGCCCCGCTGTCAGGGAAGTAGCTGAAAGTGGGTTGCCATTTGAGCAGGTGCCTACTTTCTATGTGCCCCTATCACAGGATACCTTCCCACTTCTACCACCAACCACCCTCCACACACCAACAGGCATTTGGGTGTGCCTCGGGGTAGTCGCGCCTAGCTCTCACCCAATTCTATGTGCAAGGAAGCTGACATGATACAGTATAGCAGAGTGGGGTGAGAGTTAGGCCCGATGAACCCAAGGCATACCCCAACACCTGTTGGTATGTGGAGGATGGGGTGGTGGTGGTGGGGTGGTAGGGATGAGAACCCTAACTCTGAATAGCCATACTCTTGTTGCATTAACTGAGTTTTTACAATGAATTTCCTTACTTTGTGAGATAGTATAATAGTTTCCTTATTTTACTGTTGGAGTGCAGGGTCCTATGCTCCAATCCCTTCGTAGATGTGCATATGTATGTAGGTGTGGAAGTGCAGTTCCCTCTAGGTCCTGTGCTTCCATGTGTTGAACAACAGTGACCAAATTGTCAGCATAGCCATCTTATTACCCCACCTCATGTACAGAGAAATTGTGACATGCAAGGCAAAATTTAATAATGTGCAACTGCAACGCCATTCTGCTCCATGCCTTGGGTGGTTGACGAACACCAAGGCATGCATATATCAGAGCATGACCACACACCTAAGAGTGGGTTATCTATTACATATATATATATATATATATATATATAAAACTTAGTTAATGCATCAGTTATGATTAAAGCTACAAAAGTAGAGAAATGTGGCATTAGGGTTTTCAACCCTAACACCACACCCCCACCCTGCACAGATGAAGCGGGATTGAGGGTGGCATTGGGATCATCAGCCCCAACTCTCACCCCATTCCATTAGAAAATAAGCTGGGTGGCACAGCATAGAAGAATGGGGAGACCATTAGGGCTGACAATCCCAATGCCACCCCAATCCCTTTTCATCTGTGCAGGGTGGGGGTGAGGTGTTAGGGTTGGAAACCCCAGTGCCACATTTCCATATTTTTGTCACTTTAACCCTAACTGATGCATTAATGAAGTTTTTTGCAATTTATTTCCTTACTTTTTTAGATAGTATAATAGTATCCTTATTTTTCAGGGGAACACAGGGCCCATTCCCTGAGGCTCAGGGCACTTCAATATAATATAACAGTATCCTTATGTTACACTGAGAGTGGAGGGTGCTTCAGACCCTGCACTCCCATCTCTCCATTGAGATAGTATAACAGTATCCTTATTTGACCCCAAATGTTAAACATAGTCTCCTTATGACCTCACCTCATGTACCCAGTGCAGAACATTTTCAGTTCCCAACTGAAATGTAATTCTGCGCAACTGTAATGCCACAGCTGTGGAAAAACATTTTTGGCAGGATCTGAAAAATGACAACTATACTATTCATGACGTGGTGTAAAAAATGGCAATGTTGAAAATTTGGAGTGAAAATGTTACAAATTGCCAAAATTACGCACATGCATAGAAACATTTCAACGACCGCACGTACAGTTCAAGTCACATTAAACTATTCCCCCAATGAATTGGTTTAGCATTGTTTTTCACAGTTGGCAATGCACTGGCAACTCATACTGTATTATTTTTCAATGCTTAACCAGCTCAACAGCATTGTTTATGAAATGTTTTTGCAACTCATTTGGAGTGTATCTACAATCCAGTCATAGTGCAATGCAAATCTGAGTTTTAGCTTTTTAAGAAACTGTTTTTGCAGAGCTTTGTGCTGGATCCAGCAGCACTTATGAAACTCATTCAGAAATGCTACAGCAACTCATTGAAGGAACAGTTTAATGTGACTTGTACTGTAACTCGGACATTTTTTGGTATTTTTGCACCAAATTTTCAACATGGCCTTTTTGGGATCCCAACCCATGAACACTGGCACTGTCATCTTGTTACTCATTCCCAAAAGGTGATTTTGTGTAGCAACTGCACCATTCTGTGCCACAGGTGTGTAAACATGTTTCGAGCAAGATATAAGAAATGACACCTGTACTGTTCATCAGGTGGTGTGAATAAATGGCTATGTTGAAAATTTGGAGTGAAAATATTAAAAATTGCCAAAGTTATGCACATGCGTAGAAAGATTTCAATGGCCATGCTTAGTTTGAGAATTTTGGGGGTATTTTTGCACCAGATTTTAACATGGGCTTTTTGGGAACCCACATCAAGAACACTGGCACTGTCATTTCATTAATTGGTCCCGAAAGGTGATTCCACACAGTTTCTGCTAAATCATCTTTTGGGACCGAATAACAAAATAACAGTGCCAGTGTTCATGAGGTGGGATCCCAAAAAGCCGATGTTGAAAATTTGGTGCAAATATACCTAAAAATGGCTGAGATATCAACATAAGTTCAAAATGCCACTGACTGCCATTATACGACACTTACCTTGATTCTTGAGTTCGCTGTTCGACTTTGAAAAATGCAGACGTGTCCCGGTCCACAGAGGATGACAGTCCTCAACCTCTGGTGGTAAGTATAGGGTAAGGGGGGTGAGGGGTGGATGCTCAGTGGGAGGGGTCGGGATTGGGGAGGGACGGTGGGGACGATGAGGGACTGTTTTCTTTTTTCCAGGTTAAAAAAAAAGACATTGGGGGATTGTTTTCTTTTTTCCAGGTGTATATAAATTAAATAAATATTATGGGACACTAGGGGTGGGCTCCCCAGTGTCCCACACTGCTGGGGAAGGGGGGGTGTTAAATGCCGACACAGGTATTGGGCCCCCTGATGTTGGCACATTAATAAAACAAGGGCTGCAAGGGTCATCTGACACCGAGGGGGTGGGCATCTTGGTGTTGGAATATAAAAGTAGAGAAGGGAAAAATTAAATAAATATTACAGGACACTGGGGGTGGGCTCCCCAGTGTCCCGCACTGCTGGGGAAGGGGGTGTTAAATGCTGACACAGGGATTGGGCCCCTGATGTTGGCACATCAATAAAACAAGGGCTGGGGACTAGCTCGGGAGTGCAAGCTGGTGCTAAAGATGTTGGCTGCCTGAAGGAGTTGCTCTCAGTTTTAACTTTTTTTTTTTTTTTAATAAATCTTAGTATTTTCATTTGGGTCCAGATGTAAAAAATTAAAATACTCATTAGCGGAACAAACGAGTGATAGCCTGAGCGAGTTTAATTTTATTATGGCCTAATACAGTTGATTTATTGTGGTTACTAGCTTCTGAGGACAGCCACGATGTCAGCGGGAGTGAAACAGTCAGCTCACCCGAGTACGGAATGCTCAACGGTGGCAGACAAAGATGACATTCAGTCTTTGAAAGAAATGCTAGCAGACATTAAACTACAAATATCCTCAGCCACACAATCAGTTACTGATCTTAAACAAGATTCTTTTATAGTCTCCCAACATTTAGATGACTCTGAGAGCCAGATCGATATCTTCAAGGACACTATTACAGGATTAGAAGACCAAATACATTTCCAAGGTAAACAGATTCACTACCTTTTAGAAAAAATTGACGATTTGGAAAATAGAGGCAGAAGAAATAATTTGAGGATCTTAGGAATTCCAGAAGGGGCAGAAGGGGACAACATGATTGATTTTCTACAAAAACTGATACCGGAACTGTTGGAATATCAGTGGCCATGGACTTTAGAAATAGAAAGGGGCAACAATCTTTGGGTCCTAAACCACAGACTGGTCAAGGACCTAGGTCAATCCTTGCATATTTCCTACATTTTACAGTTAATGAACAGATATTGAGGTTGGCTAGGGAGAAAAAGCATTTGTCATGGAGAGGTAATAAAATACTGTTTTCATCGACAGTTATGGAAAAGAGAAGGAGTTCCTTGAAAGTTAAACAAAAACTTTCTAAGAGTGGGTTTCTTTATTATTTTAAATACCCAGCTTTATTAAATGTGGTAGACTCTTACGGTAAAGTACGTTGTTCAAACTGCTGAAGAAGCATTGTCTCATGCCATGACTTGTGAACAAGAGCGTAGGGGTAATGTAAAGATTAATACCAATGAGCTCCATCTTTCAAAAAAACAGCATGTCGTATACACCATGCAAGCTCATTCTGATGCATGAGCAGGCAGGGGCTCAACCTCACAAACAACTTCGGCTAATAGTGGTAACAAAAGCATTAATGCTGCAAACCAAAATAATCTGCCTGCCCCTAGTCAGGATATAGGAGTTGCTACCCCACTCAAACGTTCAACTACTTCTCAAGAGAAGCTGAAAGAGAAAAGCGTTGTGTACGCCTCATCCATTGCAAGGAGAGCCAGAGCCCCTCACAAACAAGGTCATCCACCTATCCCTCGTTCCAAAATTCAACGTATTAGAAGCAGGTCCTGTAGTAGAGAATGTACCTATTCAACTAACTCAGCTCTGGTAACTCCGCTAATGCATCCAGAAGAGATAGACTCACAGCCTGTTCTCACCATATGTACGTCAATGGCCATAACCTGAGAGGAAGTAAACTTTTTTCGTGACCTTCACTATCACTCTGTGCTAACTGGTTCACTGAAAGATCCTCCCATGTCACTTCCGGTTCCTTCTCGAGCCTTCCTACATCTTTGCTGGATTCCAATGCTGCTGTGATCCCCTATGTCTTTTTCTGGAATTTTATTTGGTGGTGAGGAGGTAACGAAAAAATGATTTGACTGTCCATGAGGGTCCTACAGGCAACGAATAACTGAACGCTGACCAATTAACTCTGGAAATGGACAGATGCTTAATTTATGGTGATAGACTTCTTACATCATAGTTTATAAAGTTTATAGGATGCTTTTCTTCTTTTTCTCATTTGCTTAAGCTAACTACATTAAAGTGGTATGCAATGAAATGTCTGCTTCAGGAATATGCTAATTAACCAGAGAATGCCCTGAGAATACTCTAGTTAGTAATTTAAAACCCTGTTGGCCACGGATTTAATTATGCATACAGTTTTCAAGCAAAGAGTTATGCTTTAAGTTTTATTCTTTTCCCCTAAGTACGTCCTTTTCTACTATATTTGCAAGAAAAAGCGGTCTAAAATAAGGGAGCTGTTACAAATATAGGCATGATAATGCAGCATTATTTTGTAATGAGGAAGGAAACAATGGGAAATAAAAAACTAAAGCAGAGATGTTTTAGGAAAATGCATTTTGATAAAATCTTTGCTCTCTCTTTATTTCACTCATTATATCTTATACTGACAATTTAAGGTAGTCTGTTGGAATCAAGAAATAAATGTGGATGAGATGGTCTCAAAAGTAAGATGGTGAGATACACAGAGTGTGTAAGACACAGATATGTGACATAATGGCTCCTCATTTAATCCTGCTGTTAAATACGTGCATGCTGCACAGACAGCGTTTCTTGATACCTTAAATATAATCTAACTTTACTTACATTTTTACAGTTGTCAATCAGTATTACAACTGGTATAACTACGAAGTCCTAAAAGATTCTAGTTCAGTTGCAGGACCAAATTAACAATTGATTGGTTAATAGTAATGTGAAGGCTACTCCGGTCTTTAGCCTGATTATGTATTTATTGGTCATGATACCTCAAGAATTCTGCTCCTTCCATTTCTGCTCCCCTTTTCCTTTTATCTATTTATTGCCTCGCAATATGCATTCCTAGATGCTCGGCTCATGGTTTTTTGAGTATCTGGAGTTCTGGCCCATTAATGAAATATTGTTATAATGTCATCAGGCTTATCAGTGTCAAAGCTGAGGGAGGGGGCCCCTTACTATGTTTTGGTAGTTAACAGTCAGCAAACCTGGTACCTTGGATCTGGATCCAGTACACCTTGGGTAATAGAAGTAGACTACAACCTACTTTATTTTACTTATTTACTTACTTTTTTTTTTATCTTATTCATTTTACTGTTATCCTCTGTAATTGTTTGAGTCCTCTTTTTCTATGCAATTTTAGATCTTACTTAATATTGGTTGAATTTGTTTAGCTTATAGTACAGTATATTATTACTATATGGAGATAGTTTGGTTTTATTGATAAGGTTACATACTAGCACAAGGTTTTCTGCACTTTTGTATATAGTTGTGTTTATTGAAAGATGAATATAGTGTATTTAAGAGTCGAATTATCTCTAAAATGTCTCATTACAAGGTGGTCTCTTGGAATGTGAATGGTTTATGATCACCAATAAAAAGGAAAACAATTCTAGATTACATGGGCAAAAGAAAAGCAGATATAGCTTTTATACAGGAGACTCATTTGACTGATGGAGAAGCCCTGAATCTAAAAAGGGCATCATGGGTGGGCGAAATTGAAAGTGTTTGCTTTTCTTTTAAAAAACATGGCACAGCCATATTAATCAGAAGAAGAATTAACTTTAACAAACATGCACATTTTTCTGACACTGAAGGCCGATATCAGATCCTTACTGGTCTATTAGATGGTCAAAAAGTAACGTTATGCAATGTTCATGCACCCAATTCAAAACGGACAGACTTTTTTAACTCACTAGCCATGACCCTCAGCACCTTCTCTGACTATGAGTTCATTATAGGTGGGGACTTTAATGAACTGCTAGACCCTGTGTTAGATAGGTCCTCCATGAGAAGGGTGCAGACAAACACAAACTCTAGAGAATGCTTTAAGAAGTTGTTGCATGATTTAGGTGCGACAGATGCATGGAGATTAGTGCATCTAACAAACAGAGAATATACATTCCTGTCAAATTGACACTCAGTCTATAGTAGAATTGATTACCTTCTGCTTTCAGATGCTTTGGTTACAAATATTTTAGACGTTATGTTTGATAATATAATTATTTCTGACCATGCTCTGGTATGTTTACATTTGATACTGGGTGACACAAGGGAGAAGTCACATAGATGGAGAATGAACACAAGTTTATTAAAAGATAAGGAATTCATATCTGGGATCACAAAGGACACAGAGTTTTTTGAAATTAATGAGAACGGGGAAGCACCACATGTTTACATCTGGGGAGCATATCAGGCTTACATCAGAGGGAGGATATTAAGCTATTCATTGAAGGAAAAACAAGAATGGGACAAGGAATTGTTGGAAAAAGAAAAGTTATAGACATCACTGTCTAATACCTCCAAAAAATGTATGACACCTTCTGGTGAACTTCTACACAAAATATCAGTCCTTAAAGGGGAAATAAATACCATACTATCCCACAAAGCAGAATACGCTCTCTTTAGAACAAAGCAAAAGTACTGGGTATCTGGAGAAAAGGCAGGTAGACTTTTAGCCTGGCATCTAAAACAGGTACAGCAGCAAAACATACTGTAATTACGGGTATAAAAAATTCTTCTGGGGTAATTCTTACAAAGAATAAAGAGATAAATGCAGAATTCCATAATTTTTTTCAGGATCTATACTCGTATAAGGGAGTTTCCTTACCTGATAAACTTGATGTATTTTTTTCTAGAATTAAGCTGCCCACATTACAACTAGTTGAAAGGAAAGCATTAGGAAGGAAAATTTCTCTGGAAGAAATACAGATTGTTACTCAAAATCTTCCATCGGGGAAAACTCCAGGACCTGACGGGTTCCCTAGTGAATTCTATAAAAAATTTTCCCCTGCAGTATTATCGAAGCTGTAGATAGCCCTAGATGAAGCGTGGGGCAATAAATCTCTCCCTCCTACAATGCGACAAGCATATCTTACTATGATTCCAAAAAAAAAGTAAGGATAGTTTGGATTGTGTCAGCTACAGACCAATCTCGTTGATGAACACTGACTATAAAATAATCGCTAAGGTGCTGGCTAAAAGAATTCAAGATGTTATAGTTAAATTGGTGGGCCTGGAACAGATTGGATTCATTAGGAATAGATCAGGAACAGACAGTGTCTGCAGACTGCTCAATTTGATCTGGTCAACTAATAGAAAAAAGGAGTCTTATGCTGTTCTGTTGCTTGACATTCTTAAGGCGTTTGATTCAGTTTATTGGCCCTTTTTATCGAAGGCTTTATCTGAATTTGGATGTGGTAGGGAATTTTCTGGCTGGGTTACAGTGTTATATGATAAACCTTGGACCCAGGTTTTAACCAATGGTATGCTATCCCCTTGAATAGATTTTGTTTGTGGAACTAGGCAAGGTTGCCCACTTTCCCCTTACCTTTTTATTCTTGCCTTCAAACCCATCTTACATGTAATTAATACCCATCCGGGGGGCAAAGATATAACTTTTGGGGTAAAGAAAACAAATCCTTTGCTTTTGCAGATGATTTACTTATAACAGTAAGCAATCCAGTGCACTCCTATCAAAGTCTGAAAGCAATATTGACAGATTTTGAGGGAGTGTCAGATCTTAAAATAAACTTGGACAAAATGCAATTACTTCAAAATGAGATCTCAAAACACACCATGAACCATATAGCCAATATTCTTGATAAGTCCTGGTTTAAAACTAGTATCACATATCTAGGTTTGAAAATCTCCACTGATTTAAAAGAAATTCCTGATCTCAATTATATTCCCCTGTTAAAGGAAATTGAATTAGATTTATCTAGATGGGAAAAACGTAATCTTTCCCTATGGGGTAAAATAAACACAGTTAATATGAATATAATGCTGCGGCTTTTCTATTTATTCCAAAGTTTACCTGTTTTAGTGGAAAATAAATACTTAAATGGCTGGATAGGATTATAAGGATCTTTTTCTGGCAAGGAAAACCACCTAGATTAGGTATCTCCAAACTAAGAGCACCTTGTACATCGGGAGGATTCGCCCTACCCTGGTGGGAATGATATCAATTAGCTTTTATATTTAAACATGCTTTAAAACATTTAGAGAGCCCTCAAAAAAAAAAGTGGTGAACCACAGCTTTTATGGCTAAGTATGGAAAAAAGAGGTTCTTAGGCCTTACTCAATTTTTGAATACTTTTACATTTCGCAGAGTACAAAAATAGTAGATAAGCCTCGTATTTTAGGATCAATATTGGCACTTAACAAAATAAAGAATATCAACTCTAAATTAAATCCCTGGGATTCAATGCCTTTATGAGGTAATCCTTGGATAACAGGAAAGAAAAAAGGTTGCGTTAACTCAGATTGGGTAAGATTAGGTATTACCAGGCTGATTCATATAATAGATCCCAAAAGTAGAACTCTACTATCTTTTCAGGAACTTAGAGACAGGTAAAACATTTAAAGATATCAGCTCCACTTTTAGTTATAACTGAGGGAGCAACTTAAGGAAACAAATATATTAGACTCAGACTATTCTCTATCACCTTGTGAGGAGTGGGAGCAATTGGTATGTATAACAACACTTAAGAAAGGTGCAGGAATCATTTATAAAATTTTGACTGATAACCTAACTGATGTTTGTCTGACCATTAAGGCCAAAATAAGATGGGAAGAGGAGTTGACTCTTGGTTTATCGGAAGAGGATTGGGATATGGCATGGAAATCAACAAGTAGATACTATAAAGAACTTCAAGGTAGGTTGATTCAATATAAAATCTTGCATGGGTGTTACTATAGCCCAGAAAACTTAAATGCAATGGGGTATTTAGATCATGCCAATTGCTGGAGATGCAATCAATCAATCGCTGATTTAGCACATATGTTATGGGACTGTCCTAAACTGCAAACCTTTTGGAAAGAAATTATTTCTATTTGTAGTAAAGTAACAGGACATAGCTTCCCATCAACTCCTCTGATTTTCATTTTAGAACTTTTTCCAGATTTATTAGATTTAGACAAATATCAAAAAATCTGGGTTTCATGCTCAGCCCTTAGTGCCAAACAACTTATACTGCACAATTGGAAATGCAATATTGCCCTTACTGTATCTGCATGGTATGCACAGATGGTGCTTTTATTTAAGAATGAAAGAATCTGCTACTCCATAACAAACAGAACAGAAATAGTAGATGAAATATGGTCACCCTTTTGGAATTGGAAGTAAGCAACACCTTACTGATCAGTTTTTTTTATAATTATGTTTAAAGAAATTTTCATTTAAATGTTTTTCACTAGGAAACCCTTTTAGACAGAAGTTAATATCTAATACTATAAGTTATTTATTAAGTTCTGTATTACTTGCTTTAGTTCTTTATTTTATTCTTTTGCATTATTTTTTTTTTGTTATTATTTTTTTACCTGTGGCTCTCAGTCTGCCTCTTTCACGTCCCGGCATCCACCCGTCTCCAGCCACCGTCCGGCTCTGCCCCAGCCCCATTGAAGCCCCCACTGCCATCTACTCCCATGGCTTGTCCCCTGCAGTGGGGCGGCAGGGAGTCCCCCCTTTACTCCTCACTGACACAGGATCCAGTATCTGGGTGGTGGTGACCCCAAGGCCAGCGAGCTCCTCAGAGGGCCATCAAGCTGCCACGACCGAGCGCCATACTTTTTCCTTTTCTTTGACATGGGCTGGGGCATGCAATGATGCCAATGGAAGGGGCGCGCATGAATCCACACACACTCCTTCCTGGTGTCATGTCTAAAAATCACCCCTGCCACACGGTGCCAGTGCAACACCCCCCAGCCTCCGTCAGAGGTCACTGGAGCGCCAACTACTGGGAGCCCCCCTTCCCTGGAGAGGGAGAGCAGTCTATGGATGCTTAATCCCTCTCCACCCCTTCTGACCCCTGGTGACCTAAGTCCGTTCCCGAACCCGGTTCGCCAGCGTGGTGTGAGGTGTGGCGTGGAGTGCCTCAACCCTCAGCACCACCGGGCCAGCGCTGTTTTGCATTTTTTTGATAAATGAAATGTTTGTATCCTGCAGCTTACAGCTGTTGAACAAATTTATTATTCTTTGTAAGATTTTTGATGGTTTCATGAAAAAATCAATAGAAATTTATTATGGGAAAAAAAAATAAAACAAGGGCTGTGGGGGTGGAGGTCATCTGACATCAGGGGTGGGCATCCCAGTGTCAGTAATACAGAAATAAAAGAAAATAGATAAGGGATGGTGATCGGAGGATGGGGGGTGCCACTAGACACCAGGGAATGGGGAAAATGATCGAGGAGTGAAGGGTTCCACTAGATACCAGGGAAAGAGGGGGGATTCTTAACTCACAGTGCAGCCCACAGCATGAGTTCTGCTGCTGCTGCAGAACTAATTAAATCCACTGTTCTCATACAGAGAAAGTGGTAGAAGGCTCTTCTCGCTAAGCTGGAGCACCCAGGATTTTGGCTGCCCAGAAAAAGTGTTTCTGGGGTGAACTATGGAAAGCAAACACCAGAATCTAGCTAAACGGGTCCTGTTTAGCTAGATTCTGGTGTTTGTTTTTTAAAATGACAACATTTGCATGTATTTTACAGTTCTTTTAGTTGTTGAAAAAAATGGCGGCTAACGAAAAACTAATTTTCTCTCATGAAAAAGGATTAGAGTTCTCATGAAAAAGGAATGCTCTTGTGAGACTCAATTCTTTTTTGTGAGATCAAATCCTTTGTCAAAAAAGAGGAGGAGGTGGAGTTACCTAATCCAATCAATAGAAGCACTCTTGATAGGGGGGTCAATACCAGTCTTTTCACAGAAGAAAGGCTTCTGAAAGAACTACTAAAACTGGAGGTGGACAAAGCAATGGGGCCTGATGGGATTCACCCCAGAATTCTAAAAGAACTAAGGGGTGAACTAGTAACACCGCTGACTACCATTTTTAACAAATCATGGGAGGATGGTGTGGCACCTAAGGACTGGAGGAGGGTGGATATGATTCTCCTTCACAAAAGTGGGAGCAAAGCAGAGGCAGGAAACTACTGACCTGTTAGCTTGACCTCAGTGGTAGGGAAAATGATGAAATCACTTCTGAAAGAAAGAATTGTTGAGTACCTAGAGGCCAGCGGGGCACAGGATCCAAGGCAGCATGGATTCATAGTGGGAAGGTCATGTTAGATGAATCTAATAGATTTCTTTGACTAGGTGACCAAAGTAATAGGCATGGGAGGGACTGTGGACATGGCCTACCTAGACTTTAGCAAGATATTTGACACAGTCTACACAAAAGATTAATAAACAAATTAGCCAGCCTGAGAGAGGGTCCCAGGGTGGTAGCCTGGGTAAAAAAACTCTGCTCTGAAATTAGTGCCTCTTTCCATTAGCACTCATAAAACACACAGTCAGCAGCTGGCTGTGGAGGTGAAGGTGGTCTGTGCCAGTCGGTTGGCTGGGGAGGCGTGGGGAGGATGCTGGGTGGGCTGGCATGGCAGGGTGGGGGTGGGGCCACTAGACTATCAGGACATAAAGAATGCACATTAATTTTATTATGATGGGGGACTGCTAGACTACCAGGGATGTCAGTGATACTCATACTGAAGCACAGATCGGGGGGACCACTAGACTACCAGGGATATTACAAAAATAAATAAATAAATACACATGGTGGGGCCACTAGGCTACCATGGATAAAAAATATAAAGATATAAATAAGATACTCATTGAGAGGGCCACTAGACTACCAGGGATACAATCATGGTTAAGTACATTACCATGATGGGGAGGAGGCCGCTAGACTACCAGGGATAATGACAACTACTGTTTTTTTATTCAGATGGGGCAGAGCAAAGCCCTATGAGCAAAACCCACCTTATGTCACTTAATAGGGTACCCACAAACTGCAAAACTATTTTTAAATCTGGCCATCTCATCCCTAAACGATGCGATTCGATCAAAGATTCCTCAATCAATCAAAGAATTTGTACACTGCCATCAAAGATCAGATAGCCACAAATGAAGAATTTAAAAGCTAATAACTCTATTTTTGGACCGATTTGGGTGGAACCAAAGCCATGGCTTGATAGATTGGGGTTCCCTGAGTAAAACCCATCTAAGTTTTACTTCAGAAGTGACCCCGAGCCGAGATATTTGTGTTTGTGTGATCGGAAAACTGAAAGCAAGATGGTGGACCTCGCGATCAAAGAATTTTTGAAATTCCTCAGGGACAAAGATTCCTAAACCATGAGACTGCAAATTCTTTGATCGCCAGGTGGGACAAGATGGCCAGAACTCCATTCTTTGATCGCAAGATATACATATAACTTTTCCCATTGACTTATAATGGGAATTTAAAAGTGCCATAACTTTTGAATGCCTTAATATTTTTTCACCAAACAAAAAGCGGCATATTCAGCTACCAAAATTTGTTCAAATGAGCCATCTCACAGAGCTGCACACCACACAATGGCCATGCAGGACCACATTCAGAATGCCAAAAAGTGCCTCCAAAAATGGATAATTTTGCATTTTTCAGGCTTTCATACACAAAGACCGGCACTCCAACTGAAACACATTTTGGCATATCAAGAGATCTACTGTGCCCTAATGTGCGTACCAGATTTCAGGCAAATCCATTGAACGAGTCCAAAGTTATTAACGTCCAAACTTTACACACACACATATATATATATATATATATATATATATATATATATATATATATGTATACATCTATAGAAAGAGAGAGTGAGTTAGTTGGGCATGAGAGTAAACTGCTAGAGTTTAAAATGCAAAATATAGTCAGTTGGAAAGTGACAAATTTGACCTCCTCCAAGGTTGTTTGCCTAACCAGATGCAAAAGGATCTTCAACCAATTATCTAAATGAGGTTTCTATTTTAATCCCAGGACAAACCCTGACTGTTAATACAACTAAGTACAACTAAACTGCTGCTAGTTTCTGGCAGAGGGACTCTTGCTTTCAGAGCAAGTAGCTGACTAAAAAGCTACAGAATTTCTTACTGATAAATGACTTCTATCTCAGCAGGAGTCAGTGCCTGTTGGGATTAAGCAAACATATACTTTAATAGAAGCAGGGGGTCTCATTTAAGTAAAAAAAAAGAAAGTCACTGTGTGTTTCTCTGTTTGGGGAAGGGGCTGTATCAACTTAGTTCGCTAAATCAGGAACAGAGCAGAGAAGTTAATTGGGGGTGTGGCTTGAGCAGTAGAAAAGCAGCTGTCTCCATTTACAGCTTCCTGCTGCTAGTTCCTGGCAGAGGGAATCCTGCTTTCAGAGCAAGCAGCTGACTAAAAAAGCTACAAATTTTCTTACAAATTGCCCTCCTTCCCACCCTAAACCAGTTCTACTTTTATAGCCACTGGATTTGACTGACAACAGGAACTTCCTGTTTGGCAGTAGGAAGGGAAGGATCACTGAGACACATTAGTTTCATGAACCTTGAAGGGAAAAAAATAGCTCTTTCTCTCCCCCAGCTGCTGGAGGTCTGAGTCCAAGCAAGGAGGAAGGAGACTACTGAAGACTACAGGAAATTCCTGTCCCAGAACAGGAAGGGGGAGAGTTGTAAGGATACATAGGCAGTAGGAAAGTAGGTGGAAAAGTACGTAGAGGGAGGAAAGAGTAAGCATAAAAAGAAAGAGGAGAAGGGACACAAAATAAGTCATGATGGGAGTGGTGCAGTGCAATGGCTGTGGGGCGGCAGCGTTCCTGGACACATTCTGGAGGCTGCGATGCTGCCCTATTTGCAGGCACCTCTCTGGTCTGATGGAGGAGGTTGCCCGTCTCCAGGCTGACCTGGCTAGGATTCATGAAACCTCTTCCCCCACCCAAGGACCACCAGGACCACTGCTGCTACCTCAGAGGCTGCCAAGATAGAGGAGCGGTTGGACCAAGGTGGGCTCAGGAAGGGAGAAGGTGGTGGAACAGGGGTGCATTCCTCCAGCTGTACCTCTCCACAGTTCATATGCTGTTATGGCGAAGAGTGGTTCCTCTATGGAGGCACCTGCAGTGGAGACCAAGGAGGATGCTGGGAACCTCCACAAAAGAGACCCACAAGAGGGTGGCATGAGACCCCACAGGGGAAGGAAACAGCTCCTGGTGGAGGACTCAGTCATTAGTGGGGTAGAAGTGGGGGAGGAAGGGGAGAGGGAGATAAGATGCCTGCCTGGTGCCATGGCTCGGAGGGATAGGAAGCGAATCCTCAGGATTGCAGGAGCAGCTGCACAAGGGAGGGAGTGAGCTGGATGTCATTGTCCACCTAGGGACAAATGACCTGGCTGGGAATGGGATCAGAGCAATGCAAGAGGAGTTTGTAGAGTTGGGGAGGGGCCTTAGACAAGTAGCACGTACCTTCTTGGAGGCAATGCCTGTCAATGGCAAGGATGAAGCTAGGGTACTGCACACCATGGGATTCAATGAATGGTTGAAAAACTGTTGTGGAGCTCAGGGTTTTGGCTTCATTGGGGACTAGGGAGCCACCTGGAGGAATGCAGGCCTATACTGGTGCGATGGTCTGCGTTTGTCCGGGGGGGGACCAGGATCCTAGGTGATAGGTTTAAATACTTCATTGGTAAGCATTTAAACTAGCCAAGGGGGGAGGGACTGAAAAGGATCAGAGAAATACCAGTCTCCCCCCACAAAACACAGTGTTTAGCTAGGTAAACACCAAGGTAGAGAAGTAATTCGGGAGCTGAACAGGGGTAAATGCAAAAAAAGACAAAGGCAGTAAGGACAGAGATGGGGCTAAAAGGGGTAAGGCCATCAAAAAATTTATGGTGATGAGTACCAATGCCCATAGTCTGTGTAACAAGCTCCCTGAACTAGTGGCCTTGATGGAAAAGGGATGCCTAGATATTGTGGCAGTCACTGAAACATGGTATCCAGAGAACCATGACTGGGATGTCAACATACCAGGATACACAATCTACAGGAGGGACAAGGAAGGTAAAAGAGGAGGAGGAGTAGCTCTCTATGTAGGGGAAGGGATTAAAGCAACAGAACTAATAAACATGAAATAGATAAGTCACTGTGGGTCACCCTGGAGACAGGAAATGACACCACAATCCACATGGGAGTTGTGTACAGACCCCCATCTCAGGGGAAGGAGTGGACAATGAAATGATAGAAGGCATCCTTAAAATGGCAGAGAAAGGGGAGATATTGTTATTGCGAGATGTTAACTGGAGCACCTTTACTGCAGGCACATCCAGGAGTAGGGTCATTCTTGATGCCCTACAAGGTGCATGCCTCAGACAGCTAGTGTTGGAACCCATTCAAGAGGGAGCAATTTTAGACTTAGTACTCTCAAATGGGGACGGAGAAAGAATCTCGTATTTAGCAGTGGGTAGCCATCTGGGAACAAGCGACCACCAAACAGTGTGGTTCACAATAAACACAGCCATTGAGTCAAGCCATACAAAAGCAAGAGTATTGGACTTTAGGAGGGCTGACTTTGAGAAAATGAGAGAGTGCCTCAGAAAAGCACTAGCAAATGGGCAAGAAGAAGGGGTGGAGGAACAATGGGGAATAACCAAAACAGCCATCACAGAGGCAACAAGCCTTTGTGTGAAGTAAATCAATAAAACAAAATGAAGGAAAAAAACACTATGGTTCTCAAAAGAGGTGGCAGGGAAGGTTAAGGAGAAAAGGATAGCATTCAGGAAATATAAGGAAACACAGACGAAGCAGGATAGAGAACTTTATCAGGTAAAGCAGAAAGAGGCAGGGAAGGCAGTCAGAATAGCAATGGCTCAAACTGAGGAAAAGATAGCCAATTCTGTTACAAAAGGGGGATACAACCTTTTATAGGTACATTAGGGACCGAAGAAAGACCAAGGGAGGGATACGGAGACTTAATAAAGGGGAAGGAATGTGGACAGAGGGTGATAGTGAAAAAGCAGTGATACTGAATGAATATTTCTGCTCAGTATTCACAACAGAAGAGGAGGGGGAGGTACCTAAATCAAACAAGAGAAACACTCTGGATAGGGGGGGTCGATACCAGTCCATTCACAGAAGAAAGGGTTTTGAAAGAACTCTTGAAACTGAGGGTGGAAAAAGCAATGGGGCCTGATGGGATTCACCCAGAATTCTAAAACAACTAAGGGTAGAACTAGTAACACCACTGACTACTCTCTTTAACAAATCATTGGAGGATGGGGTGGTTCCTGAGGACTGGAGGAGGGTGGATGTGATTCCAGTTAACAAAAGCGGGAACAGAGCAGAGGCAGGAAACTACAGACTGGTTAGTTTGACCTCAGTGGTAGGGAAAATGATGGAATCACTTCTGAAGGAAAGAATTGTTGTGTACCTAGAGGCCAGTGGGGTACAGGACCCAAGGTAGCATGGATTCACAGCAGGAAGGTCGTGCCAGATGAATCTAATAGATTTCTTTGACTGGGTGACCAAATTAGTAGACCAGGGAGGGGCTGTGGATATGGCGTACCTAGATTTTAGCAAGGCATTTGACACAGTCCCACAGAAAAGATTAATATACAAGTTAGCCAGCCTTGGAGTGGGTCCCAAGGTGGTAGCCTGGATAAAAAAATTGGCTGGACAACAGGACACAAAGGTTAATAGTAAATGGAGTTCACAGTGAAGAAAGGAGGGTAACTAGCAGGGTACCGCAGGGTTCAGTACTGGGACCGGTCCTCTTTAATGTCTTTATAAGTGACATTGGAGAGCACCTGGAAGGAAAAGTATGTCTCTTTGTAGACCACACAAAGAGCTGCAACAGGGTTGATACACAAGGTGGGGTGGAAAGGATGAAAAGGGACTTGGCAAGGTTGGAGGAATGGTCAAATGTATGGCAGCTCAGATTCAATGCAAAAATGTACAATGTAATGTACCTGGGAAACAAAAACCTAGGGGAAGAGTACACAATGGGGCAGGGGGAGATACTAACAACAACAAAAATCGAAAGGGGACCTGGGAGTAATTATATATGATGACCTTAAAGTAGGCAAGCAATGTGAGAAGGCAGTAAGGAGGGCTGGGGGATACTGGGATGCATAAGGAGAGGCTTCAACAGTAGAAAACAGGACTTTGTTATCCCTCTGTACAGACAGTTGGTGAGACCCCATCTGGAGTACTACGTGCAGTTCTGGAGATCCCATCTCCGCAAAAACATAGACAGAGTGGAGGCTGTTCAGAGGAGGGCAACCAAAATAGTGCAGGGTCTGCACCAGAAGACATATGAAGAGAGTCTAAAGCAGCTTAATATGTATGCCCTTGAGGAAAGGAGGGAGAGGGGGACATAATAGAAACTTTCAAGTACCTCAAGGGAATTAACAAAGTCCAAGAGGGTAGCATCTTTCAGAAGAAGAGATGTGCAAGAACAAAGGGCCACGATTTGAAGATAGAGGGGGGGACGGCTCAGAGGTAATGTTAGAAAGTATTTTTTCATGGAGAGGTTTGTGAATGCATGGAACAGCCTTCCTGAGGAGGTTGTAGAGTCAAGAACAGTGGGAAAATTCAAGAATGCATGGGACAGACATAAAACAATTCTAGTGGGGGGTAGGAGGAAGTAAGCTATTGGTTAACTAGAATCTGCAGCTTATCTATCGGGTAGGGTAATGGGCAGACTGCGTGGGCCAAGCGGTCCTTATCAGCCATCAAATTCTATGTTTCTATGTAAATACCTTTCTCTCTGATCTTTTGTTACTCTCACCAGACATCAGAAGGATAGGCTCATCAATTGCTTCTCAAGCAGTGGAGAATGATCTACTGCTTTCATGAGCCACAGTGTATTTATATACTAAATCCTTTGGCTTACTACACAAAGGAGGAAGGAAGGAAGGATGAAGTCAAAAACTACCACCCTGTTAGTCTCACCTTGGTGGGGGGAAGGTAATAGAGACATTATTAAAGGCAAGTCTGGCGGCATTCCTGGAGGAAAATGGTCTGCAGGATGAAAGGCAGCATGGGTTCACTAGGGGTAGGTCCTGCCAGACTAACTTAATAGAGTTTTTCGATTGGGTGATGCAGATAGTGGACCAGGGAGGGGTGGTGGACATGGCCTACCTGGACTTTAGCAAGGCCTTCGACACTGTTCCGCACAGGAGGCTGGTGAATAAGCTGGATGGCCTGGGGGTGGACCACAAAATCTCAAGGTGGGTAGGGAGTTGGTTGACGGGTAGACGACAAGCAGTGGTAGTAAATGGGACACTGCCAGGGAATGGGCAGTGATCAGTGGGGTGCCACAGGGGTCAGTTGTAGGTCCACTAATCTTTAACATCTATATTGGTGACCTCGCGGAGGGTTTGGAGGGCCGGGTGTGACTGTTTGTGGATGATACGAAGGTCTGCGATAGAGTGTATTCAGAAGGGGGAGTGGAGGCCATGAGGAGGGACCTGGAGAAGCTAGAGAGGTGGTCAGAAAACTGGCAACTGAAGTTTGATGCAGGGAAGTGCGCAGTGATGCACCTGGGGAGGAAAAACAAGAGGGCAACTTACTCCCTTGGGAGGGAGGAAATCATGGCAAGGGAACAGGAAAAGGATCTGGGGATTGTGGTATCATGGAATCTTAAGGTGGGGAACCAGTGTAGCAAGGCGGTGGGTAAGGCTAATGGCATGTTGGCCTGCATTGCAAGGGGTTTTGCTAGTAGAAAGAGGGAGGTGCTAATGCCCTTGTACAGAACCATGGTGAGGCCACACCTGGAGTACGGGGTGCAGTTCTGGAGACTGCACTTGCGCAGGGATATAGAGATGGTGGAGAGGGTGCAGAGGAGGGCAACCAAGATGGTACAAGGGATACGGGATATACCATATAAGCAGAGATTGTGGGAGCTGAGCCTGTACCCGCTGGAGACTAGGAGGGAGAGGGGGGGGACATGATTAAGACTTTTAAGTACCTCAGGGGTGTAAAACAGCATGAAGGAAGGAAGTTTGTTCAAAATGAAAAAAGGAGTGTACATGAGAGGGCACGGGCTCAGATTAGAAGGCGGGAGATACAAAGGCAATGTTGGGGCAGTTCTTCACAGCGAGAGTTGTGGAAGCCTGGAACAGGTTACCGGAGGAGGTGGTGGGAGCTGAGTCGGTGGAGGGTTTCAAGAGGGCATGGGACAGACATAAGGGGTTGGGGAAGGGATGATAGCATGTTAAAGGGGGTGGGAGGGAACCGTGGAGAGTATAAGGGCAGACTGGATGGGCTGTGTGGTCCTTTTCTGACGGCAAATTTCTGTGTGTAAAATCTGTGTAAACATAGGGGATGGGGTGGGGAGAGGAATGTTTTGAAGTCTGCATTCAATGCGAAATAGGGGGCTGTTTGTTCTCCATACTTTTTTTTTTTTTCTCTCAATGCATTGTAAGCTGCCAGCTGGGTGGCACAAGGTTGCTGCTCATAATGTAAATGACCTGGGTCGAGAATGAGTCCAGGACACTGGAGGACCAGAGGTAGAAGGATGACAAGGTGTCCCACAGGGTGCTGTCCTCCTCACAGTGGGAGGATGTCCACTCTCCATTACATGAATGTCAGCAGGGGTGCCCAGGAGTTGCAGGTCAGTTGTGGATGGCAGTGGGAGGGGAGATGCACTGGCTTTGTAGCAGACACAAGCCCATCTTGTATATGTGTCACACAGACAAGTGTCTCGGGGGTGGGTGAACAGAAGAAAAACACCTCACTACTGCAGGATAATGCAGACACGCTCAGGCCCCACTCTGCCCATCCACCCAGCACGACAGAGCTCCTCAAGCCACCATATGCTCCCCATAGCCACCACATTCATTGATGATAAGACGGGGATTACCCTGCCTTTGACAGCCATACCATGTAAGGGATCCCTACAGGACAGGTAAGGGAGGAGCTCTCTGGGGGCCAGGACAGTGATGGCCAAAGGTGTGGATGGGGACCAATGTAGGGCAGTCCGTGAATAAAAACAAATTAAAAAAAATGTACTGCTATGTTACCTGGTCCCTCCAGCCCTTCCCCCCCTACACTGAGGCAGCCTTCTTCCATCCAGGTGTGCAAGCAACTGCTTTCATGGCTGCCACCACCACAGCTGTTCTATGAACCATCAGCAAGGGGTACTTGAATGCTAGGGTTTATTTTTTATTATTTTATTTTAGTCTTTGGTAACTGGGTAAGGCCCACTAGGCACAAGTGCCTGTTTTCAGGGGTGACCTGGGAGCACTGGGCGGTTAAGTGACTTGCTCAGAGTCACACAGTATGCAAGTGGAGGTTGTGAGAATCAAACTCAGGTCTGGTCTGCTGGACGTATCAAGCTCGTTCACACCTCGTTCCTCTAACCTCTAGGCTATACTGCCAGCCCAAAGGTGGGGGCCCTGCTCTTAACATCCCTGATTCATCTGTCCCCTTCCCAACCTTGTTAGCTCCAGCAGGAGCAGCTGAGAATTGCCTGCACCCCTTGGTCTCCAGGTGGGCCAGCCCCCCTGTGCACCCGTTTAATTAGGTACAAATGAACCAAGGTGCTAGAACAGAAGGAGGCATGCTAAATTGAAAGCATAAGCAGAGATCAGCTTAAAATGCAAAACGAGTTCATATACAAAACAAATTATTGTTGTTCTGTTTGTGTTCAGAACATCTGTAACACTTTTTGGATGTGGGGTGGGACAGAAGTGAGGAAAGATGGTAGTGGGAGCAGCGAGGCGGCACCACAAGTGTTTCAGCTTGGGGCACCATTACGTCTAAAACCAGTTCTGTGCATTGATGCACTTTGATATACTGGAGACTTCAGATTTAAGCATAAAACTGATCAACTTATGATGATGCATTTTGGGCTTCAGGGGTGTGTTAAGCTGTGGCACATACTATCTAAGTCTCCCTATTTTCAGGGTGTCTTCCTGATTGTGCCCATTTTTGTGACATCCCCCTACTTCTTATGGCACCATAACAATCCCCCCAAAATCATCAGAATCAAAATAACAAACTGTTCCTCTTCTCTCTAAATGAGTCTAAGACTGTAGCTCTAGGATCCTGTAATCACTTAGGCAGATACATATTCCTCCTGCCTTATCCCCGCCTCCTCACCTCTTCCCTCCCACCCCCCCGCCTCAACTTACAACCCTCCTACACCACCTTTCCCTTTACTCCTGTCCCACACCACCTCTAGCTACTTGACAACGCAAATCTGGCTGCTTACCTTCCCCATCATCCCTAAAGCTTAACACGGAAATATTATTGACATGTCTCACTATTCCCAGTGTATCCCTACCCTGCATCAACTTGATGTAATGTAATTTACTCTGCTTTTAAGATGTACCTGAAACTAGCAAGTCTTGTACCTCATGTGCCATTTTAATGATGTTCATAATGCCTACCATGTTTTTCTTTTTTCACTGTTATCTTAATTTGTACATATTGCATTGCTCTGCTTTGTCCCTGACTTGGAACCTTTGAAAAAGAGCCTTTGACTCAAATGTATTAATCCCAATCGAAATAAATAAATAAAAAAAAAATAAAAATAAATA
Source organism: Neoceratodus forsteri (assembly GCA_016271365.2). NCBI lineage: Eukaryota > Metazoa > Chordata > Ceratodontiformes > Ceratodontidae > Neoceratodus > Neoceratodus forsteri. The sequence continues at coordinate 130,194,600 of CM057458.1, forward strand.
AATAAATAAATCAATAAATCAATACAGGTCCTGTGAAAATCTCCCTGATTTTAGTGGTCAAACGCAGGAGAGCTCCCTCTTTAAGGATCAGTGACTGAGAAACTTTGCTGCTTCTCAGTGGAGTCACCACACATGAGGAGATATCCAGACGTGCATCAGTGCCTGCCTTTGGGGATATAAGGGTAACTGAAAGGATATCCTGACACACCTTTGAGAAACTAAATAAATATGTCAAGATGAACCAGCATGCTTGATACATCAACACTTTGCAATGCACTTGTTGCCCTGAGGGTGTGCTGAAATAGTATGACCTTGCAATCACACTCGGAACCTCAAACATGTCAAGGTATGTCGACACATGCTGACGAATTCTACGTTCCAAAGAAATTCCTCTTGGAACCAAAAAAAGGAGTGCAGGTTAAGCATTATAAAATGGGAAAGAGAAATCATGCATCCTGATTGACTAAGAGGTACCTTTTGCCATTTCCTTATGAGCGCATATTGTGTCAGCATGAACCTACCTCTTCTGTCACTCTGAGCGCATCACAACACCACCTTCTGGAATTCAAAGTTAAAAGCTGAAGCTTTTTTACTCACTTCTTCCTGAGTTGCAGAAGCCTCCCCCCCTCCCCAACACACAGCTGGCATGTAGTACTGAAAAGTGTAACCCATATAACACTTTTTTTTCCGCCCTAGTCCCTGGTTGCTGAATGTCTGGAATTTGCCAGATGTGTATTTGAACGCTGTGCTTCCCTCTCTGACACACTTGAGCAGCCAGTTGTCATAGAGCTGCTGCTGCCTTTTGCTATATTTCTTCCAGAAGTGGTAGTAAGTAGCAGTTTAATTTTAATGCCCAAAGATATTTTTACTTAACAAAAAAAAAACCTCAAAACAGCTACTGTAAGCTGCTCTATCATGTTTGTGCGCTGTCATCATGGAGCCAGTTGCTTTTACTAAGTGAAAGTGACCCGTGCCAGTGATGGCTTTAGAGTGGGAGTAAGTAGCAGTTTAATTGTGATGCCCAAAAGTATTTTTACTTAAAAAACACAGCTACTGTGAGCTATTCAAACAACATGAAGTCTTGCTGTATTCTGACTATTGCAGTTAGGTCCTGCCTTTCAACTGCCCCAGAGAACAAAGAGTTAAACTTTCCATGGCCAGCATGGAATGTTCACCGTGAACTCAGTTGAAGCCCCTATCTGCTGTTGTTTAAACTCCACCAGTCAGATTCTTTACTCTGCCTCACTGAACAGTCCTTCTGGAGATTTCTCCTTTGCTCGGTTCAAAAAAGTCGGTTAAAGTGTCGTTTTTCGCTCAGTTTCTACCGAATTTCTGCTACCAAATCTGTCAGTTTAAGTCTCTGTCTGTGGTATCATGAGTACTAGATAGGTTTTACATTTAGTTTCTGTATGGAACTTATAAATTTCGGATCGGTTTGGCTGAACCGATCAGTTTAGTTTAAAAAGTTTGTGAATTTACTTAGAGTGTGGTAACTGGTCCGTATCGGTTCTAAAAAAAAAGGATTTTATTACGTTTTTTTCCAAGACCCGTAACACGGTCAGGAACTGATAGGGGAGTCTTGCCTGGCAGATTGCCGAAAAAAGTGTAAGTTTTGGATAGGATTGGCCATGTCTGAAAAACCCAAGAAAAAAACCGGGCCCACTGGGTTTCAACACTGCAGTGTGTGTGGGAAAGCCTTTGCTAAGGCTGATCCCCACACCACCTGTGTTTATTATCTGGGGTTTGACCACCTCGATCCAGACTGCCAAATTTGTAAGAATTTTCCGAAAGCTACCCTGGATAAGAGAGTAGGTAGACTGGGGGAAAGGGAGTCTGAGAAGTCTGCTGACCTGGATAGCCAGCCGGTTTGGTTCCGACCGAACCAGAAGGAGTGTCCTCTGACGAGGGCGATACTTCTTCAGGCAAGAGGAGAGCCGATTCTGAGGAGTCAGTTCCGTTAAAGAAAGAGAAAAGATAAATTGTCTGGTTCGGATCCAGAAATTGATACTCCAACCGCTGATGAGATAGCCAAAGCGATAAGAATAGTGCAATCGCTAACTTCGGTTCCAGCTGAACCGGCACCATCTGGCAGGGGCTCGGTTTGGTTCCCCTGGTTCCGGATTACACTTCAGAAGAATTTTATGAACCAGAGGAGGAGGAGGGAGAGTATGAGGATGATGATGGTGATTATGAAAGTCTGGATGTGCCTATTGACCCGGACATCTCCCCAGACAGACCTTCAAATGTTTCTCCTCCTAGGCTTTCTGAGTCCCCTTCCCACTTTATGATTTACAAAAAAAGGGGCTGAAACCCTCCAGCTTCCAAGGGAAGAAGCAGTAGAGGATCAGGAGGAGCCTAATTTTGTTGAAATGATGGACATCCCAGAGTCCAGGAGACTGTCTATTCCCTTCCGTAAATCTTTTGGGAAACAGATAAATAAAATTCTTAAGACCCCTAACTCCATACCTCCTGTGGACAGACAAATGGACAAGAGGTACACCCTTTCAGGCTTGGACACAGAGTTCCTTTCTCAGCAATGCAGCCATGTTGGGGCAGTGCAGGCTGCTGCCTGTGATAAGGCAAATATCCCCTTGGCAACACACCCAAGGACTCCAGGAGGATTGATGCCATGGCAAAGAAGCAGTACATGGCAGCATCTTTGGGACTCAGGCAGGCTAACTACATGGCCTACACAGCTAGATACCAGAAGTCCAGATGGGACACTGTGCTGGCTCTGGCTAAACAGGTCCCTGACCAGCTTGCCAAGGAGCTGAAGCAGGTGGCTGCAGATGGGATTGAGACATCCAAGGTGCAATTTCATGCTACTGTGGATTCCAGTGATGTTTCATCAAGAGTCATGGCTACATCTGTGGCCCTTCGGAGGATGGCTTGGCTCAGGTGTACTAGCCTATCACAGGATACCCAGTCTAAGGCTGTGGATTTCCCTGTTATTGGTAATTCTCTGTTTGGGGAGCAGACAGAGAACTACATGAAAAAGATGGACGAGTGCAGGACCACCTACAGGAGTGCTCAGGCCAAAGAAAGGCATGCCACTCCTCAGAGGCAGCAGTCCAGGGGCAGGGGCAGGCCTTTTCAAAGACCTTTTTGCCAAGCCCAGGCCTCCTCTTCTTCTTATGCTCAGAGGGGGTTCTTCAGAGGGAGAGGCAGATGGGGAATGAGCAGGCCTGCTTTCACCCCTCAGCCTAAAGCCTCTGCCAAGCAGACACCCTGATGGGTCTGCCCGGGCCAATTCTCCAATACCTGTAGGGTGCAGGCTGGCTTACTTTGTCCAGGACTGGAAGTCTTTGACATCAGACAAGTGGTTCCTGGAAGTAGTAAGCTAGGGACTGGTTCTCAGCTTCAAAAAATTTCCCAAGATGAGAACCAGATCCTTTCCACCTGCAAATCCATCAGAGACCCTTGCCCTAGAGGCAGAGGTTTCTTCCCTCCTGGCTCTCAGAGCCATAGAGATGGTTCCTACCCTACACAAGGGCAAAGGATTGTACTCCAGGTACTTCCTAACCCCCCAAAAGACAGGAGAATGGCGGCCCATCCTGGACCTAAGATATCTGAACAAGCACCTTTTAAAACCAAAGTTCAAAATGGTGACTCTGGGAATAATTCTTCCCTCTCTAAGGCCAGGGAACTGGCTAGCCTCCCTGGACCTCAAAGATGCCTATTTTCACATTCTCATCAGGTGCTCCCACAGAAAGTACCTCAGGTTCGAGTTGCCCTCAGGCCACTATCAATTCAGACCAATGCCCTTTGGCCTAACATCAGCCCCAAGGGTGTTCACAAAGTGCCTGGCAGTAGTGGTTGCTTTCCTAAGGAGAAAAAAGATCTGCATCTTTCCATACTTGGACGACAGGCTCATAGTGGGTCAGTCTCCAGACCAAGTCAAGTCACATCTGCAAATAACTCAGCAAGTGCTCACTTCCTTAGGATTCCTCCTCAACCTTCCAAAGTCAGTTCTCGAGCCAGTGCAGCTCCTCACCTTCATAGGGGCGGAGCTGGATATAATAAGGGCAAGAGCCTTCCTTCCTCTGGACAGGGCAAGGACCCATATGGAACTGGCCTCTTCATTCACCCTTTAGGTGTCTCGACCAGCAAGGCATTTCCTGCAGCTTCTGGGCCACATGGCAGCCTCTACAGCAGTGATCCAGGGAGCAAGATTTCAGATGAGGGACATTCAGTTCCACTTAAGAGCCTTCTGGTCCCAAAGAAAGGATTCCCTTACTAAACTAGTCCCAGTGACTCGAACCCTGATCCAGGCTTTGCAATGGTGGCAGGATCAGGACAATTTGAGATAAGGAGTTCCTTTTGTCACTCAGTCTCATTCAATGATACTCACCACAGATGCCTCCCTGGTGGGCTGGGGAGCCCACCTGGGGGATCTTACCACCCAAGGGCTGTGGTCACCTCAAGAATCTCTGCTTCACATCAATCTCTTGGAACTCAGAGCAGTGTTTCTGGTGCTGCAAGCCTTTTCCAAATCTGTACAGAACAAGGTGGTCCAGATCAGAACAGACAATACCATCACAATGTGGTACATCAACAAGCAAGGAGGAACTCGGTCTATGGCCTTGTGCACAGAAGCAATGAAGTTGTGATCCCTGGCCTATTCCCTGCAAACCTCTCTGATAGCAGTTCACCTCCCAGGGAAAGACAATGTCCTAACAGATGCTCTCAGCAGGATATCCCAGGGCCATCACAAATGGACCCTAGATCCCCTAGTTTTGAAAGTGATTTTCTCAAGATGGGGCACTCCACAGATAGATCTTTTTGCAGCCCCAGACAATCACCAGCTTCCTCTCTTTTGTTGCAGACCCCCAGTCTTGGGCTCAGTCCCCCTGGATGCTCTGATTCTGAATTGGGAAGGGAAATTTCTGTATGCTTTCCCCCCTTTCCTCTCCTGTTCAAGATGTTAGTCAAGATAAGGTCACAACCATGCAAAGTGTTTCTGATTGCTCCAGACTGGGCCAGACAGCCCTGGTACCCCCTGTTGCTGTCCTTAGCAGTCCACCTTCCCTTGTCTCTTCCCAAGAATTACAACCTGTTGACATCCTCTCAGGGGAGGATTTGGTACCTGAACCTCAAGTCTCTCAATCTCGAGGCATGGCTCTTGAAGAGTTAGAGTTTGCTGATCTGCAGCTTTCTCAAGGGGTTCTGGATATCCTTAAGGCTTCTCGAAAGCCTTCAACCAGAAAGACTTACAACTCCAAATGGAAAAGGTTCACTATTTGGTGCTCTAATAAGGATATTTCTCCAGAATCTGCTGGGTTGCCTACAGTTCTGGACTATATGGTCCATCTTAATGACCTAGGCCTTAGGCCTGCTACACTTAAAGTGCATTTGGCAGCTGTTTCTGCCTTCTTGTCAGTAGGCAAGCCTTCTGCTCTGTCAGCCCATCCTGTGTTTTGTAAGTTCTTCAAGGGATTGCTGCACACAAATCCCCCCTTTAGGGACCCTGCTCCTGCTTGGGACCTTAATGTTTACATTGCTTAGGTTATGCAACCACCCTTTGAGCCTTTGTCCTCTGCAGAGCTTAATTACTTGACTTGGAAAACTGTGTTTTTGGTAGCCATTACCTCTGCCAGGCGTATCAGTGCATAGTAAGCCCTGTCAGTGGAGCCTGATTTCATCTCTTTCCATAGAGATAAAGTGGTCCTCAGAACTAACAGGAAGTTTTTGCCTAAAGTGGTTTCAGATTTCCACCTTAACCAGTCTATGTCTCTCCCTGTTTTCTTCACTGATCATTCCTCCTCTGGAGAGAGGAGGCTGCACAGCTTGGATGTTAAAAGGGCCCTCAGCTACTACATAGAGCGCACCAAGGGTCACAGGTTTGAGTCCCTCCAATTGTTCCTCACATATGGAGAGGTCGGTAAGGGCAAACCTGCCACTAAGAGATTTATTGCCAGGTGGATTATCTCTTGTATACAATTCTGCTATGAAAAACTGGGTAAACCTCCACCTTCAGGCCTGAGGGCTCACTCTGCTAGAGGCACAGCTGCTTCCCTGGCTGCTGCCAGTGATATTCCTATCTTAGAAATTTGTCAAGCAGCCACCTGGAAAACAGTCCATACATTCACCAAGCATTACTCTCTGGATATCCAGGCTAGGAGTGATGCTTAGTTTGGCACAGCAGTACTTCAGAGCCTATTCCCAAAGTAGGTTCTGTCCCTCCTCCATGGAGGTACTGCTTGGTAGTCTGCAATAGTCAGAATACAGCAAGACTTCATGTTGTTTGAAGAAAAAAATTACTCACCTTAGTAATGTTGTTTCTTCTAATGGAATCTTGCTATATTCTGACCTCCCCCCAGCCTCCTCTCTCAGAACCTGGTTTTTGGGATGTGGGTGGGCAGGAGCAGTATTGGCAAAATAGGGGTGTCCCTTTTTCACCTTCCTTTACTTTGGGTGTGTGTTGGGTTTTGTTTTTTGGGTTTCCTGACTTGAGTCTTTGCTTTGAAACCAAAAAACCCTGTTTAATAAATTTAGTTGCCAGTTGGCTAGTGTGAGTTTTACAGTTTCCACACAGAACTTCTAGTGAGTATTGCTCGTAAAGATCTGACGGTTGGAGTTTAAACAACAGCAGACAGGGGCTTCAACTGAGCTCGTGGTGAACATTCCATGCTGGCCATGGAAAGTTTAACTCTTTGTTCTCCGGGGCAGTTGAAAGGCAGGACCTAACTGCAATATTTAGAATACAGCAAGACTCTAGAAGAAGAAACAACATGACTAAGGTGAGTAATTTTTTCTTCTATCACATGCTTGTGCACTGTTGGCTTTCGGCTCCCATTAAATTCAGGCAACTAAAACAAAATCCAATATATTGTGAACACACACACACCGCATAAAATATCACACTCCTGCAAGTGTGTGTGTGTGTGTGTTTGTGTGGTGGGGTGGGGGTGAGAACTGAAGGGCATGGAAAGAAGGGCATTTCCTAATACCAAGCACCCTCTGCCGGCAGAACCACTTGAACTACTTTGTTATAAAAACATACAAAAGTGTTACAAGTCTTTTTATTAATTTTATTAAAACAACTTCATTTTGCATTTTTTTATTTGTGGGATCCATTTTATAAGTACAACAAGACTCTTTGAGGTGTGGGTTATTGCCTGATATAGCACTTCCCAGGTGTCAAAGACACTTGGCGCAAGCACCTTGTGCCTCATAACACACCTGGGGCATGATCTTATCAGGCAATGACCCATACCTTGTCATGTTTTACAGCTTACTTAATCCATGACTGGGGTTGAGGTAATGAGGATTGAGGCAAAGCTCAATGCCCATAGAGTTTTATATATGAAGGTAAGCCAATCCCTGGAATGTCTTTATGCTATTATTAAACAATTTTTTAAATTACTGTTTTTATAATTTAAATACTTTTTGTTTATTTAACATGTAAGTCCCCCAACTCAGACTTACCTGGTGGAGCTGAGGCTCCATGCTCCTCCCGATGATGGTCAGGGGTCTCGGACAGGATTCGGGCCCGCGGTTTCCATTTTGTGGCTCCGGTTGCATCTCTGGGTGCTGTTTCGGGGGGTCTGAGATGTTGATTGGGGAAGAAAAGGGAATTGAATATTGTGAGTGGTGGTGGCCTGTGCTCTGCACATGTGCAGCCACCAATTGGAGATGATGAGCGGAGCGGCCACTATGATCCAGGGTCTGGTAATTTTTGGGGTCGTCCAGCTTCAGGGCACAACAAGGAGAAAAAGAAAAATATATAAAATAAACAAATATTGTTAATAGTTTGCAGTCTGTGCTGGGATCATGCACGGCCACCTTGGGGGAATGTGTGGTTGGAGCGGCTGCACCTGTAGTTTCGGCACCGACTGGTGCCCATGGGACACAACGGACCCTATTCACAAAGGCTACGCAGTGCTACACATGGCGCGTATGACCCCACATGGTGGCACACATCTGTGGAAGCCACGTAAGTCAAGGCAATGCAGGATGCACAAACTGTGTGTAGGGACATGTGCACCCACACGGTGCACAACTACGCACAAGGGAGGTTATGCATCCCAACAGAGGGCGTGGCCATGTATGTCATACGCGTTGCATGCTGGGTGCACATTCATGACACTCAGTACATCAGAATGGTGTGCCACGGAGCGCCGGAGGCAGTACACAGCTGAAAAGCAGCCGTAAGGAGGCACACACACATGCCATACAAAGCAGGGCTGGTTGGTGCAGTGTACCGGCGTGTGTGGCGGACAGACCCACGATAGCACACACAGCTGGCAAGGCACACAGCAATGTGGACTGCATGGTGCATGTCCAGGCACATGCCCAGAAAGTGCCACATGCACGTGCCACCACAGCCGGATCACAGGTCCAAGCATGGCATGCATGCTGCCAGCCAGGCACAACCGACACTGTACAGCCATCACAGTGACCCCCTGTACAAATGCAACAGGCACCACAGGACCTGTAAACAGAAGCATGACCTATTCCACTCACTTGGCGCACACACAGTGCTGCCCCACACACCGTGCTGGGGCAAAGAACAGGGCACACACAGGGCATCACAGGCAAAGGTCTTTATTGAAAACAGGTGCACAATGCCCACACAGGGCACCACATCAACAGGGCAGGACAGGAGGCAGTACAACGGGTGGGCAGGCTGAACCCTGGCTCAGTCAGATGAGTCCTCTGTGGTCTCTGCCGGACTCATCGACGGTGTCACCTCAAGGGGTGGGGTAGTATCGGTGAAGACATGCTCCTCCAGCACCAGGTGCCTCAGGGGCCCACGGTAATGCTGTAATGACAAGAGCACACACAGGGGACTAGGGTCAGTACACGTCGAAGCAGACAGGGAGGCAATGCAATGGTGCAACACACACAGGGGCACACACACACACAGTCATGCATATGACACCTACTTGTGATGGGGAATGGATGGCCCACAGGTCCCCCTCATCATCCCTGTAGACCATGTCATTCGTACTCTGCCACAGATCCATCCACAGCGGAGTGTCATGGGGTAGTCGGTGGCCAGGTGTCACCACCACAGCAGGTCCCTGCACTCCCATCTCGTGCAGCTACAGAACAGCATGGCCTTATGCTGGTGTGTCCCCTGTGGAGATGTAAAGGCAGTGTCAGTGATAGTCATGCCCCAGGCAGCCCCCCCAGGCAGCGGGCCCACACCTGATGGTATAGGACCCTGCCACTCACCTGTCTCCACTCAGTGACCTCCCATATGACCCCAGCTGGAATCCCGTCCTGTTAGACATCCCATATGACACAGTACAGCTGCCATGGCAGGGCAAGCCTTCCACGCACCTCGCCCAGTGGCATTGGTGGAGTTGCAGTCATCATGACAGTCAGTGCTGTTATGGTGCCCCCATGGCTGGCCCGCCTACAGCATGAGGGCAGGCAATGCCCCATAGGGCACATGCACCACACCACCCAGCATGCACGGGACACACACATGTGCGAGCAACACCACTGAGTGGATGCAGTAAGCATAACAGACAGAGGCGAGATGATGTGCCATGGGGCACTGCTACACATCCTACTACTGGAGGATACCATGGAGGAGCACCATGGATGGCTCCAGCACTGCCCATGGGAATTCAGGCTATGGCTCACTGCAGGGAGCCTACACACCACTGACTTGCTGTGGTACATCTGTGCACTTGTGGAGGAAGACATACACCAACGCACAGGGCACTCCCAGGCCATGACAATGGAGATGAAGGTGCTATGTGCACTGCAGTACTATGCCACAGGCACTTTCCAGAGGGTGACTGGGGATGTGACAGGTGTGAGCCAGTCCTCTGTCTCCAGAGCCCTGCACCAGGTGACCGATGCCCTCATGTGCCACAGATTGGGAGACATCATGTTCCCCATGATGGCGGTGGAGCTCAGGGCTGTCAAGGTAGTGTTCCTTGAAAGATATAGCATGCCCAACACAGTCAGTGCGACAGACTATACACATGTACCCATACTCACATTAAGTGTGAACAAGGATACATACCGGAACCATAAGGGGTACTACAGCATTAACTGCTAGGTGGTGTGCAATGCAATGAGCATCATCACCAATGTCCCGGCATGGTACCCGGGATTATGCCACAATGCCTTCATCTTCGACAATAGTGCACTGCAACACTATCTGGACCAGCAGGATGAGGGATATGGGTGGCTGTTGGGTGAGCATCTCCCTTGGCCTGCAGCAATGATTGCAGACTGTGCAGTACTGTGTGCCTAACATGTGTGTACCCTCCCTCCCCACAGGTGATAGTTGATACCAACTGAAGATGACATTCCTGACACCATACCTAGCACCCCAGCACCCTGCGGAGGAGGCATACAATGCAGCACATGTGTAGGCATGTGGCATCGTGGCCTTCTGAAGATGCAGTTTCAATGCCTGGACCACATGAGGGCACAATGATGCTTACACCTTGGACGGCGTGTAGAGTGTTCACCGCCTGTGCCATGCTGCATAACATATGCATCCGATGCAGAGTGCCACATCCCCTGGAAGGACACCCTAAGGAGCATGGTGAGGAACCACCACAGCCACTAAATGGACCAGCGCCACCAGGGGGATGATGGTTGGGTGCCACCCAGGGGACGTGATGCAGCGGGATGCGTAGTGGCATGGGCTGTGAGGCATCGCATGGCCCATGGCACATTTGGAAGGTGAGTGCTTGCACTGGGTGGTGATGATGACACCACCAGTCTGAGCCATACAGTGCACTGCATGCCATGCCTGGTGTGTGACCCTGCCACTGCTCACCATGCATGCTGGTGTGCGTGGCAGGCTGTGGGTGGCCAGAGGGTGTCCCCACCTACCTGACCACGTGTTCCCCATTGATAAGCCACTGTGGTGCTAGGCCATGTGGTGCCACTGTGAATCACTGTGTGGTGTGCCTCGGTGGTGCCTGGGGTGTGCCAGTGTGGGGCATGTGCTGGGTGTGTGCGGGGTATGTGCTGGTGCTGGTGCCTGTTGCTGCCGTCTGCACACCCACGTTACTGTGTGTCGGGTGTCTATGGTGTCCCTCCACATCCGCGCCCATGGCTGGTTCCCCTTCTCTCCCCCGTGGCATGGGCATTGGCTGCATGGTGAGCTGGGGCCTCTGTCCACAGTATGAACATAGGGCTGTGCCACCTGTGCCCATTGCAGTGTGCACGGTGGGCTGTGCCATTGGTGCGGGCGATGGGTCCCGGTCAATCAGCAGTGCCTGGTGTGCAGCAGCGGTCAGTGCTGGTGGTGTGCCAGTGGCTGGTAGTTGATGTGGATGTGCAGCCAGGTGTGCGGCTATGGCATGGAGTGCATCAGCTATCCGCTCCTGCGTGTGTGCACCCACAGCCACCGTGTCTGTGAGCCTGTCCTGGGCATGCACGCCTGCAGTGATGACATTGGCCATGCGTACCTGTGCTGGCACACCTGCGGCAATGCCCTCAGATAGGGACTCCTGTGCACGCACGTATGCCTCCAAGTCCCCTGTCATGCAGTGCACCGCCTCCATGCAGTCCCATGTTGCCTGCAGCTGGTCACGCTCCAGCCGGCAGAGGTCTAGGTAGTTGGCTGCCAGTGAAGAGCCACTGCTGCATGCCTGCCATTGCTGTGCAGGTGGGGGCCCTTGGGGGTGCGCCTGTCATGCCCTGGGGCATCCGGTGGTGTGGTGTGTGCCTCCGACCCCGGGGTGGGCAAGTTGCCATCACCATCGTGCTGGCTATTCTCCTCTGAGCTCCTGTCCGGGCTGGCTGCCATGTGGTCCTCCTCCACCTCCTGTTCTTGTGTCGGAATCTCCTCTTCACTGGCCTAGGTGTCTGCGCCTCCACTCCCCTCCTGCTGCCGGTCCTCTGTCCTGCCCTCAGCACTCCTCTGCTGGTCCTCTATGGGTGCAGCTGGCAGTGTGGTCTCCTCCTGTGTGGTGTCTGGGCTGTGCGGCATACCTGTTGGAGGGTACATGGATTCATGCCCTGCATTGTGGTCAGGTGCAGTGCACTGTCCTGTGTCCGTGCAGCTACATACCTGCATCCCCTGGCCGTGGTGGGGCACCAATGCCACTCCCGCTCAGTCCCTCGCCTGCACTGTTGTCATCGGGCCCTATGAGTGGAATGCAAAGTTTGTTAGTGGTTGTGTTCATGCTCCTGTGTGGTGCTGCCACCACTGGCGCATGTTCTGGCCACTCACCTGGTATGCTGTCAAGGCCCTTGGGCTTCCCGTCCATGGCGACGTTACGTAGTGTGTCTGACACCAGTTTTTCAATGAGAGTGAGTGTGGGCCCTGGGGGTGGTGGCCTGCCACCGGTGGCACCCTGTGCCTGGCATGCTCGTCTCACCTTCTTCTTCACCTGCATCCGCAGGTCATGCAACTTGTGTTTTATGGCGGACAGTGTGCATGCCTCCGGTCCGACAGCATTGATGCCCGCCTGCACGTCAAGCCATATCCTGTCCTTCATCTTGGGTGGTGTGCTGAGTGCCCGGTGGCCGAACATCACGTCATAGTGCTGGCAGACCTCCATCACCAGCAGGGTGACCTGCGCACCCGTGAAGTTGGGGGACTGCAGCCTCTTGCCCCCTCTGTCACCGTTGCTGCGTCCTTTGGCTTCACCTGCCTGTACTGTGGTCTCTGCTGGTTCCCTGTGCACATTCCTGGCAGCCGGTCTCACGTCCTCCATTGTCAGGTTTCCGTGTATCTGCGCATAGTGGTGTAGCGTGGTGCTTCCACATGCCCATTTGTGGTGGGGTCAAGGGGCGTTCCAGGCATCTTGTGTGGCCCCAGTCCCACCCTTGCGCATTGCTGCACACCTCAGCCTGCCCTGCCCCATCCTCCTGGGGGTGTTCCGCACTTGTTCGTGCATGCCACATGTCACGCATGTGTTGCATGGAGCACAGCTGTGCAGCCGCACATACGTGTCTTTTGCATGTATAAGTGGCCCCTTTGTGAATAGCGACCAATGTGAATAGTTGTTTAATGGGACTACATGTTCCATAGGTTTTATGGGTGCAAAGTAGATTTGGTGCCTTAGGCTGTGGTCCAGGATTGGATCTTGGTTTTGGTGGGTATTTCCTGGTGCCTTTTGGGGGCAAATATAGGGAGAAGCAGGTGGCAAGTGAGGGAAAGTTTTTGCAGGGACAGTCAGAGAGGACTGGGCAGGGGTGATCACCCACTCAGTGAGGAAGATTGTGTCTTTTTACGTTCGCTTACGCGCATGCGCAAGGAACGTTTTGGGAGAGTAGCACACTTTGGAGGTGTGCCTCTCCCTTTCAATCCAGTGCTCCGTTGAGTAGGCATGGCAGTCCTGCACCAATGGGTGCAGGAGCTGTGTATGACAGTGGTGGTCTTTGCTTCAAAGGAAACCACCACTGTCAGACAGAGCACTGCATCACACCACCCCCCGCATCCGCCGCCCCCGTGTCACACCCCCAAATCTTTGGTGCCACGCTGGAGCCCACCTGCATGGCAAATGTCCCACGTTGTTTGCCGACGGGTGCCCAATCCCCCGCCGGCTCCACGGCCCCCAGCCATCCTTCTGCACGCTGGGAGCCCACACCCAGTGTGGCAAACACCGCGTTGTTTGCTGGCGGGGTGGCCAATCCCCATCAGCTCCTCTGCCCCCAGCCATCCTTCTGCCACACTGGGGCCCACCCCAGCGTGGCAAACGTCCCACATAGTCTTTTTTTTTACCTGTAAACCAAAAGCGGTCCCACGGCACTTCTCCCAGTCCCCCTCCCACAACCCGCACCACCACTGCACACCCAGCCTCCCCACACCCCTTCACCCCATACTTACCTCTGGAGCTCAGCACGATGATCTTCAGTGGACCGAGAACACGCCTGCACTTTCAAAGCCGACCGTGAACTGAGGAAATGCCGGTAAGCTGTATAATGGGCTAGATAGGGGTTCCAAAATGACTGTTTTACGAGCGTGTGTTGCGCTGTTCCTATGCAGGCTCATAAGTTCGTGAATTTTTAATATTTTCACTCCAGATTTTCAACATTGCCATTTTACCACACCTCCGCATGAGCAGTACAGCTGTCATTTTTCACATCCTGCCCAAAATGTGTTTCCGCCCATGTAGCGCAAAATGGCGCAGTCGGTGTGTGAAATCAATGTATGGGACACATTAAGAAAATCATGGTGACACTGTTCATTAGCAGAGGTCTTAAAATGGCTATGTTGAAAATTTGGTGAAAAAATTCCTAAAAATGACTGTTTTATGAGTGTGCATTGAGCAGTTCCTACGCATGCTCGTAGGGTTTGCGAATTTTCAATATTTCCACTCCAGATTTTCAACATTGCCATTTTACCACACCTTCTTATAAGTAGTGCAGCTGTCATTTTTCATATCCTGCCCAAAACGTGTTTCCGCCCATGTAGCGCACAATGGCACAGTCGCTGTGCGAACTCAGTGTATGGGACACATTAAGAAAACCACAGTGTCACTGTTCATGAGCAGAGATCTTAAAATGGCTGTGTTGAAAATTTGGTGAAAAAATTCCTACAAATAACTGTTTTATGAGCGTGCGTTGTGCAGTTCCTACGCACACTCATAAGTTTGCGAATTTTCAATATTTTCACTCCAGATTTTCAACACTGCCATTTTATCACACCTCCTTATGAGCAGTGCAGCTGTCATTTTTCACATCCTGCCCAAAACGTGTTTCCACCCATGTAGCGTACAATGGCACAGTCGCTGTGCGAATTCAGTGTATGGGACACATTAAGAAAATCACAGTGTCACTGTTCATGAGCAGAGATCTTAAAATGGCTGTGTTGAAAATTTGGTGAAAAAATTCCTACAAATAACTGTTTCACGCAGCGCGGCGCTAGCAAGTTCCCACGCGACGCTCATAAGTTTGGCGACTTTCAATATTTACTACAGATTTTCTTCAACATTGCCATTTTACCACACCTTCTTATGAGTAGTACAGCTGTCATTTTCACATCCTGCCCAAAATGTGTTTCCACCCATGTAGCGTACAATGGCACAGTCACTGTCACGAACTCAGTGTATGGGACACATTAAGAAAATCACAGTGTCACTGCTCATGAGCAGAGATCTTAAAATGGCTATGTTGAAATTTGGTGAAAAATTCCTACAAATAACTGTTTTACGGTGTGCTAGTAGTTCCTACGCACGTAGAAGTTTGCTTAATTTTCAATATTTTCTTACCCAGATTTTCAACATTGCCATTTTACCACACTTCCTTATAGAGCAGTACAGCTGTCATTTTTCACATCCTGCCCAAAACATGTTTTCATGTAGTGCACAATGGTGCAGTCGGTGGCGAAATCAATGTATGGGACACAGTAAGAAAATCACAGTGACACTGTTCATTAGCAGAGGTTTTAAAATGCCAATGTTGAAAATTTGCTGAAAAATTCCTAACAATGACTGTTTTTCGAAGTGTGCTTTGTACAGTTCCTCGCTTGCCTCCGTAAGTTCTGCAATTTTTAATATTTCCACTCCAGATTTTCAACATTGCCATTTTACCACACCTTCTTATGAGTAGTACAGCTGTCATTTTCACATCCTGCCCAAAACGTGTTTCCTACCATGTAGCGCACAATGGTGAAATCGGTGTGTGAACTCAATGTATGGGACACATTAAGAAAATCACAGTGTCGCTGTTCATGAGCAGAGATCTTAAAATGGCTGTATTGAAAATTTGGTGAAAAAATTCCTACAAATAACTGTTTTACGGTGTCGTTGTGCAGTTCCTCATGCCTGTCGTAAGTTTTAATTTTCAATATTTTCACTCCAGATTTTCCAACATTACCATTTTTACACACCTCCTCATGAGCAGTACAGCTGTCATTTTCACATCCTGCCCAAACGTGTTTCCGCCAATGGTAGCACACAATGGCGAGTCGGTGTGCGAAATCAATGTATGGGACACATTAAGAAAATCACAGTGATACTGTTCATGAGCAGAGGTCTTAAAATGGCTGTGTTGAAAATTTGGTGACAAAATTCCTAAAATGACTGTTTTATGAGTGTTCATTGCGCAGCTCCTATGCACTTCGTAGGTTTGCAATTTTCAATATTTTCCTCCAGATTTTCAACATTTGCCATTTACCACACCTCCTCATGAGCAGTACAGCTATCATTTTCACATCCTGCCCAAAACGTGTTTCCGCCCATGTAGTGCACAATGGCGCAGTCGGTGTGCGAAATCAATGTATGGGACACATTAAGAAAATCACAATGGCACTGATCATGAGCAGAGGTCTTAAAATGGCTGTGTTGAAAATTTGGTGAAAAAATTCCTACAAATAACTGTTTTATGAGCATGCGTTGTGCAGTTCCTACGCACGCTCGTAAGTTTGTGAATTTTCAATATTTTCACTCCAGATTTTCAACATTGCCATTTTACCACACCTCCTTATGAGCAGTGTAGCTGTCATTTTTCACATCTTGCCCAAAACGTGTTTCCGCTCATGTAGCGTACAATGGCACAGTCGCTGTGCGAATTCAGTGTATGGGACACAGTAAGAAAAATCACAGTGTCATGTTCATGAGCAGAGATCTTAAAATGGCTATGTTGAAAATTTGGTGAAAATTCCTACAAATAACTGTTTATGAGCATCGTTGTGCAGTTCCTCATGCGGCTCGTAGTTGCTGAATTTTCAATATTTTCACTCCAGATTTTCAACATTGCCATTTTACCATACCTCCTCATGAGCAGTACAGCTGTCATTTTTCACATCCTGCCCAAAACGTGTTTCCGCCCATGTAGCACACAATGGCGCAATCGGTGTGCGAAATCAATGTATGGGACACATTAAGAAAATCACAATGATACTGATCATGAGCAGAGGTCTTAAAATGGCTGTGTTGAAAATTTGATGAAAAAATTCCTAAAAATGACTGTTTCTACAGTGTGCGTTGTGCAGTTCCTCACATGACTCAGAAGTTTATAATTTCAATATTTTCACTCCAGATTTTCAACATTGCCATTTTACCACACCTCCTCATGAGCAGTACAGCTGTCATTTTTCACATCCTGCCCAAAGCGTGTTTCCGCCCATGTAGCACAATACGTGCCAGTCGGTTGTCTTGAACTCAATGTATAGGGGCACATTAAGAAAATCAGTGACACTGTTCATGAGCAGAGGTCTTAAAATGGCTGTGTTGAAAATTTGGTGAAAAAATTCCTAAAAATGACTGTTTTACGAGTGTTCATTGCACAGTTCCTACGCACGCTCTTAAGTTTGCGAATTTTCAATATTTTCACTCCAGATTTTCAACATTGCCATTTTACCACACCTCCTTATGAGCAGTGCAGCTGTCATTTTTCACATCCTGCCCAAAACGTGTTTCCTCCCATGTAGTGCACAATGGCGCAGTCGGTGTGCGAAATCAATGTATGAGACACAGTAAGAAAATCACAGTGACACTGTTCATTAGCAGAGGTTTTAAAATGCCAATGTTGAAAATTTGCTGAAAATTCCTAACGACGGCTGTTTCTGACGTCGTTGCACATTTCCACGCACGCTTGCGCTCGTGGGACTCTTGATTTTCAATATTTCCACTCCAGATTTTCAACATTGCCATTTTACCACACTTCCTTATGAGCAGTACAGCTGTCATTTTTCACATCCTGCCCATAACGTGTTTCCGCCTATGTAGCGCATAACGGGGGTAACAACAAGGTCATGCTGAAAATTTATTGTGCAAATACCAGCAATCGCACAGGGCATTAGGGTAAAGCACCATACGTGCCAAACTCCACTGCAAATACCTGCAAG
Source organism: Neoceratodus forsteri (assembly GCA_016271365.2). Lineage (NCBI taxonomy): Eukaryota > Metazoa > Chordata > Ceratodontiformes > Ceratodontidae > Neoceratodus > Neoceratodus forsteri. Next base: position 130,212,322 of record CM057458.1, read on the forward strand.
CGAACATTCAGCATTGACAAATGCTTGTTTTAATTACTGGCAGTAGGTGCTTGGGACAGCAAGTTGGACCTGGTGGCGGCTGTTTTATGTTCAGCCTGTCCCCGGGGCTCTGTGTGGAGAACAGCTGAGGGAGCAGCAGTGAGAGCAGCTGACCCTACCCAGGAAATTGGAGGTTCCACCAGGCACTGTGACTGGGAGGTGGACTGAGTGATGCAGGCCAAGAGGATCACTATGGAGTGGGATCCCCCAGAGAAAAGGAGTGGAAGATCTGGGGAAGGGGTTTGGTTGGGAACCAGGGGGCCCGGAGCCTCCCCTCATCCTAGGCTACACCTATTTCAGGACTGCATGTGTAGGACACAGGGCCCCAAAAGGAGTTTGCTTTGAGGGTGGCTGTAGGCTGGGCAGCTGTCCCTCAGGAATGGAGTGGCTCTATGTCCTGAAATAGCAAAGGGGAATGAGAGAGAGAGTGTTGCTGCCTGAGATTGAAGGCCTAGTCAGTCGTGAGTTAAGCTGCCTGTACTTGAACTATGGCTACCTTGCCAAACAAGCAGCAGCCTGGACTTAATACTCAAAATGTGACCCTTATGGTCCAGAGTGTACCCAATCTCCTGATGTGATCTCCACGGTTGACAGAAATTGATGTGAGTGTTTTACTGCTCCATGGAGTGACTGTTGCCTGTTCTGCATTAATTGTTCATTAAATGGGATCCCCTTGTTCCTGCTGTTTTGATGTTTGCCTCATTTGTTTGGGATGAACTGTTCACTGCTAATAAGAAGTTTGCCTCCACAGCCCGGCCCTTAGTGTGTGCTCTGAAGTATACCACGGGAGTTCAGGAGTACTAGCGGAGGAAGACGTTGAGAAGCCTGCCTAGTGAAGACTGTCTACAAAGACCTCTGAGGTGAAGATGGCAAGGCCAGACCAGTGAAGACCAGCATCTTCAGCTCTTCTGGTGACCTCCTTTGCACCCAGCGGTCCGAGGGCACCCTGATTTAATCAGATCTGGTAAGGCAGGACGACCAGGTATGTGGCCCTTTTATGCTGTATAGTGCCCCCCTCCCTAGGACTTTCACCATCATACCCCTAGACATGGGGAGGGGGGGACTTACATACAAGAGGTTTTCCAGCCATGAACATAACTTTGTAGAATGCAGTCAGCCAATCAGAACGTTCCACTTCCAGCCACTGTTTTACAAGTTTTGTTTTCCAGGGTTCTTAGGTCTTCATTAAGCTGCCAGTGTATCAAACTCTTGGTTGCACACTGATGAAGTACAACACACTCTTACTGTAGACTAGGTCACTGAGTTAAGGTAAAATGGATTTTTACTAGAATTGGTCAGTTGTAAAATGCCTGTTTTATTGGATTTCAGAGGCAACGATACAAGTTGGGGGTTGGAGACAATTTGTTAAAAAAACCTTATCCTACCCAAACTCAGCAGGTCTGTTTTCTTCGTATGGAACAGAATGGAACTCTTGAACTATCTGCTACATGTTGAAGTTCAACATCATACGAATCTCCTGAACCCTTTACATTGCTGTCTTTAATGTGTCGCACTCCTTACCCTCTCCAGCACCCCATGCAGCAGAAAACAGGGCACTGACTGGACAGAAGGGAAAACTCATTTTGGCTGCCTGCTCTCCCAGTTGAGGAAAAGATGACCCTGATTGGCTAATGCACTTGGGGAACCATGTGGGACTGAAATATTGGTGCAAATTTAAATTTAGTGATTTAATTTAAATGTAAGGGCCCATGCAGTTTGAATGATCTACAGGGGTACGTGTGTGTGTGTGTGTGTGTGTGTGTGTGTGTGTGTGTGTGTGTGTGTGTGTGTGTGTGTGTGCGGGGGGGGCAGCACCTGGGATTCAGCTTATGGGAGTCTGCTTGGAGAATCTGCCTGAGAATTTTTAGTAAAGTTTATGCACCAAAATAACTTATTAATGTGCAGAGGCAGATACTAATTTGAATAAAATGAAAACACTCTGTGGCATGGAGTAACAAACACATTCACAGGAACACAGCCTCAACCGGTTTCATTCTCTCTTGAGCTTCCTCAGGAGTCCTGGATGTGACTCGAGTTGTTCCTTTTTAAAAAGTGATTTAAAGTGACAGTGCTATATAGGTGCTGAGACAACCGTGCAAATGAGCAACACTACTAGCAGTTTAAAAGATAGTTGTAAACTATCAGTATGAGAGGGTTAGGTCACCTATTTTAGAAGAGTATTAGAGGAATAGTAAGCACCATATGCAAAATTCTGACAGACATACTTGCTATTTACTGCAGAGTAACACTAATAAATTATATGCTGAACTTTCTGCGTAACTACCAATGTTACTTTCATGAAGCTTTCGGCCCTGCCCCCACCTTCTCTCACCCAGCACTCACCTCATCCGGCACTCACCTCTCTCAATCCAGCAAGCCCCATATCCCCCACCGTTACTCCCTGTGGCAGTGCCAGGAAGGGAAGGGAAGGGAAGGGCCATTCTCCCTTCACTCAGTGATTCACATCCAGATTGGGCCAGTTGTCAGCTGATGGCATGAGATGGAGGTAAGTGGGCAGGGCTTCATGTAGCCTGTGCTAATAATTTTCCATTTTCTCCCTCAGTCCTCTGCCGTGGAGGCACATAATTGTGTGCACGTGGATGCGCTCACATGCTACAGAACTGTGACCCCCCTTCCTGTCCTTGAGCTGCCAGTACTACTCCCAGGCCTTCACCTGGGGCAGCCAAAGGCAGAGTCAGTAAGCCTCTTCACCCTGGAAAAGGAGAGCTGTCCACTGGACGCTTAATCCTCTCCCCCTCTGCCAACTTCCGGTGACCCGAGCTCATTGCTGAACCAGGTCACCGGTGTGGTGAGAGATAAGGCACACAGCGCCTCAGCCCTTTACACCACTGGGCTGACCACAGACACAAGTAAGCATTAATGCCTGATGAAGGAGGCTTCTACTGGGGAATTAATGCATGGTTGGGGGGATTGTGGCACAAGGCCTTGGCCGAGTGCCTACAACCACCTAACCATGCATTAATTCCCAAGTAGAAGCCAACTCCGGAGGGCATTAATGCGCTTGTAACATGGGAATACTTGCATCGTTGTTATTTCCGTTCTGTTCGCTGCAACTGTTCGGCTTTGTGTTGGAGCGGTGAGATCCTGCGTGTTTGCTGCGATGTCTTTCCTGTGGTCTGCTGCTTTGTCGGATATACTGCATTTCATGCTGTGACAGCTAGTGGTGCTAGAGCTTGACCCGGTGACCCCATGATTAATAGTTGGAGCGGGCATTACCAGTGATTAATCCCCGCTCCAACTTTGGTCATGTGCTGCAGTTTGTCCAATGATTTTAACGTATTTCCCGTTTGTGTTGTTTGCCATGTTACAAACATCATTTACCTCACTATGTACTCATATAATAATTTCTTTATATGTTGCAGTCTCTAAGAACATGCGGAAACTTTTATATACAAATGGTACGAAAATAATGTTGCCATTCAGCCAGGCAGGTATAGTGCACCGAACTGTACTATCCACATCCTTTCCCTTCTGTTCTAAGCAACAGACTGTCAATGTCTCCCCCCTTCCCGCCTGAATTTTTTCTATGCCACAGAACAGAAACTCATGGCTCCCAACATCATTCTGTTCCTGCGCATGTTGGGCTCATGCATTTGACATGTCCTTTTTGGCTATGGCCCTAAGATGTTCACTGATGCTGATTTTGAAGTTGAGGGATGTCATTCTCACATAGAAAGCCTAGCAACCTCAGATTGCTAGATATACTACATTCTGGGTGTTGTAGTTCATGAAATACCTGATATCGTGTTTTTCTGGCATGAACGATAGTGAAATTCTTTGTCTTGACCACGCAGACACAAACTTTGCACCTGCTGCAAATGAAGTTGCCATTTGGCAATGGTGGCAACCAATTTCCCATCTTGCTGGTGGTTGCAGACTATGGACAAGAGTGTCCGACAAGTTCGGGCTCTTTGATACAACATCCGTGGGGTTTTCTGTGTGTAATTACACAGAACAGAAATCTGTTTGAAGGATATTCCAATGCTTCATGACAATATCTCTAATTGCCTTTGTCTGTCTACAATAAGTCATCATGAAGTTGATGGGCTGGGTAGTATTGACAACGTGAGGTCTGACTTTCAACAAAGAGGACCTATCCACTGAGTCCACATGGGCTTGTGTCCTCTGGATACTTGCTCACCCATAGCCTTTTAATAGAACCTTTGGCTCATTGAGCACCCCTCCTATTGAAATCATCTACCTCACTACAATTCCTCAAAAACTGGGATTTTGGGATGTTCTCAATAGTGTGCCTGGGGTGACAGCTCAAGGACAGTAGTATAGTATTCTGTTTTATGGCTTTGCAGAATAAGTCCATCTTGGTGGTACCATTCAGCCTTTTCTGGATCATAAGGTCCAAGAAGCTCATTTCACTCCTGCTGGCCTGGACTGAGAACCTGAGATTGGAATTTATCCCTTCAGGATAGTGGGCAAAATCATCCAACTCCCTCCTGTCACCCCTCCACATGAGTATTATGTCTATCTAGTTCCACTATAGATTTCTTTTGGTGTAATAAGGATTAGTCTTGGGGCTATAGACATATTCTTTTTCCCATCATCCAAGGTACACATTTGCATAATTGGGGGCAAACATTGCCCTCATAGCTGTGCCTTTGGTCTGCAAGTAAAAATCCTCCAGGAAGCTAAAGGCATCTGAGCATAGGTCAGATTTGGCACAGTCAGGCAAAAAAACAATAAGGCATCATTAAGTGCAATACAGTTTCCAGCAAATCATGTAAAGCTGCTAGGCCATCTTGGTGGGGAATGTTTGTATAAAAGGACTCTATGTCCATCGGCATGAGTCACCACTCCTCCTCAAGTTGCATATCCTTCAGGACACCCAATATGTCTGCAGGATCTCTTATATATGATGGCATATCCTGTACCAGATTCTTAAAATGCACATCAACAAAGTGTGACAGTGGCTTAGTAAGTGAGCTAATACCAGACGTTACGGGGCACCCTGGAGGATTAGCCAACTGTTTCTGAACCTTAGGAAGGACATAGACTGAATCCCTAATGAGGCAATCCACTGTGAGAAAGTTGCACACATGATCTGGAATACTGTGTTTTAGTTCCGCCTCCTGTAAGAAGTGGTCTGTTTCTTTCTTGAAGCCTGCTGTTGGGTCTGATGGCAATTGATGTTAGAAGTTCTCATTATTACGTAGCCTTCCGACTTTGGTGGGATACATCTTAGTGTCCATCACCACAACCGCCCCACCTTCGTCAAATGGTTTTACTGTGAGACAGTGATCCCTTTCCAAACTTTGTAAGGTGGATCTGCCTGCTTGTGCAATGTTGACAAAGGTGTACGGTGGCTGTGATGCTAGTAGTTGTCTAAAGGTCTCTTTGCAGACCCTCTTGAAGACAGTCATTCCTAGGTAGTACAGAGGACAAAAAGTCGAAGGAGGAAGAAAATCCTCTAAAGGGGAAGGCTGAACATTTGCCATTTCTCTATGTGTATCAATATCCACATCACAGTTCTGGGTTGTGTGTACCATTTCTTCTTCTTGTGCCAGTTCTCTTTCCTCCATCAAATCCAAGGTTATCTGTGACTCTTTGATGTTTTCATCCATAATATTGACAGTGCTGGAACATCGTCTTCCCGAGATGGCTTTGACAAGAAAGGCTTTGAGGCTGAGGCAGCAGCTTAGATGATGAAAGTCATTGAAATGTTTGAAGGGTTTAATATTGTAAGTACAGATAAAACAAAGTCCTTTACTCAACAGGCTAGTCTCTGAGCCCATTAATTCTTTGGAGGACAAATTGAATACATTTATTTCATCTGGTTGAATTTCAGTATCTTCACTGTTTTGGAATCATGGCTTACCATACCTGCCTTTGCCTTCTCTTCTTGTGGCCTGTTGGAAAGTGACCCTCCTCATGCTTTTGTGTAGGGGAGAAGTGGGGGTCATACCTTCTGCTGGCTGTTCTCTATAAAATCTGCGACAGGGTTGGGTTAAGACACTGTCCCATGTGTTAATACACTGAAATCTGGCCAGTGGAAAATCATGTACACAAATGCTCACAGTCTGGGAAACAAGATCCCAGACCTCGAGGTAATAATGACAGAGTCTAAACTGGACATAGTAGCAAATAACGAGATGTGGTTTACTAGTAACCACACTTGGGAGACTTCAGTACCTGGCTATGTACTGTTCAGAAGAGACTGAGGTGCAAAAGGGGGGGGGTGGAGTGGCCCTGTATGTCAATGAAAATATCAAAGCTACAGAAATTCAGAATACGCATAATGAGTCATAGGAACTGTGGGTCACCCTGGAAACAGGAAATGGGACAGACATAAGAACTGGGGTTGTCTGCAGGCCCCCAGACCAGGGGGAGGACATAGACACATTACTGTTAGAAGATATACAAAACATAACAGCTAAAGGGGAGGTTCTGATAATGGGAGACTTCATCATGCCAGATATAGATTGGTCAATACCAGCAGGAACATCTGCCAGAACTAGACACATGGTGGATTCCCTGCAGGGGGAAGGCCTCAAACAACTGGTACAACAACCCACAAGAGACAGGGCTATCCTAGATCTAGTACTGACTAACAGGGAAAGGATCACAGATCTCCAGGTAGAAAGTCACCTGGGGGCCAGTGACCATCACATGGTATGGTTCAACTTGTCCACTACAACTAAATCATCCCATTCCAAGGCAAAAATATGGGACTTCAGAGGAGCTGACTTTGATAAGATGGCCAACAGAGTTAAGTTAGCCCCCCAAAAAAGAAATACAGGTGAGGGGGTACAGGCAAAGTGGGCAAGCATTAAGGATGCAAAACTTGAAGCAAAATCCCATTGTGTTAGAGAGAAAGGGAAGTGCAAAAGAAGAAGGAAACCACTTTGGTTCCTCAAAACAGTAGCAGAAGAGGTCAGAGCCAAAAGGCTGGCCTTCAGGAAATATAAGGGAACACAGCAGGATGAAGATAGGGAGGCATACCAAACTTCCCTAAGGGAAGCAGGGAAGGCAGTAAGGCAGGCAAAGATTCAAACTGAGGAAACACTAGCACAAACAGTAAAAGAAGGTGACAAGACTTTCTATAGATACATTAGTGAAAGGAGAAAGTCCAGAGGGGGTATTGCTAAGATCAAAGGAGATAAGGGGGCATGTGAGGAGGAGGACCATGTAAAAGCATCTATTCAAAATGGATAATTCTGCTCAGTATTTACTGAAGAGAAGGTAGGGCAGGGCCCACAGCTCAGCACCATGGACACGGGGGGAGTGAGGTGAGCAATAGTCCCTTCACAAAAGAAAGGGTCCTACAAGAGCTCGATAAGCTCTGGGTAGACAAGGTAATGGGACCTGATGGCATACATCCCAGGGTACTAAAGGAGCTAAGGGTGGAACTAGAAGAGCCATTATCAGAACTGTTTAGTGAGTTTCTGAGCACAGGAGAGGTCCCAGAAGACTGGAGAAGGGCTCATGTGATCCCGCTCCACAAGAGTGGTAGCAGGGAGGAGGCAGAGAGCTACAGACTAGTCAGTCTTACCTCAGTAGTGGGAAAGATTATGGAGGCACTCCTTAAGGAAAGGATAGTGCAACACCTGGAATCCATAGGAGCACAGGATCCAAGACAGAATGGGTTTACAAAAGAAAGGTCCTGTCAAGCTAATCTCATAGATTTCTTTGACTGGGTAACCAGAGTGGTGGACCAAGGGGGAGCAGTTGATGTCACCTACCTTGACTTCAGCAAAGCTTTCGATACTGTTCCACATAGAAGATTGATTAATAAGCTGGGTAGGCTTGGGTGGGTCAGAAGTTGGTCAACTGGGTGGCAAACTGGTTGACAGGCAGAAAACAGAGAGTGGTGGTAAATGGTATACAATCAGAAGAGATGCAAGTCACAAGTGGGGTACCCCAGGGATCAGTCCTGGGGCCAGTCCTCTTCAATATCTTCATCAGTGACATTGCAGATGGACTGGAGGGTAAGGTTTGTCTGTTTGCAGATGACACCAAAATCTGCAACAGAATAGATGATCCAAATGGGGTGGGCAGAATGAGAAGAGATCTAGATAAACTAGCAAAATGGTCAGAAAAGTGGCAACTGGGGTTTAATGCAAAGAAATGCAAGATCATACACATAGAGAAGAGAAACCCTGAAGCCACCTATAGGCTGGGAGGGGAGTTGCTGGCAGTCACAAGGGTAGAAAGAGACTTGGGCATCATCATTACCGATGACCTGAAATCATCTAAGTAGATCACTAAAGCAGTAGGTAAGGCTAGGGGGATGTTAGGGTATATTAGTAGGGGTATCACAAGTCAGAAGAGGGAGGTAATAATCCCTCTTTACAAGACACTGGTTAGGCCCCGACATTAACCAAATTGAGACAGTCCAGAGAAGGGCAACCAAAATGGTGCAGGGACTGCATCAGAAAACATATGAGGACAGATTAATGGGACTTCAGAGGAGCTGACTTTGATAAGATGGCCAACAGAGTTAAGCTAGCCCTGGCAAAAAGAAACACAGGTGAGGAGGTACAGGCAAAGTGGGCAAGCATTAAGGATGCAATACTTGAAGCAACATCCCATTGTGTTAGACAGAAAAGGAAGTGCAAAAGAAGAAGGAAACCACTTTGGTTCTCAAATACAGTAGCAGAAAAGGTCAGAGCCAAAAGGCTGGCCTTCAGGAAATATAAGGAACACAGCGGGATGAAGATAGGGAGGCATACCAAACTGCCCTAAGGGAAGGAGGCAGTAAGGCAGGCAAAGTCCCAAACTGAGGAAACACTAGCACGAACAGTAAAGAAGGTGACAAGACTTTCTATAGATACATTAGTGAAAGGAGAAAGTCCAGAGGGGTATTGCTAGCTTAATGGAGAAAAGGGAGCAAGTGAGAGGAGGACCCTGTAAAGGCATCTATCCTAAATAGATACTTTTGCTCAGTATTACTGAAGAGAAGGTAGGGCAGGGCCCACAGCTCAGCATCATGGACACAGGGGAGGAGGTGAGCACTACTCCCTTCACAAAAGAAAGGGTCCTACAAGAGCTGCTAAGCTCAGGGTGGATAAGGCAATAGGACCTGATGGCATACATCCCAGGGTACTTAAGGAGCTAAGGAGGAACTAGCAGAGCCATTAGCAGAATTGTTTAGTGAGTCTCTGAGCACAGGAGAGGTCCCAGAAGACTGGAGAAGGGCTCATGTGATCCCACTCCACAAGGTGGTAGCAGGGAGGAGGCGGGGAACTACAGACCGGTCAGTCTTACCTCGGTAGTGGGCAAGATTATGAGGCACTTCTTAAGAAAGGATAGTGCAACACCTGGAATCCATAGGGCACAGGATCCAAGACAGCATGGGTTTACAAAGGAAGGTCCTGTCAAACTAATCTCATAGATTTCTTTGACTGGGTAACCAGAGTGGTGGACCAAGGGGAGCAGTTGATGTCGCCTACCTTGACTTCAGCAAAGCTTTGACACTGTTCCATATAGAAGATTGATAAATAAGCTAGGTAGGCTCGGGTGGGCTGAAGTTGGTCAACTGGGTGGCAAACTGGTTGACTGGCAGAAAACAGAGAGTTGTGGTAAATGGTATACAGTCAGAAGAGATGCAAGTCACAAGTGGGGTACCTCAGGGATCAGTCCTGGGGCCAGTCCTATTCAACATCTTCATTAGTGACCTCGCAGATGGACTAGAGGTAAAGCTTGTCTGTTTGCAGATGACACCAAGATCTGCAACAGAGTAGATGATCCAGATGGGGTGGGCAGAATGAGAAGAGATCTGGATAAACTAGCAGAATGGTCAGAAGAGTGGCAACTGGGATTTAATGCAAAGAATGCAAAATCATGCACATAGGGAAGAGAACCTGAAGCCACTTATAGGCTGGGAGGAGTTGCTAGCAGTCACAAAGGAAGAAAGAGACTTGGGCATCATCATCACTGATGACCTGAAATCATCAAGCAGACCTCTAAAGCAGTAGGTAGGCTAGGGGTGTTAGGGTGTATTAGTAGGGGTATCAAAAGTCGTAAGAGGAGGTAATAATCCTCTGTACAAGACATTAGTTAGGCCCCATCTGGAGTACTGCGTGCAGTATTGAGGCCACACCTTCAAAAGGACATTAACCAAATTGAGGCAGTCCAGAGAGGGCAACCAAAATGGTGCAGGGACTGCATCAGAAGACATATGAGGACAGATTAACGAGCTCAATATGTATACCCTTGAGCAAAGGAGGGAGAGAGGTGATATGATCGAGGCATTCAAACACCTTAAGGGCATAAACAAGGTGAAAGAGTCTAACATGTTTAAATATAAGAAAAATAGCAGGACAAGAGGACACAGCATGAGATTAGAGGAGGCCGTTAAGAGGAATGTGAGGAAATTCTTTTTCACAGAAGGGTGGTAGATGCATGGAATGGCTTACCACAAGAAGTGGTGGCTATGAATACAGTGCAGGGCTTCAAACAGGCATGGGATAGGCATAAGGGAGCAATACAAATGACTATGAATAGATAGGTCACTGACAGAGCAAAGGCCAATGGCACATTTATAAGGTAGAAAAATAAATGGGCAGACTGGATGGGCCTTGCGGTCCTTATCTGCCATCAACTTCTATGTTTCTATGTTTCTATGAGCTCAATATGTATACCCTAGAGCAAAGGAAGGAAAGAGGTGATATGACCGAAACATTCAAACACCTTAAGGGCATTAACAAGGTGAAACAGTCTAACATGTTTCAATATAAGAAAAATAGCAGGACAAGAGGAAACAGCATGAGATGAGAGGGATGCCAATTATGGGGTAATGTGAGGAAGTTCTTTTTCACAGAAAGGGTGGTGGATGCATGGAACGGCCTACCTCAGGAAGTGGTGGATATGAATACAGTGCAGGGCTTCAGTCAGGCATGGGATAGGCATAAGGGGAGCAATACAGATGAGTATGAATAGAAAGGCCATTGACAGAGCAAAGGCCGATGGCACATTTATAAGGTAGAAAAAGAAATGGGCAGACTGGATGGGCCTTGTGTTCCTTATCTGCCATCATCTTCTATGTTTCTATGTTTCTAAGCTGAGAGAGTTAAAAGTAAGGATATATATTGACCTCTCCTATTCTGCCTCTTGTCTGTCTGTGCAACCAAATTTTCTTGTGGCACCTAGGAATTGGCAACTCCAATGATCCTACAACTTCCTCCTGTTATCTATCTTCCTTCACTTGTTGTTTCTGTTCTTTCTTTCTCCTTATGCTTCACTGTGGTTACAAAAAAAATATATGTGAATCTTCATGTGAAACTGGGATCCCCTTGGTTTGCCAATGTATATGATTATATTGTTGAAGTGATTGCAGAAAAGTTGTTTAGGTCTATTAGAAAATATATCAGTCTGAAACACAAGGGGTTAACCTATTTTGATCTAGCAAGCTTGTCTGCAAAACTGTCAATAGAAGACCAGCTTGGGACAAAATGTTATATTTTGTTGCACCTGTTAAATATATACTCTTCAGGCTGGGTCAGGAAGGTAATTCACAAGAAGAAGATGCAGAGTAAAACTGTCAGGAAAATACATCTTATAAAAAGAGAGCAATGCTTAGTTTAGTGATAGAGTGATGGAGATCTTAAAGAGACTGTCCGATGAAGGTCTTTTGTATGAAGAGCTATCCTGTAGAAATTTTATTTTTTATATATTTTTTGCTATTAATAATAACAAAATGCTACTTGCTAATTTTATAACTTCTGATTTTTCTGTGCTTTCTGACCTATGCTTCTACCACAGTTGGCGTTAGCAGTGGGATTTTCACTGTGCATACTCTATGCCAGTAGTTTTGTGCAAGGGTGCTAGACCTGGTACTAGGAAAGTATGGAAGAAAGGTTTGGATCCTACAACAGCAAGCCCAGGAGTGATTACCAGAAGAATGGCAGCCAAACTAGAAGCAGAAACAAAAGTTCAAGCTAATACTGTACAGCTGGCACCAGTGATGAAAGAAGAAGAACTGGCAGGGACAGAATGAGAAACTGAGAAACAGAGAACAGAAGAGATGCAGCAACAGGAGCAGTGATGACTGGATGCCTGGCAAGCTATCAAAGCTGGAGGATCTGGTACAAGTCCAGTAGATCAACAAAACACAATCAAAAGACATTAAACTTGCAAAGTTATGTCCCTCAGATGATATTGAAGCACTCCTGACAACTATTGAAACAGTTGCCAGAGCCTGCCAGTGGCCAAAATAGCAATGAAAAATCAGGCTGGTACATTATCTGACAGGTAAAGCCCAACTTGTCTACAGCAATGTGAACACTGCACAGTCAGAAAACTATGACCGTGTGAAAAGAGAAATCCTTAAAAGACATGACATTTTAGGAGAGACCTACAGCCAAAGATTTCGGTTCCTGAAGTACCACTCAGTTGACAATCCTCGAGAAGCCTACACCTGACTCAGATAACTTCTCATCAAATGGCTCCAACCAGAGGGCAAAACAGTCTCATAGACTATTGTCATATTTGCAATGAGCAATTCATCATCATCCTTCCTACAGATGTGCAGCTTTGGATAAAAGAACACCAATGAGAAAGAGGGGAAAAGGATGTTTCTTTGGCTGAAGACTACCTGATGGCCAGACAAACACTGCAACAGTGAAGTAACAGCCACAGAATGGTAAGACCCTCTTTCTCCCCGATTTAACTCCAGATCAGATAAGAACTCTAATGGGAGTAAGAAATCTACACCCAAAGACTTCATTTGCTATAATAATGATAATAATAATAATAATTATAATAATAATGTCAGGCCATATTTCAAGAAAATGCTGTAAAAATAAGAAGGATAAAACTGGAGCAAATTTGGCCTTAGCAAATTGGGGCAAGTATTTAATAGATGTCAAGGTGGGAGATAAGGCTGTGAAGGGACTTATAGATTCAGGAAGCAGACAGACCCTGGTGCATACTGAAGTTCTGGGAAAAGACTATGCAAAATGACCAGGTACTGGGGTCATCTGCATCCGTGGTGACACTTGATACTATCCCACCACCCAAGAGACTCTTAACATTAATGGGGTGTCGTACCTTTGATTCTTGGAAAGGACTTTTTAGCATTTGCAATGTTAATCATGGTGGAAGTAAAACCATGTTGTTTCAGCAACTGTGATAACAAGAGCACAGGCAAAGAAAAATCCCAGAAGTTGGGGACTCTTTTCCTTTGGGTGACTTTGATTCAGACTTGTGTAAGCCCAGCTCCAAGATCAGGAGTTCCAGAAAAGAAGGAAAATGCCTGAAAAACAGTGTCAACAAAAGACTGATTGACATAAGGGGTCGATATATGAAAGTGCTGAAACTAAACTGATAACTGATAGTGATTTTGTTTCTGAGAAAACTAATGATATTTCTCTCCAAGGTTATTTTTAGCAGCTGGGGGTGAAACAAAAACAGGGTGAGCCAATGTTTAAAAAATGTGGTGGGTTACTGTACAGAGTGTGGATTAATCCTCAAATGCAGGAACAGATAGAACAATTGGGCATACCAAAGAAGTACCGAACTGAGTTGTTACAGATAGCACATGATAATCCTATGGTTGGTCACTTGGGGAGAGACCGCACTCTTGCCTGATAGTTGTACAGATTTTACTGGCCAGGGACTCATGAGGATGTTGCTACCTATTGCTGTTCTTGTGCTAAATGTCAGAAAGTAGCCCCAGTGACTAACAAAGGCAATGTGCCCCTGGTGCCCGTACCCTTGATTGATGTGCCTTTTGAGAGAATTGCAATGGATTATATCTGACTATGCTACTCAATACCCTGAGGCAATTCCAATGTGTATTGTTGCAGCCCCAAAAGTGGCAGCAGAGCTTGACAAAATTGTCAGCAGGGTGACATACCTAAAGAGATTATTACTGACCAGTGTGTAGAAATTTTGCTGCTGCCTTGCTGAAGGAGCAGTATTGACTACGAGGTATTACTGCCATATAAGAACCTCCCCCTTATCACCCTGAGACAGACAGCCTTGTTGAGCATTTTAATCAAAGCCTAAATGCATGTGAAAGAGGTTTGTGAAAGGTGAAGGGAAATATTGGGACCGATACTTCCCTGCTTTTTCCTTACAGAGAAGTGCCACAAGCATCAACAGGTTTTTCACCCTTTGAAATGCTGAATGGTAGACAACCTAGAGGGCCACTAGATGTAATAAAAGAAACATGGGAAAATTACCCCACTCAGAAAAGAACTATTACATCTTATATGTCTGTACTGAGGAAGAAACGATCAAAATATTTTGAAATTGCCTATAGTAATCAGAAAGAGGCCCAAAAACAACAGCGGGAGTCCATGGGGTAAAAGAAAAAGATTTTGAGCCAGGTGAAAAGGTCTTGTTACTGTTACCCACTACAGAAAACAAACTGAAGTGGCAAGGGCTTTATAAAGTGGTTAGACATACTGGTACAGTTAGCAATGAGACTGAGACTTCTGATAGAACTCCTACCAAAATATACCATGCTAACCTCCTGAAGAAATGGGTTGAAAATACACCAAAGGTGGGGGAAGGGAGACTTGTCATCCCACTTGCTGCCTGCCTTCTGGTGGTGGCTGAAGGGCAGTATGGGCCGGGAGGCCCGGTCCGAAGTTCTTACATTGGTAAGGGGGAGGGAGGGATGGGAAAAATGGTAGAAAAGAGCCTGGCAGGCTCTGTGATGGTCTGCCGCTCCCGAGAGCCATCCCCGGCTTCTGGAGTGGGTCTTAGGGGGAGGGGGGAACAGAAGCCAGCAACCTCCCTCCTGGCCCTGGTGCAGGGGGAAATCTGAGGGGGAATTACCAGGGACCGGTGAGTGCAGGAGCAGCGGAACTGGAGAGTCACTCCATCAGGAGGGCCATAGCCACCTGCCAGAGCTCCACAGAGGTAAAAAACAATATGGAAAAAAAAGTACTTTCACCACAGTGCCAAGCTGAGCAAAAGGGATCAAACATATAATAATGACAGGGAGTGCTCCCCTATCAGACAAAAGATAAACAGACTACCAGAGTCGTTCAGAGCAGACATGGTTAAGGAAATACAAAAAATGAAAGAACTGGGTATCATTGAAGAGTCGAGATGTGCTTGGTCATCACCAATGGTAACTGTAAATAAAAAAGAAGGGTGTGTAAGAATCTGCCTTGATTTTAAGAAACTTAATCAAGTGTCTTAATTTGGCAGCTATCCTATGCCTAGGATAGATGATTTGGTGGACAGATTTGGAAATGCCAAGCACATTAGTACCCTCAATCTCACCAAGGGTTACTGGCAAGTTCCCCTAGCTAAAGAATCCTGAGACAAAACTGCATTTGCCAGTCCAGTTGGATTCTCTCAGTTCACCACCATGCCATTTGGTTTACTTGGCACACCTGCTACATTCCAGCAGTACATGGATGCAATTCTAGCACCTCACACTGGTTATCATGCTGCTTACCTGTATGATGTCATGGTGTGTAGTTCAGACTGGAAAAGCCACCTGGAACACCTACGAGCAGTTAGGTCTGCTGTTAAGACACGTTGGAATAAACGCATGGTCAAAAACCGCATGGGCAAAACAGCATGCATGGTTTCAGAGTATGCTTAAATATATTCACGTTATTTTTTTTCACTGCCCATTTTTTGGTGTCAGGTTTTTGAGCACGCGTTTATTGACCATGCGGTTTTGACCTAGATCCATGCAGTTATCCAGTGATCTATCAAAAATGCAGGTCTGACCATTAATCCTACCAAGTGTGCATTAAACATGCAGGAATCAAGATATTTGGGTTCTATTTTGGGAAATGGTGAAATAAAGCCAGAGATTTCCAAGACAGAAGCTGAAGCCAACTGTACTGTCCCTAAAACAAAGAAACTTGTTAGGTCATTTTTAGGTCTGGCTGGTTAATACCAGAGATTTGTCCCCAACTTTGCCCAGTTAGCTACTCCCTTCACTGAACTCACTAAGAAATGGTGCCCAAATAAGGTGAAATGGTTCCCAGAGGTGATGAAGCTTTCCAGACCATGAAGTCTGCATTATGTTCAGCCCTAGTTTTAAGAAGTCCAGACTTTGAGAAACAGTTTCTGTTACAGACAGATGCATCAAATGTAGGTCTAGGTGCAGTCCTGAGTCAGCATATAGATGGGAAGGAAAATTCCATTCTTTATGTCAGTAGGAAACTTCATGACAGAGAGGAAAAAGTACTCCACTATTGAAAAAGGATGCTGTGCTGTGAATTAGGCAATGGAGTCCCTTAAGTTTTATCTGTTAGGAACAGACTTTGTACTGATATAACAGATCACAGTCCTCTTCATTGACTTAATCAAATGAAAGGTAAAAATCCCAGAATCACAAGCCAGTACCTGGCACTACAGCCATTTAAATTCAAAGTGATGCACAAACCTGGGAAAGAAAATGTCAATGTGATTTTGTTTTTGTCATGATATGGCTCAGAAATTGAGAATTCAAAAGGCTGGAAAAAATTTGCATACTTAACTAAAATGTTTGCTGTAATAGGTGCTATGGAAAAGATATAATGTATATGCAAAGAACTGTAAATGTTATAAGGTAGTGTTAAAAGGAGGCTTTGGAAACCTTTTTTCTTAAAAAAAAGGTTTCATGTTAAAGAGGGTGGTAAGTGATAGGGTTAGGTTAAGACCCTGTCCCATTTTTTATGCAGAGAGAGTTAAAAGCAAGGATCTAGTTTGTCCTCTGCTATTCTGCATCTTGTCTGTCTGATTGTGCAATCAAATTTTCTTATGGCATCTAGGAATTGGCCACTTTGATGGCCCCCCCCCCCATTTTCCCAGTTATTTCCCTTCCTTTACTTGCTGTTTCTGTTCATTCTTTCACCTCTTGCTTCACTGTGGTTAAAAAATATATGTGAATCTTTAGGTGAAACTGGAATCTCTTGGTTTCCCAATGCATATGATTATATTGTTGAAATGATTGCAGAAAAGCTATTTGGGTTTATTAGAAAATATATCAGTCTGAAACACAGGGGGTTAACCTAATTTGACCTCCACAAACTTGTTTGCAAAATTGTCAATAACAGACCAGATCATATTCTATTTTGTAGCACCTATTAAATGTACTCTTCAGGCCACCTTCAGGAAGGTAAATTACAAGAAGAGAACACAGAATAAAACTGTCAGGAAAATACATCTTATAAAAAGAGAACACTGCTTTGTTTTGTGATAGAGAGCTGAAGATTTTAAAAAGATTCTCAGATGAAGGACTTGTACAAATTCTATTTTTTTGGTTATTAATAATAATAAAACACTTCTTATGGATTTTATAACTTCTTCTGGTTTGTCTTTCCTGATTTATGCCTCTACCACAAAATCCTCACCAGTTTTGGCTTCTGATTCACTGGTCAAAATATAATAGGGTGGAGAGTGTCCTGTTTACAAAACTGATCAGGGCCTGCTTCTACTTCTACATTTTTTATGCCTGCTAGGTTTATTTCATGAAAATACTAGGCCATTAAGGTAGTCCACGCTACCCCATTAGAAATTCATTAGTTTCGTTGCTTTTACTTTTTCATCCTGTCCTTCAGTTGCTTTCTTTATTAGCCTCTGCTAAAAGTCAGTAAAACCGTTGTGGTCTTTGAATTGTGCCACTAAAATCTCCTTCTCCTTTAGCCTGTCTGCTGTCCTGGTTGTTGCACTTGATAGTTTTTAATACATCACACCGCTGCAGTCACTGATGTGGATTGTAGAGCCACTTTCCAAATGGAGATGAATGGGTCCCTATTATGGACCTATCCTGGCAGTTTAGTTATTCTATGGCTGTGGGGAATGTGGCCCACCTTCAGGTATGTCTTAAGGGATGTGCTATTCCAAAAATGGCATCGTGCCTTCAGGGTCACCCTTTCAAGTGAGTTAAAAGCTGCTTGATTATTAATTTATATTTCTTATTCTTGAGCTGATGGTATTTCAAACCTTTTTTTTTTGTTGTGTTGACTGGTGCTTTATCAACAAAGAGATAACCTATAGGGCCACCCAATGGCCCAATGAAATTGCTATGTGAGTCAGTGTTGATGATCCGGGTTCGAGAGTAGATCCACAAAGTCGATCTGGTGGTGGAGGGGCTGAGATAGTGCTGCCCTGTGGTGACAGTCCCAGCCAGGGGAGGGAGGTGTCCTGGTTTTGACATCATAGCAAACATTGTAGTGGGCCAAGGGAGCTTGTCTCCCCCACAGGAATGTTGCTATGTGTGTCCAAGTTGACATGCATGGGGATGTCCATCATGAATTAGGGTGCCAGGGAGTGGGGGAGGCAAGAAGAAAACTGGAAAAACCTATGTATGCACTGGTGGCCATTAACGACAGCACTGGTCCCTTTGGATCCCTTCCCATGTGGATCCTTACCAGAGGGAAGGCGGTGGAGTGGCGGCTGGGGTTGGGGTGCTGTCAAAAATAGCCTAAAGCAGGCAGAGGAGGCCAAAAAGCTATATAACAAAAAAAAAAAAAACAGATTATCCTCCTCGGAGTTCTTGAACAAGATGTTCATGAGTGCATCTGGTTCCGATCTGAGTTTCAGATGCTCTGTAAACATAAGGATGTTCCTGGTTTGCAGCAATGTTGCTTTGCAGACAAAATGCAAAAAAAAAAGATGAAAATAACCAGTCACCTGCCCTAGAGTATAGCACAGATTCAGTTCAGTGAGCATACCCAACAAACAGCAGCCGCAATCCAGGAAATTGCTCCACTGACTCAGACTGCCTTGCAACCAGTAGCTAAATTGTTAATAACATAAGCTGGCAGCTGTGTTCTGAAAATTTGTGCCCCAGAATAATTTAGTAAAGTGCAGAGGCCAATGCAAATGTGCAAATAATGAAAACAGTCTGTGGCATGAGGAAAGCACGATACCCACAGGAATACAGGTTTGACTGGTTTCGTTCTCTCAAGCTCCCTCAGGAGTCCTGGATGTGGCTCAAGCTGTTCCTTTTCAATAAATGATTTAAAGCAACAGTGCTATATAGGTGCTAAGAATAAGACAACTGTTAATACGAGCAACACCACTAACAGTTCAAAAAGATAGTTATCGAAACTATCAGTATGATAGGATTAGGTAACCTATTTTAGAGGGATATTAGATAAATATTAGGCACCAGATGCAAAATTCTGACTCACATATTTGCTATTTACTACAGAGTAACACTAATAAATGATATGGGTGGAGTCCGAGTATCTGCATCAGAGATGGAGAAGGACCTGGGAGTGATGATCAGTAGTGACCTGAAGCACTCCATGCAGTGCAAGAAAGCAGCAGCAAAGGCAAACAAGATGCTGGGGTGCACATCTAGGGGGATCAGTAGTAGGAGAGAGGAGGTTATACTGCCCTTGTACAGGTCACTGATAAGGCCACATCTAGAATACAGAGTTCAGTACTCATGCCCACACCTCAAAAAGGACATTAACCTGCTGGAGAAGGTCCAGAGGAGGGCTACAAAGATGATAGCTGGTTAGCAGGGTAAGTCATATGAGGAGAGGTTGAGGGCACTGAACATATACTCCCTGGAAGACAGGGAGAGAGAGAGAGAGGGGGACATGATTGGGGCCTTCAAGTACTTGAAAGGGATAAATAAGGTTGATAAGGAGAGTCTCTTTAAAGATCATGTGCAACAGTTTTTACATATTTTTTATAAAAGCTTGAAAAGCTGACATTCAAGTCCCTGTGTCATGATTAGAGTTTCCTGAAAATTTCATGCTGTTTGATTTTGTGGTTTTCTTTAAATCAGCATTTATTAATTTGCTCTACAGTAGCTGAAAACAGTGGAGTTATTTCTGTCCTCTCAGTCAAACTTGGAGTGCAATGACATAATTTTAGAGTAGCTCACTGTTTCAGATTCCCAATCAGAGCAGTACTTTGTAGAGTTAATAGTTTGCCGAGCTCTCCAAGTTTCTTACAAACCCAGTCTCTGGTTTGTGTTTAGATAGATCAACTTAAAACATATCATTATCTTATGATAAAAAGCTGATCATTTCAGTTTCAATGCAGAACTGAAGTAGAGGAAATATATCTCTGTGAGAAATCAGGTTGTCTGTATCACAGCTTTCAGTTCTTTCTAATCAAAAATCTGATTTATTTTCTAACTATATAGCACAGGGCTGTTTAATGATTATAAAATAAATCTAAATGGTGTTCATTCACAGAAACAGTTTGTCTGATGTAGCTTTCAAAAGTATTTTCATGTAAGATAATTTTTCTTTATGTCAGATTGACAAACAGTATATGTGCTTGAAATACTGTAGCAGAGTGTGCCAGGCACCTGTCTGAACTCACAAATTTCAGTTCTTTGGTGGTTTCTGTGTGAAAATATATTATGTACGTGTAGAACTAGAAACATTATGTGGCATCCTGATGTACCGTGTCTCTGCCCCCACAGTTGAGGCAGCTGCAGTCTACTGCCACCTGTCCCTGCCCCACAAGCCCCCTGCCTTCTGCTCCACATTCGAGACTGCTGCACCCTGCTGCCCACTGTCTTCTCCCACACAGTCTGGGATTGTGCACCCTGCTGCCTCCATCCCCTGCCTAAAGAATCAGGGCTGCTACACTCTGCCACCCCCTGCCCAAACAGTTGGGGATGACGCACCCTGCTGCTCTCTCTCCCTCCCTCACAGTTAGGGAAGCTGCACCTGTTGACCCCTGTTCTTGTCCCCACAGTTAGGGCTGCTGTGTCGTGCTAAGCTCTAGTGTGCCAGGTCCCCTGCCTCCACAGCTGGGGCTGCTGTACCATACTGCCCTAGCCACCAGAGGTGAGGCTTTTGCTACACCCTGCTACCCACTTCCATTGCCCCAAATGGGCAGGGCTGCTACACCATCTGTACCCCATCTCATAGTCAGGGATGCTGTACCCTGTTGCCCACTGTGTTCTGCACCACAGTCGAGACTTCTGCATCATGTTGTCCTCTATCATTTGTCACCAGAGACAGGGCTGCTGCACCCTGATCCTTTCTACACAGTTAGGGTTGCCATGGCCTGCTGTGCTCTAGTTTCCTATGCCACTGCGGTTTGGACTGCTGCATCATGCTGCCACTTGCCACAAGATGCAGGGCATTTGCTGTGCTCTGTTGCATGCTTCCACAGTTCAGGCAGTTGTCCCCTGCCACCAGAGTCAGATCCTTTGCTATACCCTGCTGCCCTCATCCCTTGTCCCAGACAGGTATGGCTGCTGCACCCTGTCCCACAGTTTGAGCTTCTGTATCCTGATGCCACACCTATTTCCTGCCCGAACATTCAGGGCTGCTACACCCTGCTGCTCTCTGTCCCCACGCTCACAGTCAGGGCCACGGCAGCCTATTGCACCCTGTCCCTGTCTCCACAGTCAGGGCTGCTGTGCTGTGCTACACCCTAGAGTCTCATGCTGCCTGCATCCACATTTGGGGTTGCTGAGCCCTGCTACACATTTCTATTGCCCCAAATGGGCTGGGCTGCTGCACGGTGTACTCCCTGTACCACTGTCAGGGCTGCTGTATCCTGATGCCCACCTGTGTCCTGCCCCATAGTCAAAGCTTCTGCGCCATGCTGTCCTTTGTCCCCTGCCACCATTGTGTCCTGCTGCACCACACAGCCTCTTGCCTCCACAGGCAGGGGACAGGGTGCAACAAATGTCCATACTCTTGTGCTGCACCCTTCCCAAACAGTTGGGGTTGCTGCACCATGCTACCCCCTCTCTCTCTTGTGTGTGCTCTCTTCTCTCTCTCTCTCTCTCTCTCTCTCTCTCTCTCTCTCACAGTCAGGGACACTGCACATGTTGCCCCCTGTTCCTGTCTCAACAGAGTGTAGCAAAGGATCTGACTCTGGTGGCAGGGGGACATCAGGGTCCAACTGCCTCAATTATGGAGGCATGCAACAGGGTGCAGCAAATGCCCTGAATCTTGTGGCAACTGGCAGCATGCTGCAGAAGCCCTAACTGCAGAGGCATGGGGCTCTAGGGCACAGCAGACCACAGAAACCCCAACTGTGTAGAAAAGAGCAGGGTGCAGTAGCCCTGTCTGTGGTGATAGGTGATAGAAAACAGCATGGTGCAGAAGCCTCGACTGTGGGGCAGGACACATGGGGCATCAGGGTACAGCAGCCCTGACTGTGAGATGGGGTACATGTGAATTCTAGCCCTGCCCATTGAGGCAGGGATCATGTACTTTAGGGCCCTAGCACAGCACAGCAACCTTGACTGTGGAGACATGAACAGGGGGTAACAGGTGCAGCTTCCCTAACTGTGAGGGTGGGGGAGATAGGGCAGCAGGGTGCAGCAACACCAATCGCTTGGAAGGGAGCAGCAGTGTGCAGTAGTCCTGATTCTTTAGGCAGGGGATGGAGGCAGCAGGGTGCACAATCCATGACTGTGTGGGAAAAGACAGTGGGCAGCAGGGTGCAGCAGCCTCGAATGTGGAGCAGAAGGCAGGGGGCTTGTGGGGCAGGGACAGGCGGCAGTAGACTGCGGCTGTCTCAACTGTGGGAGACAGTGCATCAGGATGCCACATAGTGGTTCTAGTTGTACACGTACATGATGTATTTTCACACAGAAACCACCAAAGAGCTTACATTTGTGAGTTCTGACAGTACATTTGCTTGAAATACTTTAGCAGAGTGTGACAAGCACCTGTTTGTCAATCTGACATGAAGAAAAATGTTTTTACATGATTGTACGTATGAAAGTTACATCAAAGACAAACTGTTTCTGTGAATGAACAAAATTTAGATTTATTTCATATTCATTAAACAGCCCTGTGTCATATAGTTAGAAAAAATTGAGGTTCAATTAGAAAGAACAGAGCTGTGATACAGACTGGCTGATTTCTCACAGAAAAAGATTTCCACTACTACAGTTCAGCAGTGGAACTGAAATGATCAGCTTTGTAAAGGAAGAGAATGATATATTTTAAGCTGATTTATCTAAACACAAACCAGAGACTGGGTTTGTAAGGAACCTGGAGAGCTCAGCAAACCATAAACTCTACAGAGTGCTGCTCTGATTGGGAATCTGAAATAGCAGGCTACTCCAAAATGATGTCATCACACTCCAAGTTTGACTGAGAGGAGAGAAATAACTCCACTGTTTTTAGGCACTGTAGAGCAAGTTAACAAATGCTGATTTAAAGAAAACCACAAAACCAAACAGCATGAAATTTTCAGGAAACACTAATCATGATGCAAGGACTTGAATTTCAGCTTTTAAAGCTTTTATTAAAAATTTGTAAAACCGTTGCACATGATCTTTAAGCTGAGTGGCAACCATAACCTGAGGGGGCACAATCTTAAGCTGGAGAGTGGGAGGTTTAGAAACATAGAAACATAGAATTTGACGGCAGATAAGGACCGCTTGGCCCACCCAGTCTGCCCATTTCCCTACCTACTGGATAAGCTGCAGATCCTAGTTAACCAGCAGCCTACTTCTTCCTACCCCCAACCCCCAGAATTGCCTTATGACTATCCCATGCATGCTTGAATTCCACCACTGATTTTGACTCCACAACCTCCTCCGGAAGGCCATTCCATGCATCCACAACCCTCTCTGTGAAAAAATACTTCCTTAAATTACCTCTGAGCCACCCCCTCCATCTTCAAATTGTGCCCTCTTGTTCTTGCGCACCTCTTTTTTTGAAAGATGCTACCCTCTTGGACTTTGTTGATTCCCTTGAGGTACTTGAAAGTTTCTATCATGTCCCCCCTCTCCCTCCTTTCCTCGAGGCTATACCTATTAAGCTCCTTAAGTCTCTCTTCATATGTCCTCCGGTGCAGACCTTGCACCATTTTAGTTGCCCTCCTCTGGACAGCTTCCATCCTGTCTATGTCTTTGCGGAGATTGGGTCTCCAGAACTGCACACAGTACTCCAGATGGGGTCTCACCAGCTGTCTGTACAGAGGGATAATAACTTCCTGTTTTCTACTGGTGATGCCTCTCCCTATGCATCCCAGTATCCCCCCAGCCCTCCTTGCTGCCTTCTCACATTGCTTGCCCACCTTTAGGTCATCTGATATGACTACCCCCAGGTCCCTTTCCATTTTTGTTGTTGTTAGTATCTCACCCCCCATTGTGTACTCTTCCCCTGGATTTTTGTTTCCCAGGTGCATTACCTTGCACTTCTTAGCATTGAATCTAAGCTGCCATACATTTGACCATTCCTCTAACCTTGCCAAGTCCCTTCTCATCCTTTCCACCCCACCCTGTGCATCAACTCTGTTGCAGATCTTAGTGTCATCTGCAAAGAGACATACTTTTCCTTCCAGTCCTTCTGCAATGTCCTTATAAAGACATTGAAGAGGACTGGTCCTAATACTGAACCCTGCGGTACCCCGCTAGTAACCCTCCTTTCTTCTGAGTGGACTCCATTTACTATTACTCTCTGTGTCCTATTCTCCAGCCAATTCTTTACCCAGGCTGTCATCTTGGGACCCACTCCCAGGCTGGCTAACTTATATATTAATCTTTTGTGTGGGACTGTGTCAAATGCCTTGCTAAAGTCTAGGTAGGCCATGTCCAGCCCCTCCCTGATCTACTACTTTGGTCACCCAGTCAAAGAAATCTATCAGATTCATCTGGCATGACCTTCCGCTGTGAATCCATGCTGCCTAGGGTCCTGTGCCCTCTGGCAGCTAGATACTCGACAATTCTTTCCTTTAGAAGTGATTCCATCATTTTCCTATCACTGAGGTTAAACTAACAGGTCTATAGTTTCCTGCTTCTGCCTTGCTCCCACTTTTGTGAAGGGAATCACATCTGCCCTCCTCCAGTCCTCGGGTACCACCCCATCCTCCATGATTTGTTAAAGAGGGTAGTCAGTGGTGTCACTAGTTCTACCCTTAATTCTTTTTAGAATTCTGGGATGAATCCATCAGGCTCCATTGCTTTGTCCACCTTCAGTTTTAAGAGTTCTTTCAGAACCCTTTCTTCTGTAAATGGGCTGGTATCAACTTCTGTATCCAAGTGTTACTACTGTTTGTTTTATGTACCTCCCCTCTTCCTTTGTAAATACTGAGCAAAATATTTGTTTAGTATCTCTGCTTTTCACAGTCTCCCTCTGCCCACCTCCCTCCCCTTTATTAAGCTTCACTATCCCTCCTTGGTCTTCCTTTGCTCCCTGATGTACCTATAAAGGTTTATCCCCTTCTTAACTGAGTTGGCTATCTTTTCCTCGGTTTGGGCCTTTGCTGTTCTGACTGCCTTCCAGCCTCCTTTTGCTTTAACTGATACAGTTCTCTGTCCTGCTCCTGCGATTCCTTGTACTTCCTGAATGCTTTCTTTTCTCTTGAACCTTCACTGCCACTTCCTTTGAGAACCATAGTGGTTTCTTACATCGTCTTGTTTTGTTTATTTGCTTCACACAAGGCTCGTTACCTCTGTGATGGCAGTTTTATTATTCCCCATTGTTCTTTACCCCTCCTTCCATACATTTGCTAGTGCATTCCTTAGGCACTCACCCATTTTAGCAAAGTCAGCCCTCCTAAAGTCCAGTACTTTTGACTTTGTATGGCTTGACTCTATTGCTGTGTTTATTGAACCATACTGTTCGATGGTCGCTAGTTCCCAGATGGCTACCACTTACATCTGTGATCTCTCTCCATCTCCATTTGAGAGTATCAAGTCTAATATTGCTCCCTCTCAGTGGGCTCCAGTACTAGTTGTCTAAGGCATGCCCCTGTAGGGCATCTAGAATAACTGCACTCTTAGTGGCAGCTGCAACTGCATTCAGTTAACATCTGGCATATTCAGATCGCCCATCAGCAATATCTCCCTTTTTCTGCCATTCTAAGTATACTTTCTATCATTTCCTTGTCCATTTCCTCCCCTGAGAAGAGGGTCTGTATCTAACCCCTGTGTGGATTGTGGTGCCATTGCCTGCCTCAAATTTACCCACAGTGCTTCTTCTCCTCCCTGTTTACCCTTTTGTTCTGTTGTTTTATTCCTTCCCTTATGTAAGAACTACTTCTCTCCCTCTTTTACCCTCCCTGTCCCTCCTGTAGATAGTGTATCCTGGTATGTTTCGTCCCAGTCATGGTTTTGTGTACCATGTTTCTGTGACTGCCACGATATCCAGATGTTCCTCCTCCATCAAGGCCACTAATTCAGGAAGCTTGTTACCTAGACTATGGGCATTGGTACTCATTGCTCTCCATTTTTTGATGGCCTTACCTTCTGTTGCAGCATCCCCCACTGACCGTTCTACCTTGGTCTTTTTCTCATTTAGTACCCTGATTTGTAGGGAGAGGCTGGGATTTTTCTGCTGCTTGTCAGTGCCTCCCCCATTGACTAGGAGGGAGGTCAGGAAGCACTTCTTCCCAGAGAGGGTGGTGGACACTTGGAATGCAATGCCAGAAGAGGTAATCTCATTGAAGACAGTGGGCAGCTTTAAGAGAGGCTGGAACAGGTATGGGGGAAGGTAAGGGTCATGGGTAGGGAGGATGGGAGGAGTGGGGAGAGGGGGCAGGGACAGTAGCTCAAGCTGTGGACCCTGCAACATGAGCAGACTTGATAGACCAAATGGCCTTCTGCTGGCATCTTCATACATTCGTATGTTACACTTCCTGCATAAATACCACTGTTACATTCATGAAGGTATGCAAGCAACCAGTCCTGGGCCTGGATTATATATATATATATATATATGTATATATTTTATGTATATATATATATATATATATATATATATATATATATATATATATATATATATATATATAATATATATATATAAAATGGTAGAAAAAAGGAATCCTCTGGTTGGTTGAAACACATCAGATGACCGTGCAAATATCAGAGCATGATTGCACACCTGCACTTTTACCCCCCATCAAAACAATTTTGCCATTTAATAAGATAGATAACCTACTCTATGGTGTGCTATTGTGCTCTGATATATGCACACTTTGTGTGGTTGATGCACACCATGGCATGCGTATATCAGGGTACGACCACACACTTAAGAGTAGGTTCTCTATTACACATACATATATACATTAGAGGCAAAAAAATCCATTTAATGCATTAGTTAGGGTTGTTCCACAGTGACAAAAGCGAGGAAATTCGGTGATAGAGTTCAAAGCCCCCCTTGGACCCCCACCCACACCCCCAACTGGCATCAGGGTGTGCATTGGGGTTGCCGGCCATAACTCTCACTCCATCACATGTGTAAATAAGCAGAGGTATAGGAGAATGGGGTGAGAGTTAGGACCGACAACCCCAGTGCGCACCCCTATGCCGGCTGGGGGTGTGGGCAGGGGGGGGTTCAAGGGAGGCTTTGAACCATAACACTGAATTTCCTCGCTTTTGTCGCTGTGGAACAACTCTAACTAATGCATTAAATGGATTTTCTCTCTAATTCCTTTCTTTTGAGAATGATAATGAGAAATAGTGAATGTAATGTGGCGGCGGGAGCATGGGGCCCGAATGTCTTGTCACATTGTAACACGGTGCCTGCAAATGCAAATGGTAATGTGCATGGTGATGCAAAGTGAAACAGAAAAAGATAAACAGTACTGTAGACACAAATGGTAAAAATAACACAAAGCATGAAGTGCAAATGAAAAGCATAAAAATTGCTGCACATGGTGGCGTAGACAGGAGCAGTAAGTGAAATGGAGTGCAGAACCACAAGCGGAAGTGGTAAGGATAACAATATATGTAGCTGCACAGGCTGGTTTTTCCCAAAAGCTGCATAGCGAAAGACAGTGAGTACAAAGAACGTATGCATAACAATGGGTCTCGGAGCAGAAAATGAGGAGTTGGAATACTAAATTGCTTATATCTCAGGAACCGTATGACGTAGAAAAAAATTTAAAAGTCATATGATTTATGACTTTTCTGGCTAGTTTTGTACTTAGTCCCTACTAGGGGGCTAAGAAGTTTTCAGACGAAAAGTCCATATCTCACACCGTCTCTGAGATACGGGCCCTGAAAGGTGTGGTGAACGCCGTAATGTTATCCTATGGGAAAAAAGAGAAGTTTGGAGTGCCATAACTTTGGCTCCCTGTAATATGTTTTCACCAAACCACTGAAAGGCACATCTGTGGGATGTTGGCTTTCTTCTCTCCAAATTTCAGCCCAAAAGACCAAACCATTATTTTGCAGCAGGGTGCCAAAGGATTCCTGTAATGCGGCGGACACAGTAATGTTATCCTATGGGAAAAAGTGGCAACTTTGGAGTGCCATAACTTTGCCACCCTGTAATATTTTTTCACCAAAACACTGAAAGGCACATCTGTGAGTGATTGGCTGCGTTCCTTCCAAATTTCAGTCCAAAAGACCAAACCGTTCTTTTGCAGCAGGGTGCTAAAGAATTGCTGTCATTTTCCCACAGCCTGGAAAAGTACTGTCGAACTTTGCAAAAGCTTTCACAAATTCATTCAACATTGTCATGCATGCGAAAGTACTTTGCGAAAGTACTTTTTCCAGAAATTTGAAAAACGTATTTCTGGGGTGTTTTACCCCAAAATAAAGACATGCCTGGCATCCTCAGGGTCCGACTAGGTGAATACAAAAATAATGAGGTTGCTAGAAGGTCCCAAATTTAAATACCAAGCATTTTTCTGATGACCAATTGAAAACAAAATGGCTGATTTGTGACAGTAAAAGGGCTATTTACGAAAGTAAAAACTGCATTTGCGACACTGTCGAAGTTTTTGTTAACTTTTCCCATTGACTTATAATGGGAAACTGTTTTTTGAATAACTTTTGAACCGTTTAATATTTTTTCACAAAATCTTTAAAAGGCACATCGGGGACCCCGGCTGCACATTTCCTGAAGATTTCGGACCGATAGAGCAAACCGTGCAACCTGTAGAGACGACCACAGAATTCCCAAAAAGCGTAAAAGCGCATGCAGATCATGCTTAATAACTCCGCAGCCGTATATCCAAACAATACAAAGTTGGCAGATCCCAAGATCTATGGTTCTTGATTGTGTATTCCAAATTTCAGGCAAATCCATTAAACGGTTGCAAAGTTATTAAGGTGCAAAATGTTAGGTTTAAAACATGTAAATGGCTCCTCAACCCTAACTATGGTAGCACTACCGTGCTACCATAACATATATATATATATACATCTGACATTGTAGATAGTATCCAGGGCAAGGTGAGCCTGTTTGCACATGATACCAAGCTCTGTGTAAAGACTGATAGTGAAGAAGGGAAAAACATGATGAGAGAGGACCCGAGGAAACTAGAAAAGTGGTCCAGTATTTTGCAGTTGAAATTCAAGGCCAAAAAGTGCAAGGTGTTGCACATATTGTAAGAAGGAAGGATCATGGAACAGTATATTATAGTGATGAGATGCAGGTAGAAAACATGGAAGAGGAGGAAGAGGAGGAGGAGGAAGAGGAGAGAGGCCTTGGGATGGTAATCAGCAATAACTTAAAGCCAGCTGCCCAGTGTGAAAGGGTATACAAGAGGGCTAACAGAAGGTTGAGGTGCATAGGGAGAGGGATTACCAGCAGAATGATGGAGGTGATATTGCCTTTGTGTAGATCACTGGTGAGGCTACATCTGGAATACTAGGTGCAGCTCTGGGATCAGCATCTATGAAAGGACAGGGACAGATTCGTCTGTGCAACACAGAGTCACTAAGATGTTCCATGGCAGCAGAGCAAGGCATACAGTGAGAGAAGAAAAAGCCTCAACATTTATTCATTGGAAGGCAGAAGGGAAGAGGAGACATGATAAGAATGGACACAGCAAGTCTGTTCACAGTAAGAACATTTTAATATGACTCAGGCAAGGAGAGGCAGTGTGAGTGCAGTAGCTCTAGTAGCTCCCAAGAATCCCCCGGTTTTATCAGTTTTAAGGCTACTGTTTTTGCTGTGCTATATTTCGTAATGCAAAGCTGGTAAGCAAGCAATAACACATGATGAGGTGTGGGTCATCGCCTGATAAGACCACGCCCAGGTTTGTTATAAGGCATGAGGCGCTTGCACCAAGTGCCTTATGCACCTTGGCGTACTCTTATCAGGCGATAACCCACACCTCGGAGTGTGTTATTGTGCTTATAAAATGGGCCCCCTAGTAAAGAAGTAAATTTTTAAAAAGCACATAAAAAGTGTATATAGAAATAGTAAAAATATATGATCACATTAGTAGAAAAAAAATAGTCCCTGCCATTGTGTTGTAATGAAGCTCTTTCAACATTTTCTGTGATGCTTCTGCCCCCCCACCTCCAAGATACTCAAATTATTTTTACTTTTAATTTTCTTAACGTTTTTGTCTTGTTAATCTTCTTTAGCCAACCGGGACGCAACATAGCCAAAGATTCATGCCTGGCCCAACCTTTTTTCCATTGTGGCTGATGTCTAGCCGGTAATCCCACAACCTGTCCGAGTGCCTGCACGCAGACATGCTGCAGTTCTGACTACTTGTTTTCTTATTAAATTTGAATACAGCTAAGATAGTGTGAAAACTAAAAATGAGCAGTTTTTTCAAAACAGAAGGATCAGGATCCTAGTAACGAAAAGTGCTGTGGCAGCCCATATATGACCAGCCCACTTTTGTTTGGTGTTAGTAAAACTAATTGCACAATGGTCACTCAAGTCCCCAGAAAACAGCAGCAAAGTAACAAATGTACAGACACACACACACACACAAACTAAAAAGAAAGATCTATGCCTGGCACAAAGGTTTTTCTGTTGTGGCTGATGAAGTAGACTGTCCAGTTGTTACCCTGCAACCTGCCCAAGCATCCGTACGCAGGTAATGAGCAGTCCTGGTTACCTCTTTTTCGAGCAGGAATATTATGCAGCCTCAAAAGTAAAAACAAGCAGTTTTTCAAAACAGAATGACCGGGATCCTTTGTATTGCACTGACTTTGGGAAAATGCCAGTAAGAAGAAAAGCACTAACTAAGTATGGCAGCCGATATGTGACACGCCCACTCCTGCTAGGTGTCACTGAAACTGGCTGCACAACGTTCACATAGGTTCCCAGAAAACAGTGGCAAAGTAAGAAATGTGGACAAAATAAACAAATCAGCCAAAAAAAAAATGTAGATAAGGTACTAAATTTCAAAACGTTGTTGTCAGGAGTAGGGGGTGGGGAGTCTGGACATATTCCTTGGTATTTATTTTTTCCTCTGTCGCTGACACTGCTGGTACTGCTCTCCCGATGCTGTTTCCCGCTGTTGCAGTGTGAACTATGCCAACCACTGGCACAGCTCACTGATCTAGATACATAGATACATAGACAGTGTCGGCAGATAAGGGCCTATGGCCCACCCAGTCTGCCCATTTGAGCTTGTAAGTTCAGTTTGTTTTCCTAGAAGTCTGTTGCCCCTTACCCCTGACCGCCAGAGTTCCTTTATGTCTATCCCATGCATTCTTAAATCCCGTGATTGTTTCAGCCCCCACCACTTCCTCTGGCAGGGTGTTCCACTTGTCCACCACCCGTTCTGTGAAGAAATTCTTTCTCAAGTTTCCCCTGAATCGTCCTCCCTCCAACTTCATCCCATGCCCTCTAGTCCTGGAACATCTTTTCACTTAAAATAGTGTTTTCCTGCACCCTGTTCCTCCCTGTGAGATACTTGTATGTCTCTATCATACCCTCTCTCCCTCCTCTCCTCCAGGAGTACATGTTCAGTTCCTTCAACCTGTCTTCATAGGACTTGTGATGCAATCCATGCACCATCTTTGTTGCCCTCCTCTGAACCTTCTCTACCCTGTCTATGTCCTTACGTAGGTATGGTCTCCAGAACTGTACACTGTACTCAAGGGGGCCTCACTAGTGTCTTGTATGCCAATTATGACCTCCCTTTTCCTGTTGGTGATGCCCCTGCCTATACATCCCAGCATCCTATTTGCTTTACCTGCTGCCTTGTCACACTGTTTCCCTCCTTGAGGTCATCAGAGATGACAACCCCAAGATCCCTTTCCTGCTTGGTGCATGCTATATCCTCACCCCCAACTGATATATTGTGCCAGGGTTTTGTGCCCCATATGCATTATCTTGCACTTCTTTGCATTGAATTTCAACTGCCAAGCCCTGACCATTTTTCAAGTTTCTGCAGGTCGCTTCTCATTCTGTCTACACCCTCTGGTGTGTCTACTCTGTTACAGAGCTTTGTGTCATCAGCGAACAGTGAAATTCTGCCTTCTAGGTCCTGTGAATGTCACTGATGAAGATGTTGAATAGGACCGGTCCCAGCACTGATCCCTGTGGTACCCACTGGTCACTCTTCCCTCTATGGAGTGACAGCCATTTACCACCACCCTCTGTGTCCTGCCACCCAGCCAGTTACCTACCCACCACACTACTGTCCTGCCCACACCCATATTCCCCAGTTTGTGTAATAGTCTTCTATGTGGCACAGTGTCAAAGGCCTTGCTGAAGTCCAGATAGGCCATGTCCACTGCTCTCCTGATCCACCTCCCTAGTCACCCAGTCAAAAATTCAATGAGGTTGGTCTGACATGGCCTCCCCTGGTGAAACCATGCTGCCTTGGGTCCTGTG
Organism: Neoceratodus forsteri; assembly: GCA_016271365.2. NCBI lineage: Eukaryota > Metazoa > Chordata > Ceratodontiformes > Ceratodontidae > Neoceratodus > Neoceratodus forsteri. The sequence continues at coordinate 130,244,733 of CM057458.1, forward strand.
GTCCATTGACAACCAGATGTTCACCAATCTCTCCTTCAGTAGTGCTTCCATGATCTTCCCCACTACCGAGGTGAGGCTGACTGGTCTGTAGTTCCCTGCTTCCTCTTTGTTCCCACTTTTGTATAAGGGGACTACATCTGCTGTCCTCCAGTCTTTGGGTACCTCCCTGTTTCCAGTGATCGGCTAAACAGGATAGCCAGAGGTTCAGCCACCACCTCTCTTAGTTCTTTAAGGACCCTAGGGTGCTCCATCTAGCCCCATTGCTTTATCAACTCTTGTACTTCCAGTTCCTTCAGGACCCTTTCTGTGTAAAGGGACTTGTGTCATTTCTGCACCACTCTCACCCCTTGTACTCCCTTCAGACCCATTACCCTCCTCCTCTTCAGTAAAGACTGAGCAGAAATACCTGTTCAATATGTCAGCTTTACTGCTGTCATCCTTCACGCAGCCCCCATCCTCCCCCTTCAGTCTCACTATCCCTCCCTTTGTCTTTCTTTTTTCCCTTATGTACCTGTAAAAGGTCTGTGATCTGTGTTGTTATGGGGCTCGGGAGCAGAGACTAGTGCCGGCTGGCTACAATATCTTCTGACAAGGACACGGCTCAGAAGATGTTGTAGCCAATCAGGTTTCTGGGTTTTTGATGCCCATTTTATAGTGCTTAATAACATGTCTAAAAATGTGACAGAGTACATGTGTACTTCATTTGGAGACTAAAAAACGAACAAAAAAACCCAAAAAGCCCTGACATATCTCAATTCCACGTGGAAATGTGCAGCAATGCTGGCATAGACCAGTTCATCAGCATGTTTAAAATCAGCATGTCAAAGTTGGCACTTCAGTACTCAGTGTTTCAAAGCAGGAGCCAATATCACAGACAGTACGACAATTCAAGCATTGTTTTTCAGCTGAAAATAATCTGTCCCCAGTTCTGAGATCTGGGAACTGAGAGTGAATTGAGAGGGATAAAGAATGAAACTGTTGTTCAGATAATGTTATTTATTCACCAGATCATGGCCTATGAGAACCCAGCAAGCTATAAAAGTCAGTTTTACTACCTGATCTCAGTTTCAGTTGCAGTCTATTTTTTATACTGGAAAGGCATGTGAGCAAAAATTGCCCATTTTCAGAAGTGTCCATTTATACACAGATGAACAGAAACAGTAAATGTTAAACAAGACTGTACAGTGCAGAAAAGGTTTAGATAAAAATTTTAAGGGTTTACACAGTGTAATATATGTATGTATATATATATATATATACACACACACACACATATATATTTATAAAATGGGTAGGGAAATTGCTTGACAGTTATTGGACCACCACCACCACATGACCGTGTGTATATCAGAGCGCGACCGCACACCTGCACTTTTACTCCTCTCCAAAACAATTTTGCCATTTATAAGATAGATAAACCACTCTGAGGTGTGTGGTCGCATCTGATATACGCTCGCCTTAGGCGGTTGATGCACCAAGGCATGCAGAATATCAGGCGTGTTTCACACCTCAAATGGTATCTATTACATATAAATATATATATATATATATATATATATATATATATATATATATATATATATAAATAAGCAAAACAATTTCAAGTGCTATGATTGGTCCACAGGTTGATAGAGCCGTGTCCTTATAGACAGTTATCCTAGCAACCTGCACTACATGCCAGCCAATAGCCCTGGCATACCTGGAAATCAGTGAGCTCGCGCTGCCCAAACCACTTTACTGAACATTCGCAGTATCGCAAAGCGGCAGTGACAGTGCGGCGCTTCAAATGCTACCAGTACCTGATAAAAAGCAGTTTCTTTTTTTCCAAACAAAAAGTAAACAGGGTAAAAAAATGTTGGACATACGACAGTCACAGTTCCAAGTAAACATAAGTGAAGTACTCACCAAATTTGAAGGAAATTCCTGTTAAACCAAAACAGGCTCCTCAATCACTAAAAAACGGAAAATGAAAACAACGGGGTGAGTAACTTCCCACACCTGTCAGAAGACCAAATTAATGATTTAGAAAAACAAAAAGACAAAGACAACACTCAGAAAACCACAGTTTGGGTAATGTAAGTACAGTATTTAACAATTGGTGCCAGGCTTGGGACATCTCAATTCACTTTCAAACCATAGCGGTAGAAGAATTATGCCAAACACTATGGCATTTCTACGTGGAAGTGCGCCAATCTGTTGGAACCAAATATAGCCTGGCAGTCTTACTTGCCATACATGCTGGCCTCAACAGATACATCAATAGCCCACCAATTAATCGACTCTTGAATCTACACACAGATCCACAATTAAAAGCAGCAATATTTACTGCGGTCTGTAAAAGATACAGACAAGAAGGGAAAAATAATTCAAAACATCACCCACCCATTTCTAAATCAGACCTGGACATTTAAAAAAAAACTGTCCTGTCAGTACACACACACCAAGAGGGCTCCTCCTCAAAGTGTGGCTGGATATACAACTATGTATGGCATGCTGAGGGTGAGAGGGACTCTTGCAACGAAAACCTGACCACTTTGAAATAAAGCAAGCAGATGATGGCACAGAATTTATCACTATGACTTTCAACGAGTATACAAAAAATCATAAAAAGGCAGATCCAGACAACCAACAACACCACGGCTTCATTTATGCCATACCCAACAACAAACTTCGTTCAGTCGATGTGTTCAAAAAATACATCTCCAAGTTGCTGCCTGACTCCTCAGCCTTTTACCTGCACCCCAGATGCCTGAAACCCATGGATTATGAAACCATAGACATCTGGTACACACGAGAGCCTCTTGGAGTTGACTACCTTGCCAGCCTCATGAATAAAATCAGTGATCAAGCATGTCTCTCCACCCGGTACACAAACCACAGTGCCCGGGCCACCGCCGTACAGCTACTGTCCAAATCAGGCCTAGAATCACGTCAAATAATGGCTGTCATGGGTCACAAGAGTCAATGTAGCCTGTGATCATATTGGGCTGCAAATCAAGAAGACCGCAAACACTGGAGCAATATTTTAGCCCTAAAGCAAAAGGATCCCAGACAGCAAATTACCTCACAACATGCTTCCACTTCAACAGCCTCCATCACGGAAGCCATGCTGCCTTCAACATCGACACCAACAGCAAGCAAATCTTGCGAGACCCAATGTCACGCAATTGCATACCCAGAAGACAACTGTAAGGCGGGGTGTCTCTATGAAGCATTCTCCAAGGAAACACAGAATACACCATTTATTATCCAAAACTGCACCATGAAAAAAGTCCAATTCATAACTACAATAAATAAACATTTTTCAGTAAAGCACATATAATAGCAGTTTCATTACAGTTTGTTTCACGAATTTCCTGAAACCTTTACTCATACAAACTTTTTACTAATTTTCAATGTTTTGAACTTTAAACAAAAAGTTAAACCTTTACTCATTTAGAGTTTAAATAAACAACTGTCAGAGTTTAAATAAACAGCTTTCAGCTTTAAAAAGAAAACAGTTAGCAATGAATGTAATGTTCCCACACAGGGACTATTTTTTTTGAAAACAATAAAAAAAACAATTAAATGTTAAAAAAACAAATAAACTGAATTCAGCACTTGAATGTTGTGTAGAAATTTTTTGCCCATTTTATAAGCACAATAAGACACTCTGAGGTGTGGGTTATGGCCTGATAAGAGCACTTCCTAGGTGCTAAAGGCACTAGGTGCAAGCACCTTGTGCCTCATAACGCACCTGGGGCGTGCTCTTATCAGGCCATAACTCACACCTCGTCGTGTATTATTACTGGCTTATACCATTGGGGTGACACCTTTCTCAGTGGAATAACCTGTGTTATTTTCTCTGGAGTGAGGATAAATCCTGATGACATCACCAGAGTGAGGATATCACATTTATCCTCACTCTGCTGATGTCACTGGAGTGAGAATATCACATTTATCCTCACTCTGCTGATGTCACCAGAGTGAGAATATCTGCACTGCAGATTGCATTCTAAAGGAAACTGCTTCCGAAAAGAGTTTCTCTTTTTCACTAAAGCTGCAACTTACTCAATTAGCTTTGCAAAACACTCTCACCTGTGTCCCACTGAGTTTCTAACACTCCTAGCCCATTACTGTGCTGATCTCAGCCTCAAAACAATCTGAATTCTGAATGAAACTTTTACAAAGCAGTTTGTCTTTCTCAGTGCTACCTGCAGCAGTTTGTCTTTCTCAGTGAGCCTCTGAATCACTCAGTTAGCTTTGCAAAACATACTCACCTGTGTTTCTCACTCCCAGTCCATTCAGAATACACACACACAGGCCCTGTCCATACTGCAGCCCGAAAACCCTTCTGTAACATTACGGAGGGTGTAAACCGCATCGGTAACGGCGTGCGTTTACACTGGTAACGTTACAGCAAGGCGTTTCGTAACGATTAATGAAACCTGTCAGGAGGTGGTTTCTAGAGCAGTTTACAGAAATAGTTTCAAGGCTGTAACGTTATCACCTGCCGTCTAAACGCACCACCGTTTAGCCCTCAATCATCTGCTAGACCAGCAGGCAGTGCACCACAGAGGGGCACTAGGGAGACAGAAGAAGAAGGAAGCACTGGGAAGGCAGAGAGGCACGGGAGTACAGTAACCAGTGCAGTGAGGTGGAAATGGTGCAGGGCAGCACCTGCACAACGTCCAAGTCACGGAGACCAAAACAGCTGGGTGCACACATCCAAGAAAGGTGCAGCCAGGAGGCACAGTGTGGCAATAGGGGGTGCTGCCTGCTGCAGCAGTCCAAGAACTGTGAGGGGCGGAAGAGCACCAGTGCCCAGGGCAAACAGCGGGCACAAGCCATAGGGAGCCATCAGCAGATGCCAGCACTGTGTGCCACAGGTGTGAAAGGGTCCCCAAAAGCTGCCAAAACACAAGACCAGCCCCAAGAGGACAGCAGTGCTAGAGCATACCACAACAGCACCACTGCAGAGTGACCCCAGCCCCCAAGCACCACCTGTGACTGGTGGAGGGTAGAGAGGACTTTGCCAATCAGTGACCACATCCACACACCACTCTGCCTACCTGCAGGATCATGTCAGATCGCGGCGCCACCTGATCGGATGAGGCCACAAAACTCCTGGTGGAGTTCTGGACACAGGAGAAGGTGCAGACAGAGCTAGCCAGTGCAAGACACAACACAAAAGTGTATCAGAAGATCTCAGAATACCCGTATGCGAATGGGGTGGAGCGGATGGCAAAGCAGTACCGTGGCAAGATAAAGCAACTGAAGGTGCAGTACCATAAAACCAGGGACAGCAACAGATGCTTGGGGGGGGTTCTTGTGTGGTGTGCCCCTTCTATGACACATTGGATACCATACTGGGAACATGGCCTACCACCAAACCAGCGTTCATCCTCGAGAGCTTACAGGTGGACAGTCCTGAACTGGACACGGAGGATGATGGGGACACCACCAGAGATGCGTGCCAGCACCTGGGGAATGCAGACAGTGACGGTGTGCAGTAGGAGTGCCCCGACACAGGTAAGTGCAATGTGTATGCTGGGTTCTTGCATGCCAGTGGGGGTGTATCCTGGGCATGCAGCACAAGGTGATAGGCATGGCATGGGTGGTGGCACTGGTTCACTCAAGTGAGGTTGCATGTGTCACCTGAGGTGTGCGTAGGCACACAGGTGAGTGGGGGACATGGGCATGGGGCTGTGTTTGGTGGTGGGGGTAGGTGTGGGGTACGCACCTGTGTGTAATGGTGACAGGTGTGTTCTGCCATTCCAGGGCAAGACCCCGGTGAGGGGACATCGGTGGACACTGATGCAGTGGAGGTCTCCCCAGTGTCCTTGGTCCTGCAGGACGTGATGCCAGGAACCTCCAGTGATGGCTCCCCTGCGGGAGGAGGCCACCATGTGAAGTGGCAGGGTGACCAGGCACCCCTAGTGAACCTCAGGAAGAGGAAGTCGAAGACAGCACAGATGGCAGAGGTCCTTGGGGCAGTGCTGGAACCTATGCGTAGGATGATGCAAGAGCACCACAGGGAGCTGATGGACATGGAGAGGGAGCGGGCATGGGAGGAGAGAACATTGGAGGAGTGCTTATGGAGATAGGAGGCAGAGAAGACAGAGCAGTTCTTCATACAGATGGTCCAGTTACTGGCCATGCAATGCCAGCAACCACCATCTGCAGCCACACCACAATGGCCGGGTGCCATCCCCATGGCACACACCACCGCAGTCCCATTCCCCTGTGCCCTGTTCCCCCTTGGGTGTGCCACCATGCCAGGGGCCACTGCATACCACAGTGGCATGGAAGATCCTGCCATTGCCCACTTGTCCACCGCTGGTGGACACACAGGCTGCGTGGCACAAGCAGCCTCCATCAGGATGCATCCCCTGGCTGTGCCAGTGCCCCGCAAGCATGACTCCCCACTACAGGGTGCAGTATACAAGGGTGGTGTCACTGCCTCCACCACTCAGCTGCCCACATCCAAGGCAACATCAGCTGGTGCCAGCATGGCACAGCTGTACCCCACAGGTGTCACACCACCCACCGCTGGCCTGCACACAGCACCCCAACTCCTGATGCATGGTGCCGCTGCTTGGCACAGTGCTACCCCCTTGGATCCCACAGCAGGCATGCCCAGCTTCACACAGGACCTGTACAGCAATGAGTTCCAGTGAATGACCCTGTGATAACCCATGCAGCATGCAGGGGTTGGCTGACTAGTGCGTTCCGCCTGTTGCCACATGGGACTCCGTGTTTGATTTCCCCCCTACTTTGATGACGCCGCTGGGGTCTGCCCAGTAACAACAGTGCTTGGTTCATGTTGGCACAGAGGTATGTGCTGGCTGTGGCACTCAGTTGAACAGTGCAATTCCTGGGTCACACGCACTGTTGCATGGCGTCTCTGCAACATGCTGTGTCAGGGGTTCTGATGCAGTATGGCCACACGGGTGCCTAGGTTAGGGCACCACCTGTGTATGGTTTTGTTTTTCATTGTGTCAGGTGACAGTACAGTGACCCACACATATGTTCCTTTGTAAGGTTGGTGTATGGTGCCGCCAATATGGTGGCCCGGCATTGTGTATTGCATTGTTAGTTCACATGACAGTGTCTTTTTTTCTTTGGGGATATGTGGTGTTATGCAGCAATGCACATGGTCCACTGCATGGCCATGCTGCCGCTGCACATTGATTACTTGTGTTATTGCCACCAGAAGTCATGGCGGCATTTGATTAAAGGCTGTCTTGTGTCACCATACCGTGTTGCTGGTTTGCTTGGGCAGTGTGCATGCATGTGCACATTGCTTTGTGGGACACAGTGGGGCTTCCAATTCCATGGGTTTCTGGTGTGGGGGTCCTGGATGTGTGGCTTGGCTGCACAGTGTATGCTGGTGCACACAGCATGCATCCGGTGGCAGCGGGTCTTGGTTTGCCATTTCCTGGTGGTGCACCGCATGCATGTCTGTGGGACACAGTGGGTTCCCTGTACTTAGCATGTGTTGGTGCATCACTGCACGCCTTCATGCCATTTGTAGGGGCCTCCCCTCCTTTTGGTTCCACGCCTTCACCTGCTGCCCACCCTTGGTCCCCCACATGTGCACATGGGCACACATCGCTGTGGGATACCGAGGCAAGTTGTGCCACACTCACTGTGCCCTGTGTAGACTGGCAGCCGGGTGTTCATTCGAGTGGGTTTCTGTCTTCACAGTTGTCTCCCCCAGGTGCACTATGGGATGCACTCCACATTACAGGGGTTGGGTGCACACACTGTTCACATCTCAATGTGGACAGGCTGTGCCGGTTCAATACCATTTTCACACCTGTTCCCTGGAAGTGTGGACACACTGTTACGTTTGCAGCCTGTAATGGTTTAGAACCATTTCAGTCCTGTTGGGTGCAGTGTGGACAGGGCCACACACACACACACACCACACACCACACACAGAATGAGCAGAAAACACACAGAAACACAAAAACACCACACACCACACACAGAATGAGCAGGAAACACACAGAAACACAAAAAATGTTCCTAAAGCTCTCACCCCAGTGGTATAAACCCACACATGATGTGCAGATTGTGGGATATGGAAAATATTCTCACTCCTGCATCGTGAGCTGTGCATTCTCACTCTGCAGGAGTGAGAATATTTTCCATATCCCACTCCTGTCCATCATGTATCCCTATATATATATATATATATATATATATTTATAGTGGGGCAGTCGCGCCACTATAGTTAGGGTTCAGCGGTCAGTTACATACTAAAGTCAAAAGTTTGGGCGTTAATAACTTTGGACCCGTTCAATGGATTTGCCTAAAATTTGGTATGCGCGTTGGGGAATGGTAGATCTCTTGATCTGCCAAATTGTGTTTCAGTTGGAGTGCCGGTCGTTGTGTATGAAAGCACTGAAAAATGCTAGATTATCCATTTTTGGAGGCAACTTTTGGCATTCTGAATGTGGTCCTGCACGGCTGTTGTGTGGCATGCTGCTCTGTGAGATGGCTTGTGTGAAAGAGCTTTGGTGGCCGAACATGCTGTTTTGTGTTTGGTGAAAAAATATTAAGGCATTCAAAAGTTATGGCACTTTTAAGTTCCCATTATAAATCAATGGGAAAATTTATATGTATATCTTGTGATCAAAGAATGGAGTTCTGGCCATCTTGTCTCGCCTGGCGATCAAAGAATTTGTAGCCTCATGGTTCAAGAATCTTTGTCCCCGAGGAATTTCAAAAATTCTTTGATCGCAAGGTCCGCCATCTTGTTTTCAGTTTTCCGATCACACAAACACAAATATCTTGGCTCAGTGGTCACTTCTGAAGTAAAACTTCAATGGGTTTACTCAGGGGGGCTCCAATCTATCGTGCCATGCCTTTGGTTTCATCCAAATCGGTCAAAAAATAGAGTTATAAGCTTTTAAAATCTTAATTCGTGGCTCGCTAACGATCTTTGATAGCGAGTCTGCAAATTCTTTGATCGTGAGATTCTTTGATCGCAATCTTGCATTGCGACCTAAAAACACTAATATCTCAGGTCAGGGGTGGGCTAGGGACACAAATGAGGGTGGGTGTTGTTCAGGAGGGTCCGTTCTATCGAGGCATGCCGTTGGTTCGGTTCAAATCAGTGAAAAATTCACGTTTCACCATTTTTTAATTCTTTGTTCGTGAGCCTGCAAATTCTTTGATCACGAGCCTGCAAATTCTTTGGTCATGAGATTCTTTGATCGCGATCGTGCATCGTGAGCGAGGGACGAGATGGACGAATTTAAAAATCAATTTTCTCAGCCCAGGGGTGTCCTAGGAAGTCAAATGAGGGTGGATTTTACTCAGAGGACTTCGTTCTGTTGAACCAGGACGGAGGTATACCGCAATTGCAACAGTTTTTTGATTAATAAGATTTTTAATTCTTTGTTCATGATCCTGCCAATTCTTTGATCATGAACCTGCAAATTCTTTGATCATGAGATTCTTTGATCGCCATCTTTGATCGCGAGGGAAGGAGAAGATGGCCAGATTTTTTATAATGGAATAGATAGGGACATTTTACCAATCTTTAACATTGAATATCTCGAGAACGGTTTGCTCTTTTTACTTGAAATTTGGAGGGTTTTAACGACATGTTCTGTAGATGTTATTTATGGTGTTCACGTGTCAGAAAAATTTCTTTTGCGGCGATATTGCGTGACGCAATTTACATGTTGCAGACAGTGTTTTCCTTATGGTGGTGGCTTGAAATTGATTGGATACCTAGCCTTAGTGTCATGGATGTAGTTTTCAGTCATTGTGTGTGTTAAATGTCAACAGGTGCAGAACTGTGCCAGTCTGATGAATGAAAATCGCATACGTTAAAATGTTATATCTCAGACACGGTTTGGTCTTTTCACTTGAAATTTGGAGGGTGTTGACAGCATGTCATGTGGATGAAAATTACAGTGTTTCCGTGTCAGAAAAATTTTTTTGGCGCAGATATGGCATGGTTCAGTTTACGTTCTGTGGACAGCGTTTTGCTTGCGGTGGTGGCTTGAAATTGATTGGATACCTAGCCTTAGTGTCATGGATGTAGTTTTCAGTCGTTGTGTGTGTTAAATGTCAACATATGCGGAACTGTGCCACTCTGACGAATGAAAATTTCAAATTTTGACATGTCATATCTTGGACACGGTTTGGTCTTTTTACTTGAAATTTGGAGGGTGTTGACAGCATGTCCTGTAGATGTTAATAGAGTGTTTATGTGTTGGACAATATATTTTTTACGGACATATTGTGTGGCGCTGTTTATGTTTTGT